>NW_010578278.1:25892-71777 GCF_000705375.1 Tinamus guttatus
GCTCCCTCCTCCACCACGCTGCGTGTGTGTTTTAGGCTGCGGACTCGAGCGGTTTTGTTTGCGTTTCTATAATAGGGCAACTGTCTCAAATTAGCTCTACTTCCAGGCAAAACATGTTACTCTTGTTTTCCTCTCTCCACACAGCAGCAAAAATCGTTCACAGTCCAGTATTTAAATCCCTGTGCCTTTTGTTTTATGCACGAGCAACGGCTGAACGGTTGCAATCGTGATTATAAAAATGTTTAAACAAATGAATTTGTCTCTTCAAAGTTATTTTCCCTAATGCGTATCTGTGTAATTAGAGCATAACACACACTATGCTGCAGCGTTACAATCTGGAATTAATTATTGTAACATGCAATTTTCGTTTTTGTTTTCCCTCGCTGCAAAGGTGAGCATGGCTTAAAACTGAAAAAATGCTAGTCCTTTTCATAGAAACCTGTTTGAAGATCATAGAGGAGTACAAAAGAAGAAAAGCTTTTTGTTTGCGTTTGCAATCAAATCTTTCTTAAAAGGAAGCCTGACACACAGGCATTGTAGCTTTTTTAATATTATGTTGAAGAGAGCTGGATACAAGTCTCATTGGATTAACTGGAATTCAAGTATAGCAGAAAAAACTATATTTAAAAATAAATGCTAGCAAACAAGAAGCTCAATATCATATGAACCTCACAGATGTCCATTCTAAGGTGATTTTCAAATATTAGCGAAACTTAGGTTATTGGCTGCAACAGAGCAAAAAATGAGTCAAAATAAAGAAGCTGCTGAATATTATTTAAATGTCAAAATATTTTTAAAATAAAATACCAAAAAATGCATTTAAAAGACATGGTAGGTCCAAACATAATCACTATGTGTGTTCATGTAAATATATTCAGCTTATATAATATACTCAGAAAATATTATTCTGTTTTTAAAGACAACTTGTGTTTGTAAGATTTGTGAATCAAATCAGTGTGCTTGCCAAAGTGCTTCTGAAATTTATTTGAATGAATTCCCTGATCGTTAACATTCACAGTGTAAACTCTAAAAGGCAAGAGCTGAACAGCTCAGTGAAAAATCTGTGTGTACGTCACATACCCAAACAGAGGCTTAAAAAGATTTATGGTGAGATCCTCACAGACCTGGGTAGCTAAATCTGAAGCCTTGAACGGAAATATGTAAGAATCTTAGTTGTGCTGCTACAAGTTAATGTACCAGGGAAGTTAAAATGTGGGTTAAAATGTGGTAATGGATTAGTTTGGATCTAAGTGTTGTTTGATCCCTCTTCCTAGTAGCAGTAGCCCATGCTCTGTGACCAGTAGATAAACTAAAATAGATAAACTAAAGTACCTGTGCATACAAGTATAAGCATTTTGGATCTGTTATTGTTGTCAGTAATAATGCCATGAACCCAGAAATTCATTTTGATATGTGCCCAAGTGTCCCCTGCTTGAAGAACTGCTGGTCCATGAACTTCCTTGCCTGCAGGAGTTGCAGTCATGGTGGGGCAATGGAACTGACTGCTTACATTTTCCTTGAGTATTTGCAGGTCCTCTTACCTTTTGAATATGTGCACAAGTGTCCCCTGCTTGAAGAGCTGCTGGTCCATGAACTTCCTTGCCCGCAGGAGTTGCAGTCGTGGTGGGGCAATGGAACCGACTGCTTACATTTTGCTTGAGTATTTGCAGGTCCTCTTACCTTTTGAAACTCCTTTCTGCTTGGCTTAAAAAGTAGAGATTTTACTATCTTCTCTATTGGGTTACAGTAGAAAACATTGCTATGAAAACTTGTGACCTGCGAACCTGAAATATTAAAGAATCAGTTTATTTACAACAACAAACAGTATCTAAAAGAATAGCGTCAAACAGTCTGACATTTACTATTTCTGTAATTTCCTTATGTCATGTGTCAGCTCTGGTTATCTGTATTTTGAATCATTTATCTACTATCCGGTTTATATAAAGGCCTTCAGGGTCTTTATCAGAATGTGCATATGAACTTTTTACTCTGTGAAGTAACAACCTGGGTCAATTATATCTATTTTCTGTGACCTTTTTAACTTTTCACACCCCCTCTTTCCGAGGGTTGTGGGAGATTGTAACACTTGCCTGCAGTATCAACTGCAGAATGACTGCTGGCTTCATTAATGTTGTCAGAGGGGTGCCTGATACAGAACTAAATATTTTCTTGACAAATAGCATTGCTGCCCTCAAATTCAGTCCGCTTTACTGTTGTTAATCTTATTATCTGCTCAGTTAATCAATAGCTGTCTTTCAAAAGTGTCCCAATAATATATATTGGAAGTGTTTATGGAGGTGGGAAAGACTGGATTGTAGTTCAGGCAGTAGAATTCATAAAATAAGAGTTTAGTTTCTGACCCTGTCATGGTCTTCTTGTGTGACAAGTCAAACAAAGTCTTTGCCTAGGTCTTGACACATGAATAAGCAATTAGGTGGGAATAAGTTACCCCACAGAGGTTTTCTGCAGTATTTCTGCACCCATCCTTGAACCTCAGCACTGTCTAGTTGCACTAATACAAAACAATTTCGGAGTTTCCAGCTCAGAGAATGAACCGGGCGACTTGGAATTCATGCAAGGATTCCCATTTTGAGCAAGGGCCTGCATGGCCTTTTGGCAACATACAGCTTTATAGATTTAAAATAATAATATCTCAAGCAGTTGTGCTTATTATTAATATAAATTAAGTCAGGCTACATTTTTATGGTTACTGTCTCACGGCGTGCATGATCCTGCTCCTAGCTCAGCCAAGGTGTGGCTGGAGCGAGCCCATCAGTGCAGAACAAGCTGTGAGATCGAGGCCTCAAATGCACATAAAATACTCAAATACAACTGTATGAAGCCCAAGGTAATTGCTTAAGAAGTAATCTTGATTGATAACAACTTGGACAAAGATGTTTGTTCTAATTTACAGATGAGTTTCAGAGTGTTAAGATGTGTCAAATCATCTTAATGTTCTTAATGAGCTATATAATGAGTTATATGATAAGCTTAAGGAGCTTTATGTAGTTTAATATACAAATATCTTCAAATATGAAAACTCAGTAAATTGAACTATTTTTAATGCAAAAAGAAGAGGATTATTTTCAGACTCACAATACCCCCCCCAAACTTCACAAAAATTAAGTCAATAGAGCATGATACAAGTTCATAGCATATGGGAATAAATTTACAATGTATAATTTTCATGCCAGAATTCTTGGGTTATCAGATAATGTATTTCCTTTCAAAGATTATTCTGCAAGCCATATTTAGGCCTTTCTTACAATAGAAGCTTCACTGTGTGTTTCAATACAGAGAGTATTCTGTGTGTTCTTCACCCATCTACATAATAGTTTTCTTGCTTAAATTGAGGCAGTTAGAATAAGGAGAATTTGTTTCTTTCCTGTGTTTGGCAGAAATATTTCCAGTCACTGAAGGCTTTCTGCATTAAAGATAATGGAAGTAGCAGCAGTAATAAGATTTGTCTATTTGTCTAGAACTAAAGACTTGGGGTAGTTGAACAACTTGCTATTTGTACTAGTTGGAAAGATTCTTAAACCAATATTTTAATATGAATAATTATGTACTGAATCGGTTTATAACAGCATGCCTGTATTTCTGCTTCTTAAAATTTGGGGTTGCTCTTAGAAGTATTCATTTTCATTTACAGGAAAAGTTCTACATTTTTTTTCTTAGAGAAAAGCAATTTAAAGGAAAAATAAATATAAGAATACAGCTCATTATGCTGCTAAAGGCAGCAAAAAATTCAGGCACGGAGGAGCAGTCCCAGGTTCTGGAGATAACTGGGGTTGCTCTTAGAAGCAGAAGTACTCATTTTCATTTACAGGAAAAATTCTACATTTTTTTTCTTAGAGAAAAGGACTTTAAAGGAAAAGTAAATAAAAGAATACAGCTCATTATGTTGCTAAAGGCAGCAAAAAAATCAGGAAAGAGGAGCAGTCCCAGGTTCTGGAGATAACAGTTGTAAGAGAGAGTTGAGGAAGGAGCAGCAGACAAGTTGGATCTGAGCTCAACAGGCATCTCGAGAGAAAAGGGAGGAGAAGGAGCAAGGCCAAGTCTGCAAGGGGAACGTGATATTCTGAAATGTGGAAGCAGCGAATTGGAGCAGAAAAGGGTCGCTGAAATACCCCGGGTCAGCTGCAGAGCAGAAAGAAGGGGACTACCAGAGCCACGGTTACAATTACAGAAGGATTTGTAACCCATCTGATCCAATTTATAGGTCAGTCATTTGCTTTATGTAGTCATGGCATTTTTGATCTGGTCTGGAGTGACAAAACAACACTGACTGTTTGACTAAGCACAGTTTTATTGTGGATGGGCCTTGGACACTAGCTGTCATGCCCTGTGTCCGTGAAAGCTTCCCTTTACTTTGCACATATCTCAGATTTTGCCAGTGCAAAGTGGAAGACGAAGACTAAAACATGCACTTCTTAGAAAATTACATCCTATTGCTGTAATTAAATGAATTAAACATTTAAGAATGAAGTGACAATAACTTTTTTTTTGCAAGAGTTTCTACGTGATACAAATTCTGACTGGTGAAACCCAACGAAAGGGTTGTGGGATGGAGCATCTAGATCAGCGTGCCACCACTGCAGCCCATAAATTCCCAATTGCCTTCTGTGCTATCCCTACAGTGTCAGAAATCCAAACATTTCTGAGATTTAAAAGTATTCTGGTAAAAATCAGAGCTGGGTCCAAGGAACTAAGGCCTTAAAACCTGATTGGGATGCTCCTGCATCGCTGGATTTCTGCACAGGAACAAGAAACTATTCACACATGTATTTCACAGCATCTACTGTGAGCGCTGGGGCCGGTGTCACAGACGGGAATTAGGCTGCTTACTCTCTTGTATCCATCTGTGAGAAACAAATACATTTGGGAATACATTTATGACAATTTATTCACCAAGCAACAGAACTAATGAAGTCCAATTTCCGAGGAATTTGCTCCACAGCTGCAGTGACCCTTGCTGCGCAGCTGGCATCGCTTTGTGCTCCTCTCTGACGTGGTGCTGGGACACCTCAGCTCCTCACAAATCCTGTGTCCCCTCCTTCCCTCCACTACAGTCCCAGTCTCTCCCTTTTCCACTACATCCTGCGCTCCAGGGCTCTCGGGTTCCTGCTGTCCTTTCTCTCCCGTTTCCCTTCCAGTTCCTCCCTGTGTTGGCTGCACTCACAGCCATCGTGCCTCCACGTTCATCCCGAAGCTATTCCCCCTTCCCTCCATCTTCCACATGGGCACAAAACAGCATACAAGTAGTTGTGGGGTGGATTGGTGGCTTGCTGAGTTGGTCGAACGTTGGATGAGGTGATAAGATACAAAACAGGCGTTGGGAATGAGCTCTGGTGATGCTGAAGATACGATGGTCACAGGGTGGGAGGAAGGAGGGCAGAACCAGGACCAATGGTAATTTGTTCTGAAATCTAGAAGTAGGAGAGCTGTTGTGTAACCAAATTATTTTTTCTGGATTAGTGTCCAGCGTAGCTAATAACTTTTGCATTTTCCTCATGCACATTACACAAAATGTCTCAATATTCATGCTGACAGAAACTGCTTTCATATGAATACGAAGATAGAAAATCCTTCAGTTTTAAGGTATGACCTCGTAAATTTAAGACTATCATTAATTCAACTAATGTAAAATGGGAAAAACAAAGGGTGGTCTGCAATGATTCTCACAAAATAGCATTATATGCCAAAAAAGCCTGGTATATCATAACTAGTGAAAATTGGTTTTGTGGCTTTTTTATTATTATTATTTGGTTACTTTCTGCATTCGAGACACTGGAGCAGACTAAGCACTGCCAAATATCTCCATTTGTCAGTGAGCTTTTGCAGCCACCAAACATTCCTATTGTTTGTGGGAATATTGCGAAAGCGGCCAGGCAATGTTGAGTGAGCCAAAGAAAAGAACTGGCTATTAAACTGAATTCCAGATTTACCTTAACAATGGACTGCCTTGATCCCATTTTCCCAATTGTGCTCAGTTTTAAAGGGCGGGGATCAGTATTTTTGGGCAGATGATAGAGCAGGAGTTTCCACCATTCATATACATGGCTTGGTTTGTGACGCAAAGAAGGGGAAAGCAATAAAATCAGTTGTTGTTTAGTCCTCAAGGCTGGAGTAATTGGTAAAATCAATCTTCTACTCTGTTGGAGCTATGCAGAGAATTTTGCTCCCTTCAGGTTGTTCAGTACAAAACTGAAGTACAATTTTTAAGAAACTATATATATTTTTAACCTTTCTTTACAGCACTTTCTTATTTTCTCACTTCTGAGTTCAAATTTTTAAAATTATGAGCCTTGAAGAGAGAGTGCTCATTTGAAGCTTCCTTCTGGTTTTTGGAGGCCTGGCCCTGCCACTCTGTGACAAAAACAAGGATGTGAAGGTCCTCTCGGTACTCACCCCTCTGCTTTCCTGACCTGTCAGTCTGGAGGTGACACAGGGTATTAAAATGGTAGGGGATGACTTTATATTCAGTGAGAGGTCAGAACTGAAGGGACCTGGTGGGGTCTCGAGTGGTTTTGGGAACCTTCGTTCGTGCAATGTCGTGCCCAAGTCTCCTCGGTGGCCTTGGCCAGGCTGCCTGGCCCTCAAGGCCTTGGCCTGAAGTCAGCCCGGGATCGGATTCTGAGAAGTTCACTCAATTCAGTGACTTCCCCTCAGTGAGAGATTCTAATCTAGCATCTTTGGGCCTTGGGGGATGTAAGTTGTTTCACTTGTTAACGTAAGAGAGAAAAGAATGAAAAAAAAAAAGAGAATTATAATATACAGGCTCTTTTTCCTAAAGTGCACATGGGAAACGAGGGGCTGCCCTCATCCGCATTAACATCAGGAGCATGTCCCCAGGTTACACAGACCACCATGCTGTTAATCTCGGTGCCTTTTTTTTCCAAACCTCATTCTCACCCCAAACAAAAGTATATTCCATTTACTCGATGTGTGTATGTGTTTTGTGAGCTTTTCCCTTTTTTTTTTTTGATAGGACTATGGGATTTAGTAAGTCAGCAAGACTTTGTACATTTGGGGATCAGTGTAAAGAAAATGCTATTTCTCCTTGGTGCTATTTCAGTGGATTAGGCAGTGCATCAAAACACACGTATTAGTTGGAGCGATAATACCTGCAGGTCTCACAGCTCTGCTGGGACTGCCATGGGTTTCTTGGTGCTACCTGAGATTCCAGCACATGGTTTCATCACAGCGCTCCGGACGTTTATGTCTGACACTCGTTACGTGATAGGAATTCTGCAGTCTCCTACTAATAGGTTCATCCCTCTGACAACATTAGCTAGAGCGCCCTTATGGAAAGAAAATGAAGAGCCCCCTTCAGAAAAAGAAAAATATCTATGCCTAGCCCCAAACCAACAGCGACTCTTGACTTCTGTTGTGTTTGCCCAAGTTCCCCTTCAGAGTCCGGTTTTTAGTGGAGTCTTGGGTTTAGCCAAAGCCACCGACGTTACTGGTCCCACGGCCCATTTTAGCCGTGGCACTAAGTGTTTGGTGCCCTGGAAACTACTTGGGGCACTCTGTGGGTTCCCGCGTTTCCAAAGATTCCCAGTGCTCCCTTGAGATATAACCCCTTTGCAAGGGGGCTGTTCAGACGGATCACTCCCAACACGCCCAGCAAACAGTTAATAATTGCAGTCATTGCACAAAATATTTCAATTCATTACTTTTACATGCTTCACATCTGCTGTTTCCCTACTGATTTGACACAAGTGTTTTGTCTTTATTTAGAAAAACATTGTTTTTGATATTTAGCATTATATCTAGAGCCTGCAAGAACATTATGCTCAAAACTGTTTCTTGACCATATTGGTACCTCCCAATGTGCAGTGTGTTAAAAAGCTTTTGCCCCAAAGTAAAATTCTCATATCTACAAGCCAGATCTGAAAGCAGTGGTTTAACTTTTGCATGTGTCAAGGTAAGAAGCACACAGTAAAAATTAATTATAACATATATACGAGAAGCATTGAGCACAGTTATTCACTATCGTGAGGTTAACTGTAAATTCAAGAGCAGATATTGATTTGGCTCTTCTCATATGTAAATATATAAACAAATACACTTTTTATCCTCTTTATTTCTCATTCATTCATTTTGTTGCTTTTGAGAACTACAACTTAAAAGTAACAAATCATCACCAATGCTAAGCTCTTTTCCTACTTGGTTGCTGAAATACCTGCAGTTTCACTAGTGATAGAGAGTAATTAATTTGCTCATGTGTTTTTTACCCTTTTTTTGATAGTGCTGAGTTTTCATCTGCCATGAGATGTCTTTCTGCCTGGCTGAGATGCACCTTTGGTCTTTGAAGAACACCTTACATATTAGAGGTAAGTGAGCAATTACCTGTTACTAAAACAGAACAAGAATTCCTTTTGGTGAATATTAACTTGATACAAAATTCTGAATACACAAATGAAATGTTTTCATACTTCAGAGAAAAAAAATAGAAATATTATGTTTGAACCTCATCAGAATCTTCAGTTATCATAAAGCTGGAGCACCATTTCAAGCCTAAAAGGTTGTGATTATGTTTTAGGAATCTACAGCCTGCTGACTGTAGGCTTCAGTGTAATGACTGGTTTGGGTGAATGGAAATCAGTAGTCGAGCTGATTTGCAGAGGCACTGTGATTTGTACTTCAGCATGAATAATAAAAATTGCTGCATGTTCTGGATATTTTACATGGTTACTGGAAAATTTAAAGTATTTATTTATCTTATTCATCGATTGTTCCAGCAGGCATGTGACTAACTACCAGCCTTGTGGAAATTACATATATGCATCTTCCCTTGTTACTGGTAAAATCTGATGCTCAAAAAAAACCCCACTGATTTAGAAATAGATGATATCAAAATGTTATTGCTGACATTTCATGCCAATCATAGTGTACTGTAGTTTTGCTGCAAACCATACATGAATGTGATTATTGAAAAATTGACTCAGTATATCTTAGCATTCCACTTCTGCATGAAAACTGTTCCGTAGCTGTAATATAAAAAAGTCAAAAAGCTCTATTTCATACAAAAATCTGACGGCTTAAATAGAACACATAGTATTGCCTTATTGCAGTTGAAAGTGTACTCTGGCCTCCTGCACTTATTTCCTATCTTTGACCAACTTTCTTGCTTCCTCTCCACGCATGTATTAATTTCCCACAAGTTTAAGTCTAGAAATCTGTCATGCTGATTTTAAAACGCTGCAACTTAAAGTCGTAGGAGCTCAGCTCGACTGGGTGCCCCTTGCCAGGGCACACGGACGTGTCAACGGGTCGGGCGAGGAGCTGCCCCAAGTGCTCCCTGTCCCCATGGGCTCCATGCCTGGCGCATGCTGAGGCCTCGTTTTAGCAGCAGGGCCTTATCATGTATGTGATGGGAAGGACAGCTCCAAATTAATGTAGGGGTTCGTCATATACCCCTTGCTGGGTCTTGAAGGTCTACTGGCATGCAGGGAATATGTTGTCTTACCTTCCCACTGTGACACCTGATGCTCTGCTCCAGCCAGCAAAAAGTGAGAGGTCGCCCTTCGCTTGCTTCATTGTGTTTTGTTTCTTGTAGACGAAGATATTGGGACCCACCAGTATTACGAGAAGAGTGAACCAGGTAAAATGTAAATATTTACCCAGAAATAAAACTAAGCGACGTTCCCTACAGTCGAGTGCTTTAGTACAGGCTGCTGGGTGATACATCCCAGCAGAGGGCATCGCGAGCGCGCGCGAGCGCCGCGCGGAGCAGAAATGGCCATTTCGGAGTGAACGATCCATTTTCTTTATCTGATTAATCCTGTTAATCCTCCAAGTTTCCTGACGGGCCAAAAGGCCTTTTCAGCCGGAGTTACCTCCTGGCCGGGGCCAGGGAAAGCAGGGGCTGCCGCGGGCTCCGCGCGCTGCCTCCTCCTGCCCTGCTGACGGGCCGGCCTGCAGGGCTGCCTGAGCCTTTCTGTCACTGCAAGTTTAAGATATCCCACCTCGCAGGTGAAAACATCAGGACCGCCTTAATTTCTTGTAAATGTCTCTGTTTTATCCGAGTGCATGAAGCTGCTCTCCGATATTAATGTTTGCTGACAGCTGTTGTAAGGATTATCATGCGTCTTTTCATCCTTCTCTTTAGTGTTGCAGATGAAGTATGGTTACCTAGAAGAGAAGCAACAGTTTGCAGAATGTAAGGACCTCTCCGAGTTTCTTGTTATAGTAAGACTGAATGATTAATATGAATTGATGATGCCTCTTGGCAAAGCATTGAAATAACCTCATGCTGTTTCCAGTGTTGCTTTCTACACGTCCCATTTGCTGGAAGCCAGACTGGCCCAGAACCACAAAGCTCAAAACCTTGGAAAAGTTGTAACTCCTCCTTCCTGATGTACTTGCAATCTTCTTCTATGTATCACTAAACATGGTGGTGCTCATTGCTTCTCCAAGCACAATCCAGGGTTTTCCTTACAGCAGTCTGCCAATGAGCAATAAACATTTTTCCAGTCAGCTCGTGAACTGAAATACCACCAGCCTCTCAACTGAAAATTATAACTAAAATACTTTCAGCAGAAATAGAATTATAGGTTAATAATCAGCTATCTCCACAGAATGTTTTTAGCTTTGAAACATTTACATTGTATTCTGAGTTCCTGCCTTATCTGTTTAAAAGCAATTTCAGTTCATACTATCACACCACAGTGCTGTGACAGGTAAATTTTTTTATATTAGTATAACTTTTCCCTGGCTCAAGTTTTACAGCATTAAATATACACGTTAATATTCACACATTAATACCTAACTGCTCTGAAAAATCTAATTGATTTTTAGAAGACTTCACAAGGTAATATATATGCTGTTAAAACCGCATTAACATTTCATGTGATCAGATTGAAATTCCCGACGGAATGATTGGGAGCCAAAATTCACTCCAGAAGGGCAAGTTGTTTGCAGCAGGCCAAGGAGCAGGATGAAACCCTGATGGGATCTTCTTAAAGAGGAGCATTGGGTGACTTTATTCACAGCTGCTGATTCATAATTTTAGCCTGGTGTCTGTACAGGCAGTTTCCCATATTGCATATGTGGATAAATATTCCAGTATTTATGACGGTACCTACTGAAAATGCGATCTTACACACATAATTAATATTAGCATAACAGTTCCACCACCACTGGCTTTGGTCCAGTAAAATACAAAGGGAAGTTGTATGTTGGTGTGCTCTTTTGCTGATATATGAAATCCTTCATTTTTTCACACTATAGCATTTCCATTGTAAGCTACTTTTTGTGGGGGAGTTGTTAAGTACAACTGTGTAAGTTATTCAGACTGGAAGTTGGCCTATGAATTGGCAGCTCAGAGCTCAAAACTCTTTATCAGGGTTTCTTTTAAGTAGGCTAGATAGAAAGAAATCTATTAAAAAAGGAAATGTGTTTAAGTGTCTCATGGTTTTCATTGTACACTTAGGAACAGAAAACTTTCAAATGATGAAATTTCTGAAATTATTAGAGTCTGATTCTCAGCCACTCCAGCAGAAGCTTTGCCATCCTGTGGGTTTCCAGATTATTGTATTAGACCACAATTTTCAAAATAGTTTGCCAAATAGCCCTAAATAGGCTAATTGAGTGTAGGCGTGCAAGAGGACTGTGACCTGAGTGAGCCTGGCAGTTGTGCTCAAACATTTTCCCTTTCTTTACAGTTTTTTGTTTGCTTAACTTTGACCAAATTTTTAAGAACAAATTCTATAAATGACTGTACTACATAACATAAGTTGTGACATTCACAATTTGTTATTACCTGTATATATGTGTACATTTGTGCACATATATTTTGCAGACATATCTGCACCTGCTCTTTGAAGTCAGGCAGTGAATTCATCAGAATAGTATTTGTCTAGGATTTGATAACTGGAATCTGAATTAAACATACTGAATGTGCGAGTCCTTCTCCCTGCAAATGCTTGGCAGCTTTTTGTGCACAATTGCCATGGTGAAATCATAGTTAGGGGTATTTCATGCTAAGTAGTTCTGCAATAGAGCCTTTCAAAAGGCTGTCATTTGACAATGGAAAATCTACCTGTTTCTGTCCAGTTATACGTTTTGTTTTATGTTTAAGGTGATTCCTAGGAATCTGAGTTCTGTGTTTACCACAGAAAAAGAAACATTTTCTACTATATACATATATAAGCTTGTACACATATGCACAGATACACATATATATATGTACATATTTGTCTCTTTTTTTTATTATTTTTGCTTTTATTTGCCAGCTCGAGGCTATCCTTGGATACTTAAAAACAAACGACCAGAAAAACTGCGAGATACCCTCAAGGAGGTAGAGGTATGTTTCAGAAACTTCCAAATGCAGCCACATGAAATCTGGTTTTCAGACGTCTTTCAACAGCTTTAATTTTCATGAAAGTCCAGCCCTCCCAGGGACCATAAATGTGCTTTTGTTTGGTGGACTGTCCAAAACAGCTGCATCTTTCTGTAGCACTCTTCATCTAGAAACTTAAATATGAAAAATATGTTAACCAAGAGTGACAGTGTGCATGCCAACTCTGCTCTCTGTTTTCTGTTGTCCTTCAGGACTTGATGCAAAACAGTCAGTGTGTGCTGAGCAAATGGAAGAACAAACATACCTGTCAGGTAAAATGTTTTGACATCCTCTTGCAGTACTCGGTCAATGGAGCCGAACCATCACTCAGTGATTGATACAACCGAGTTAAAATGTTAACCAATGCAACAAGTCCAGTAATTAATAATGCATCTATGGTTTTTAACATATGTGGCTTTTATTACCTAGATTGTGTTTACTTAAATTCTTTATCTGAAATAGATTCTATAAAGCATTGTGTTTTTTATTGGCCTGATTTTGTGAGATGATGTTTTTTTCGTGGAAACTGAAAGCATCTTGAACCCCAAAAGATGAGGCCAAAGGAGTGGCTGAAAAAGATAAAGAGATTTGGAATCTATGTTATGTTACACTTATTATATCTAATTATTTACAAGGCTGTCACAATTCCTTCTTACTTTGTGCTTGTGTAACATGAGAGAGAGGCTATAAATCTAAGCCCTCAAGTTGCGCAACGAGAGATAATGTGACATGTGGCACACGTAGCTATGTGCTCTGTCTATAGAAGTTCCAGATATTGTGTAAAAGAAACAGCTTTTCACATACTCATTAGCACAGGGCAGCAGGGGAGGTGGGAGGTCTGAACATTAAACATATTCCAGCTCTTTAGTCGACAGCTTGTTCTGCAAAACATGGGCAAAGTGTTGTATAAATTTCTACCGTCTTCATTATTCCTGAGGAATGTGTACCATACTGTAAGCTGGTCTGCAGGGAAAATATTTTAAAATGTTACTGATACTGTTTCCAAAAAGAAAGTTTGGATTTTACCTTCTTTACTTTTTCAGTTTCGTTTTTTTTTTCCTTCTAAGTGCAGTAGCTTCAAATGTGCGTCAGCTGAATGAATTGTAGCTGAAATCCCAGAAGTGTCTTTAAGAGTACCAAAAAATGTAAATACCTGATGTGCCAAGTAGTATAAAGACTACTTTTTTATATCAGTAATAAAGATATTACTGTCAGAAGTACATTTGGCCAACAGATATTATCTCTAATAAAACTATATCCCTCTTATGCAAGTATACATGGTAAACATCTGTGAATGTTCATCTTCTAGAAGAATTTTAAACATCAATTTTCCAATAATTTAGAGGTCTTTTTTTATTTTTTCTGATTAGAGAGTTTGATAAGAAACACTAAATTAATTAACCGCAAATATATTAATCCACTGCATTCTCATCAGGGTTGCTGTCTTTTCACTTGCTTTTTCTGTCCATTCTCCCCCTGTCATTCTTCCTCCCCTCCCACCTGTGTCTATAAACACTTGCATTCCTTATCAATACATATCTGGGATAGGGAATCCTTGCCAAAATTTGATTGTCCTGCCATTATCTTGGCTATCAAATGCTACAGAACACATTTTTGGAGTTAGCATTTCCTAACTAGTTTCAGGCATTCATAGTAAAAAAGAGACAACACAAACAAGCTTATTTATTTCAAAAAACAGGAAATAAAAGAGATTTCCTTTTTATCCTAACATATCTGGATATCTCTGGTTCTATATTGAACTGAATCGTACAAAGAGAGATTGATAAATTGCCTATAAAGGTTTGCATAGCTTATGCATAACATAGCCAGAGTTAAAGTTACAGACAATAATGATTTCTCTGCCACCAAATTCTGCTTTTGATTTCTCAAACACAAAACAACATGTTTTTGTATAATAATGCTTGATAATTGAACTCTCCAAAAGGGGTTAGAGTGTTTTGCCAACACGATTGTGTTACTGTACTATTGGTTTTCCTCAAAATATAAGTGCTAACAAATGAAAATAAAACAGAAAAAAAAGAGCAGTTTGGGACAGTCTACAATACAAAAAGGGCTATGCATCAATTTGTATGTCAAACTATTTGTTTTCCTGATGCTCATCTGCCTTTGAGCTTTTTGTAGGATTATTTGGACTCCTGCCTTTTTGATACAGATGTTCTGACACTCTGAAAAGGAGGTTCAGAGCTTATGGCTTAACTGTTTCAGCAGAAATTCCTTATCACATAATAGTGTGATCTATGTCCTAGCACTGCGGCATGGATACCCGAGCAGCTGTTAATGGAAAAAGAAGAGGCCACGTTTGCATTAACTTCGGCTAGGAAGTAACAAATCAGTCAAACAGCACTGAGAGCAGGTAGTGAATTACCCTGCAGATAGTCATAATTTTCAGCGATTTGGGCAAAATTTGATTATATGGTTGAATTAAAATATCTTCATTTTTTTTGCTTGCCTTTTTAGAGTAGTGAGAAATGTCAAATACATTCAGTTATAGAAATAAAAATATTTAATTAAACAGTCATCACATTTTTATTAAATGGCCTGCATATCCAAATCCGTCATATCTTTAGCTGAATCGAGAAGAGTTCCTGTTCTTTTGTAATAAAAAATATGCTATCCTAAAGATCTTCCCACTACTGTTATACTTCTAGCAAGACAGAATTGTCAGGGAAAAGGGGAAAAAAAAGAAAAAACAAAAGTGGGCACAAAGGCAATAGGACTATCATTTAAAATAATAGTGTTATTCCTCTGAGATTTTCTGAAAAACAAGCATAGGGCTGCTGCAAATGTGCCTTCTGGTACATAAAACCACTATTCCTAATCCCTTCGTGCCTTCCCTGGCCCCTGGCACTTCCAGGTCCGAACTATCCCACAGGCAAAAACTAGGGGCTACAAAATGAAATGCAAATCTGCTGAAAATAAGTGTTCTGCCATATTAACTGTACATGCAAACGACCAGTTAGACTTCATGGATATCCCTCAATTAAACATCTAGTTAGTTTGCGTGCAGGTCATCTCATCTGTTAGATCGAGGCTTTCCTCTAAATTAGCTCGTTTGTATGAGTTTACCTAGGTCTACTTTAATGCTGGCCCAGCACTCTACCTATCTTAAGATTTCATTTTATGCATCATATCGATGCTTTCCTCAAAATTAGCTCTTTTATATGAATTTACCTAGGTCTACTTTAATGCTGACCCAGCTCTCTATCTTAAGATTTCATTTTATGCATCAAAATTTCTCCCATTACTTTCTTTCTATAGAATAATCAATGCATTAGAACTTTCATATTTACTTCCATGCTTACTGCCCCCCAAAATACCCTGACCTTTATTTTTACAGTCCCGACTCTGCATTCTAATACTACTTAAAGCTTCTGAAACAGAGGATGTGCCAGTTCATGTAAACATAACCTAGACTGTACAGAGATTTTTGTCAAGGAGTTTGCTCTCCTATTTAAAAGGGCTTAGTCGAGCCCTGAAGGACTGAGCTGTGCTCCTTAACTCTGTTGCTGCTTGTTCCCGTAGTCCTCGACCGTACAGCGTTTCAGCGTGGTACCTCTAAACCCCACATTTGATGACCTATGGTGAGCTTGGGAAATAATCCTGTAATCTTCTGTTAGTTGTTGTCAAAAGAAAATAAATAGACCATAAAAGAAATCTGACAGAAAAAAAAAAACCAGAGAAGAAGTCTTTACAGTAAGATGCCACTGTGTTATTTCTAATTAAATTGGCTTTCCCTTTCTCTTCAGCCCAGAAGAAATAATTGGAGGAATTAATTTCACCAATATTGTTTAGTTTACTAGGAAGAAGCTCTGACTTCCTCTTCTCTGGTCTCCTCCTCTAATTCTTTGGAATGCTTTTAAGTTTTGCCACAAAATCATGAAATCAATCTTATGAAGTGGTGGTTTCAGGCTTGGTTTTACAATATGAAGCAGTAAAAATAATGCAATATAGCTGAAACGTTTGATTTCCAGCTTTTTTTTTTAACTTTTACATTTGCATTATGATGTATTTAGACACTAAACACATGCCAGCACTGAATTACTTTATTCTATAAAAGCCAAACAGTAGACATGAATCATATCTGTTACCTGCTAGTGAAGAAGATTTATATATTCTTTGCTTAATTACTCTGATTTAATTTGATTTGTGTTGCAATTTACATATGTATGTGAATGGGCTTTTGTTGCCGTCCTTGACATACTTAGGACTGGATTCTGAATTGAGATACACAGCAGTATATGCTGACATGGCTTGTTATATTTGCTACCATGCCCATAAGCAAAGTGATTTAGCAAGATACGTGGTGACATACACGGGCACATCTGATACCAAAATCAAGACATCACAGCTCGAACACATGAGAAGTTTGTAGCCATCACTGGTTCCTGAGAGGAACACTGCCCTCATATTAAATTCTTTTGGTTGCTTTTGATCACGGCCATTAATGTGTTTTGTGGTTTTCAAGATTTGGAGCCAGAAGTACAAATGCATTGATTATTGTGTAACAGTAACATGTAACAACAATAACTTCATCTGTAATGAGGCATGCAACAGAATAATTATGGTAGGGTGGCTAAGAAAGCAATCTGGAATGAAGAGGTGGGGAAAAACCCTGGGAACCTGCTTGAACAAGAAATGCTTTGCAACTCTCTTCTACTTTTGCATATTCCTTTGTAGGTTGGGCTCTGTGAGGGAAAACAGTTTGCAGCAATATTTTTTGCAGGCATATTTTCCTTCTCTTCCAATTTTAATCAGATAGAGGCAAATCCTGGCTTTGCTCTGTAGGTATCTTTTTAGGTAGAAGGGCTGATAAGCAGCTAAGCAGCATGAATGAGGAGTCAAGGGCCAAGGCTTCCGAGGATAAAGAAATCCACTTAAGGACATGTTTAAGTTCTACGGAGGTGCATAAGTTTTAAGTGTGTATGTGAGTGCTACGTCTGTGCTCTGCTCCATCTGCTGCCCTTCTTGCCTTCCAGAGAACCATTTCAGTGTACGAAGTATGTCCCCCCCCTACAGCCTTCACATTCAGCTCCCCAACAACACAGAGATTAAAAGATCCTCCCTTCCCAGCACATCAAGTCACCAGAAGCCCAAACGTTTTGCTCAGACTCTGTTCAAGCACAGAAAACAAGTCCATGCTTCCAATACCTTCACGTTTTGCTTAGGAACACTTGGAGGTGTCGAGCTATTTCTCCAGATTTCCATTTCTCACATGGCAGTGCTTGGTTTGAGGGACACCTGATGTATGTCATTCGCATGAGTTTCTTTCCTCAGTTTGATATCGGTTCTGTTAGATGGGATGGCTTTGTGTCTTGGGTAAATAGTGCTTCATATATTTGCTTTTTTCCCTCAGTAATGATGGACAAGTCCCTGGAGCAGCAGTTGTGTGTCTGTGTTCAAGCCAAGTTTGCAGCCTTCCCAGCCTGGGCCATGTTTATTCCTGCTTATCACTGGCCTGCTCTTGTCCACCAAAATACAATCTTAACTATGAGAGTTTACGTACAAGACATCTTATTATCCTCTAAGAGTCTTTGCATAGACTGTGCAGTGAGTAGAGAATTGAAACAGTGATGTTTCAGCTTAAGCAGATAAATATTTTCCATTTTATAGATCATTTTTGAGGAAAGATAATGTGTTTTTCCTTCATTTAAATACCTGCTTGTGTTTCATGGTGAACATTAAGAAATATTTTTGAAAATATGCTTTTGTTTGTCTTCGTTGCATTGTTTTAAACAAAGGCCTTCTACATAATGTGTTTTTTTTCTTTTAATTTGATTTTCTCAGTGCTATTTTTCCTATAACTGAAATTAAGGTGTTCTTCTGTAACATCACATTCATTTGTTAGAGAAATCCAGTTGCAGTTGTTTTGGCTTCATTTGAGAAACGTGAAAAGAGAGTACACAAGGTTTTGCACCCAATAATTTCCTTCACATATATATAATAACATAGTTTATTCCTCCCTGCTACCATCTATACTTCTAATGGACTCAATCTTGAACTCCAGTGAATTATCTTTCTTTCTTCCAACACATTCTTTCCATCTAGGATACCTTTCCCTGTAGGATGTTTTAAGAGATCTCCCCTAAGCCAAAGGATTTTTATAAGGGAGTGGAAGAAATATTGTCCCTATATAACCATATAGTATGTGAGGTCTCAGTTTAATTCAGATACTTCCTAGAGTCAAAGACTTAAACCTGTGGAACACAGATATACTTAACCTCTGCAATGAGTGCATTAGAGCAAAAAGCTGTTAAAGATTAAGCTTTATTCAAATATCTCAAACTTTATTGAAAAATTAAAAATAAAAGCAGTAGAGATTATTGTAAGAAACAATAAAGGCCATGCAAATTTTACTCATACTGTGTCATTGTATCATGCCATACTGAGAGAGACTCTCTTTAATATCCAAAATAGGGAGCGTTAGGTGAATGATTAGTTCCCTACCTTGTCAACTAAACTAAGATGCTGCAAACAGGCTTCTGGTTCAGAAGTCCAGGAATGCTCTTTTACCTCCAGGATGCCCTTCTCTCTTAAAAATTCCTTCTGTTAGAGTAGCATTTTCTGGGGGAAGAGCCGGCTGCTCCCAAGCAAAGGTCTTGGGGAAGACACAAGGTGCAGATTCATTTATGGGCTGCACCAGCTCTCCGAGTGGTCCATAGCACTGGCAGATTTGGAGAGTTTTACTCTTTAGTGGCAGACTGATACTCACTGAGTAATTTAGAGCTGTTTTTCTAGAGTATTTATGTAATTTTTTGCTTGGTAGGTGCGTTCTTGCAAAGTAGGGCTAGGTTTCAGCCCTCACTTTTTCAGCTGGGTTCTCTGGGCAATTACAGCTAACCGTAATCAAACCTTGCTGGGCTCCTGTTATGAAGTTGGGGATAAATTGTGATTTTATCTAATCTAGCTCCAACATAAGGATAGATTGAAGTTTTGAAAGATTGTAGTAAAAGCTGTATGAGTGTAACTGTGTCTAACAATTTTACGAGGACAAAACCTTAAAGGACATCTGTTATGACAGGGAATAGTGAAATATTGAATATATATATTTTCAAACTAATGCAAGATTCGAGTTTGACAGCATGGGAAAAGACCATCTGTTTATAGCAAATCTATTTTGCATTGCAGGTAGTTTGGGTTTCTTTTTCAAATGTCGTTAGGATTTGTTTTCAAACTGTCTGCTGTGAATTGGCAAGAAAATATATTGGAAAAAGGTTGGTTAAAGATATTGGTCAGGCAAAAAGGTTCATTATTTAAATATTCCTGTTGAGTTTTTTGCTGCAGAGAGCATAGAACTGTAGTAATACAGCATAGTATGTACAACTGACATTCTGTATAGCTAAATAACTGGGAACAGAGCTGAGAACAAAAACCAAAATCAATTAGATCACTACACTCCTGGCCCCAGCACTTGTATTATTTATTTCAGCACAGTCATATGCCATTTTATGTCCTCTTGACTTCGAAAAAGAAACATGTAAAACAAATACAATCATTGTAATGCAGCCATAGAGCTGAAGGAGAGTCGTAGAAATGAAATTATTGCTTCTGATGTGTAGAAAAGACGGGGAAAAGACATGGGAACGTCTTAATGCCTCTTACTGCCAACTCAGGATTGCTCCCAACATGATATTTTCTTATCCTTGTGCTACCCATTGTAAAAGGCTCCTAGAATTGGGTTCCTGACACTTTTCCTGGAGATTATTATATAATCCAGTAGATTTCATTGCAAGAAAGTTTGCCTGGTGTGCTACGTACAAGTGTATTGTGCTATAAAGTACATTACAGCCAAGTTTGTCTCTGTAACACAGAGCTGTAACACAAAATAGACAGGAATTTTTATGCTAGCTTCTACTATAACAGCAACGATTTATCATATATCCATTTTTAAAAGAAAAATACAGTTATTTGGGTTTTTTTAAAATCTACTTCTAGTTAGAATATAAACCACAATTATGTAATATAAAAAAATCAGGTCTGTGAATGACAGGCACAGTAAAAATAGACCAAGAACTATGTTGATCTAAGGGTCTGTAGACCAATTTCAGTTTCACTGAAAACCTCTCAAGGTCAGCAGACAAAAACCATGTTAGTAGCAGTATTTGAATTTTGGCCCAATATTCAGGTACAGAAGTACTTAAACATCAGAGTTCTGCCTTTGCTGAGCATTGGGTTGGTTGATTTGTTCTTAGACACAAGAGGTTGTAGTGAAAAAAGCAACAATCAGTGTTTTGACGATGAAGAGGGATTCTGATGTCCATTCAGATCAGGCTTTCAGACAGTTTTTACCATTCTAATTCAGTACATTTTAATTCTCGTACCCACATAATTCAATGTTTTTTCACTGAAAAAGCTTTGAAAGTCCTTACAAGACATCTTCACGTCTAAGATAAAAGTCTCCTTTGTAAGTCTGAAAATTAGCTGACTACATAACAGACAGCAATAAATCTGTACCTTGGAATGTTTCACTTTATTATTGATTCTCCATGTCTTGTTTTCTCGCTCTCTGGATTTAGCTCCTCTTTCATTCAGGTGTCCTGGTGTCCCTAAGCCTTTCTGGGCCACAGCTGGAGAAGGTGGTGATTGACAGGACCCTGGTGGGGAAGCTCATCTCCGACACCATCAGCGACGGTAATTACACCCACGTGCAAATCAATTGCCTGCATTAACAATAGAGAAGCAGTGTGTCAACAGGTAGACTAATTATTGCCACTGGGGACTTGCAAACACAACAAGTAATTGCATGTAATGCCATAGTTAGGACCCTTAGGACTAAGAACACTTTAAGAATAATATTTGACATCAAAGTTTTCAGGCTTGTTAAAGAATGAATGGATTTCTAAAATTCGGTTTCTTGTACATTCATGCCACTTGAACTTGTCGTGTTGGTATCCTGAAAGGGAAAATGGGACAGAAACAAACATTGATTAATTAGAACACTGATTAATTACAAGGGATATTTGTCATAGATAAGTTTCATCTATTATAAAAATATTTACCTATTAAAAATGTTGGATAATGTTATCTGTATGGAGGTGTTTACTTTCTGGATTTCCAGCATCTCACTATTGACCAGTGATTGACCAATGACTGCTAAAAATCAAGTTTTTGCATATTGCAGAAACAAATTCATAAAATGTGCCCATTCTCAGCAGTTTTATAATATCAACTTAGTTTTTACATCGTCTCTCTACAAAGCTCCACTGATGAGCTCATCCAGATGTTAATATCCTGCCATCTGCGTGATCAAGAATGTGGAATTTTCATTGTGAATTGTATTCTAAATTTCTCCAAAATGTAGATCCAAGTTACAGCTTTTCAATGTGAAATATGCGAAATTTAGTTTTGATCTTTAGTAACATGCTTTCTTCCATTCACGAGGCATCTGTTGAATACTGGCCTTGCTATTTAAAAAAGATGCAATACTGTGTCTGATTTTTCCCTATTTGTGCATAGTAATTAAGCCTTGAAAAATAACACTCCTATGCTAACAGAATCCTTACTATTCAAAAAACTAATTACACAACAAGTGCAGAATGCACTTTGCCTCTTGACTCCTGTTTTCTCCCCTAGCCCGACACCCCAGGCCACCTTGTTTGTTTTCAGATCAGGCCCCGAATGACCTGGAGCTGCTGCTTTTAGCAGAGCTTCCCGAGTTACCTCCTGAAAGCAGCTTGTTCACGTTGCCTTAAACCTCATTCTCACCAGCTGCTCTTCAGCGACGTGAAACTAGGCACCGTGGTGACTTATTTCCTTCTCAGAAATCTGCTTATAGGGATGCATTGCTTGACCAGCAGGTAGTGCCTGGGGGAAATAATCCCAGATAGTATGGATTAATTCATTTTCATTGTCAAATTAGTTGTTCTGTTTTGTGTTGAACTGTTTCAGTCTAGCACTCTCTTTATGATAACAATTTCCACAGCACTTTTCCACACTTCAAGGGGGTCTCTTTCTTCTTGGTTATCTGTTTTGTTTGGGTACCACATCTGAAGTTTTCAACGAGTTAATAACTCATCTAAAGCACAACCCTGTGCAGTGTCTGCAGTAGCATCTGGAACCTTCCTGCTGCTGCACTGCTTGATCCCAATGTCAAAATGCCAAATATACCTCAAGTGTTAATTTGCATTTATCAGCCTCATCACAGGCAATGCTGCATTAGGTGCAATTGCAAAATATTGGAGGATGTTACTGTAGGCAGAAAGAAAAAAAAAAAAAGAAGAAGAAAATGGAAATGTAAGGGAAGAACAAAACGTATATTTAAATGTAGCAGTAACTTGGTCTGACTTAATTTATTGAGTTTTCTGTAATCTGAGTAGTCCTTAAGCTTTATTTCTCATTTCCAAGAAAATCCTGGCAGAATGAAACACTGATGCCTTTTAAGAGACTGCAGATCCCTAGTGTAATATTTAAGAAAAAATTATTTTTGCGGTGTCTCAGTGGAGGACTCAGTAATTTGCTTGCTTAGTAGAAACAGTTATTATAATGGTGACAATTTTTATTTTTATTTATTTTTTTCCAGCTGTTATTACGGATAGTTTCATCGTCTTGTCATTTGGGGACCATAACCAGCTCTGCTTTATTCAATTTACAAAGAAGATGGGGTCTCCTGATGTGAACAAAAGACTGGAAAAACTCTCTTCCTTGGATTTTAAGGTATACCTGTTAACGCTGACTATAAATACTGACGTGAAGTAAAGTCTGTAGTGGTAAACCTCAGTGTAAAAGGTTTGAGCTAATGTGCGTTACCTTTTGTTTGCTGTGGGCTGACGGTGCACGCACAGACCATTACTGTGGCTCACCTGATACACCCCAACTCATGAAGCTGTGATAATTCAGTCACCTCTCTGGGCTCCAAGACTGCTGTAATTCTTTGCAGATATCTTAGTTTTCCCTGTAGTTACAGTGATCACTGTTGGGAGAGCTGCTTTTGTAACTAAGGCGCAGAGCTAGGACACGAGATAGAGAAGCAAGTTTCTCACCACTGACCAGCTGTGTTTGTGACCTGGGGCAGGTGAGTGGGCACCTCTGTACCTCAATTCCTCATTTATTTAGTGAAGATCAGAATACTTGTGTTTAACTGCAGCCTTTAAGTGTGGTTGTGTCTATGCCGCAGCCACAGCAGTGACTGTTGTCTAGAGATAGCTGAGGTAGCTTCAACATGGTTTCGTTGCGTGCAAAACCCAACTCCAGCTCAGTTACACTCTGTCTTGGCCGGGCTGGGCTGTGTAGACATAATCTATGTGGATGGTGAACGCTTTGGGTCCAGGACGGTACCACTGTGACCTTATCTGGGAATGCTTGGCACTGTGGCAGGAAAAAATAACGAGCCAGTGGCGACTGACTTTGAGCAGATAGAGAAGGAGAGGGCCCACATGCAATTTGCTGCAGGAATGAAGAGACCAGCCTGTACCCAAGGCAGGGAGAAGGATACAGCAAGCAAGAGTTAACATTTATCCAGTTATTTCATATTTTCTCCCTCACAACCCCTCGGTAATTTGCTTCCTCACATAAGGGAGTTTGCATTTTTCCAGGCAAGCCCTTTAAGGATGTGTTTAATTTAAGTTTTGCCATATTACATTTGAACTTGCTTGGTAGAAATACTTTCTGCTAGGATGAATATCTAATACATTTTCCAGGCTGTTTCAGTTCAGGGCCTCTTTTCAGCAATGACTTGTGTTTGCGAGATTGATCCAACCTCTCTGACGTGGATTTGAGACAGTTCACTGTTCACCAGGAACCGAGCTGATACATAGTTTACTTTAAAATGATGTTCACGTGTGCCTGGCCTAAGGTGTTTGCTAGGGTTGTGCTTCAGAAGCAGGTTAGTGGGTTTGGTGTTTGTTTTTGTTTTTTTATTAGCTCTGAACTTCAATTAAGAAATTGTGGTGAGCCGAAGCCTGCCTTCATCATTTAATTATAAGGGCCATAGCCCCTTCATTTATGTTTAGAAAATACATTTTCATTCGGAGTATTGCTGAGCACATTTTGGACCTAGAGGTTGTGGCATTTTTTTCAAGGAAAGAAGGAAATTCTAATCCGTAGAAACCTCTCTCTGCCCTAGGAAACCAGAAATAACTCCTGCATTCCTGAAAAGGGTTGTTATGTTCAGTTCTTTGCTGACACTGCCGCGCTTCCAGAACACATCCATGTGCAATGTTAACTTTCCTTTCTCTTGAAATCAGTGGGAATCACTATGGATTATGTTTTTGCCAGCCAAAAAAAAAAGGCATTTGCATTTTTTAATTGAATGTTCTTTTCTGTGAGGCTTGCTAGTTAGGCAGCTAAAAATAATTCTTATTATCTTCAGAACTGCACCAGTGTGAGCCAGCGGAAAGTATTATTTACTACTGCAATAATATTGTGTCAGCTGCCTGTTTTGAAGTAGAGCTATTCAGGGCTGCTCCTTGTCAAACACTGCAAACACTAAAATATCAGAGACGGTCAACAGTGTTGCTATCATGGCAATAAAAGAATCAAAGATGTTCCTCACCTGGAAATGAGCAAAGTTGTAACATTTTATTTTTTTAAAGAAAGTTCTTTCTTAATGTTGATTTCATTCTGCAAGAGAGAACATGCATTAAGGGAAGTTTGCCATGGCACAGAGCTACCTCTGGACTAAAATATGGATCTGTGATGCATGGAATTTGAGTATGTAGCCTTCGTCATTGCCCTCACATTGCAGTGTAGCCTTGGGAAGTGTCCTCTGCATCTGCGTTTCAATGCATGTTTCTAAAATGAGCAAAATGCTTGCTTGTGATCATGTGTAATGATATAATTGAATTTCTATCGTATTTTGGTATGTAGAGAATTAAATTGTATTTTGGTATGTAGAGAAAAGCAGCTTCACGTTGTGCATTGCTCAGTGTAAAGGTGGGTAGCATTGGTGAGGAGCTCAAGGCTGTACTGGACTGCCAGAGAGCAGGTAATAGAACAGGTCTACCACTCTTTTCTCCTCACAGTTAGTTTCAGTACTTAGAGGTAAAAGGTTGGTTTGTTTACTTATTTTATGGTATACTTAAAAAAATGAGGAATCCTTGCTTTTTCCTTTCACATTTGCCATGTATTCTAATTTTATGATGAATTAGGTGGTGCAAATGTTTGATATCTAGCCTGGAGTTAATATTTACACAATACATAACTAAATGGACAATTGCTTTCTCAAGCCTCTTTCTTCCTAAGCTATAGCACCTTGGATTTCATACGCACTCTGAACACAGTCAGCCTGCCCTTATGAATCACTGCAGTCTTGGAGATCCACAGAACAGAAATGGTCATTTCCTTTTCTCAGCGATACCAGTCTGTGCTTGGCAGTGTCATGTCTAATGCAGGACATCAAGGTTTGCAAAGGAATCGTGGCTGTTGTGAGGTGTTAAATTGGTGTGAGCAGTTAACCCCGCAGCACAGCGCTCACAGTGACAGTATTTGTGGTTTCCTAAGTGTGTTGCCACCAAACCAACTATTTACATGCACTTTTAATTCGAGCACAGTTACCTGTTAAACCCTGCATTGGGTTTTATCCTTCTACTTTTAAGTATAATTTTGACAAATAAAACACAGGATGCTCTGGAAATACTGACCTTTTGCAAGTTTTTCCCATATATGTTTTTTAATCCATTTCAATTTACTGAAGGAGGAGACAGCAGAAGGAGTTAAATGTTTACCGCGAGAGAGTAACATTGGTAATTACTTTGATTTCAGTTACTTTTGATGTGTATTCAGGGGATGAAGAGGTCAATAATATTATGACCATGCAAATAGAAAAGGGTTCTTTTGACCACATAAAAAAACAGCAGAGGATTATTAAAGCATTAACCTTGATTTTAATGGCCTTGGTTGAGTGGTGAGATCACAATTTGGATGAGCCTGATTATTTACTAAATACAATACATAAATGCAACGGGTTCTTAACACCCATTGCACTCTGGCATTATCGCATTACTGCCAGCCTTTGTTGCCTTGCAGACAGGAATATGAAAGCAATCTGTCATGTAGTGAGACTGGCTCCAGAAGCATTTCTCTGATAAGAAGACCCCCTGCCCTTTGCTAGTGTCTGGTCCAGTAGGCTTAGCCATGCGCTTAATCCCCAGAAAGTGGTTCGATTATTGCTGACCAGCAATGGCAAGATAGTTTTTTTTTCCCCTAGCTATCAACCTTCCATTAATTCCTTAAGCAGAAATGCGGTGCAATCTATATTTCCTTGGCATGTGTCATCCAGATGGTGCACTGCTCATGTTTTCAAATAACCATGCTCCAAAATAACAGAGTTTGAATAATAAATTCCACAAATCCTTCCTGAGAAAGAGGCACAATTCTCAAGAGCTGCATAAAGTTTACGCATGATGCTGTAGCTCATCCACATTATGCAGAAAAGTATATATTCTCTTGCAAAGTGGCTGTTTGTGCCTGGATTATTTAATTTAGGCAGTGAAAAGAAAAATATATGTTCATTCAAACACTGTAGAATATATTTAATATTTGACTATGCCTTAAATACTAGCCTGAGCTCCCTGGTCAGCTTCACAGAACTTGTCATTTAATATGGCTAGGCTTAAATCCTATGTGTAGGTCGATGCTGTCAAGCAACCATGGCTGTACATTTTGGTATTGATTGGAGTCATTGCAGTAAATTCCTTCTTAACTCACATTCCTTCCCAATCCCCTCCCCGCAGATAAAAGTGTGAGCATGTCTCTGTCTGAGGAGATATTTTTTACATTTACAGACAGCCCATATGAAGATATATGTGCACAGCCCTCTGTGTATATATACAGTCTCTTTCACACATCCAAAGCAAATGCTCCCAATTGCACCCACCATTATATTTTATCACCTTAAATATTTACTGCATTTTTTTTCCTCCATCAGATTTCTTACACTGATATCCCTGGACCAGAAGGTAGAAGGATGAAACGTCACCTGGCAATAAACTGTACTCAAGATATGATTATTTGCTGGTGGTCAGCAGCTAGTAATGGAGCATGGCCTTGGTCTCCTATTTCCTGTGAGAGGGACAGAGCCAACTTATTGCTGTTACACTGTGCACATGGCAAACTGGAGGTAAAGTTCTGAACTCTCTTGTTACATGATTTTTCAGAATTGCTGAAGAAAGAAAGATTCAACTTAAATGCATATTCAGGTAGATAAAAACAGTAACTACATTAAAAACAGAAGAAAGGATGAGTCATCCTAATTTTAAAGACAGAAGTTGATTATTTCATTAAAAAAAAACTTATTTGGTGTGTCTATATTTCACATTGAAATTGGCAATCTGAGAAATGTAGCAAGAAAATTAGGTCTTTAACAGCATTGAGACAACTTTGTTATATCAATTGAAAAAAATAGTGTTCAAGTACTGCTAGAAAACTTAGGTTAGAATCTCTAGCAGTTGTGTTCTTCTGCAGTGCAGTTATTTTACATTATCTGCAATGTTATCCGATACACATTTTACAATCTATCTTAAGTATTTGTACAGTTTTGTTACAGTTATAAAGTGTTGACTCTACCCAAATTCTGCTTAAATGGTTGTGAGGAATGTTGGTCAAGTCAGTAACTGTTTTTTGTCTTGAAATCCCAAATTCCCCTTCTACATGTGGGAACATAAGCTGCAAACTAGAAGATGACTACAAGCTGACCCTTTCCCTGACACTTGCTTAACTTACTTTTTTAGGCAGATCATTTCCCTTTGGCTAGTTCATTTTCATTTCATTTATTTAAGAATATTTGAATCCAGTTTCTTAGGTGAAAATTTTTAAATGAAACTATCAGAGCATATTCTGAACTGAATTTAAAGTATATAAGCTGTTCTGGACTAACATCTCATATAGATGCTCCTGAGTTTTATTTTCAGTTTAGCTTGAGCCACGTCTAATACAGACTAAAAAGGCTGTGAGGGAAGTGCATGAACTTGAGTTCAAACTTGAGCTTGAGTTACAAGCTATTTTCCTATAGGGAAAAACTCAAAGCTCCTCTTACAAACAACATTCTGTTCTCTTTAATTTGGGAAGATAAAAATGTTTTAATGTCTCGGAATTATTATGTTAATTTAACTGAGGAATTTTTTCTCTTGAGATTTTCTATATATTGAAAGCAAAAGAGAAAAGGTAGTCGATTTCCCATTTCGGTCATTAATCCCTATAGACTTGAAGTGCAAATCACCTCCACTTCTCTCTCCCTTACTTTTCAGGTGACCTCTCTCCACTCGTGGTCGCCTTTGCCTCCTCTCCCTCCTTTGCCTGATGTTCACCTGCAGGTCTCGATTCCTCCTGCAGTTTTGCCCCATCGGGTGTAAATGTGGCTCTTTCTGCCTCGGTAACTGCATCACGTGTTCTGTTCTATTCTTTTCTAGGTTTTTGCCACCAGGTCTCATATGCCATTTTCCTGTTACGAAATTTCATCCTAGCAGCATCTTAGATCATACCAGGACTTTCCACTTGGTTTCACAGTGACATTCCCATGACTTTTGTTCCTTCTTGTACATCTATTCTTCTGTGATGCTCCCTAACAATTCCCTAATACCAACTTCCAGCATCTCTTTTCCGAGATGTGTTTTCAAGTTGTATTATAGGAAATTCACAGAAACTACCTTGTCAGTTTAAGATTTCTCCATTTCATTTTATATATTATAGGGAGATTCCTAAATTACAGCCTTTCCCTGCACCTTTCAATGCACTTTGTTTTATCTTTTTCTAGTTTAGACTAAATTTCTCAGGGCTGGGGTTATCCCAAGCACGTCTCTGGTTCTTAACTCAATAATGATAATAAATATTCACTGCACCTTTAGGCATGTACTGAATCCTTTTAATTTATCCCTTATTGTAGTATAAATATTAGGAAATTATTTATAAAAGCAGAACTGCAAAATTTAACTGTGCCGTTGCTTTCCTTCTTGTGCTCCTTTGTGTGTTCGATTGGAAGCTCTTCCCAAGAAATTTGTTTTCCTGCATTTGTCAGTGCAACCCCAAGCATTGCTCCAGTGCTCTGAAGAGCCCAGTGATGTTTAGACAGCAATCTTTGGTTGTAAGCTAGTAAGGAAGTTCTAAGTTACCCGTGGGCTGTTGCATGAAGTTCAAGACAAGCCCATGTACTTCCCTTGTGTGCCCAGGACAGGTACAGTCTGCAGCGCTGTTGGTTGGTTTGTTTTGCTGTTATTTCTCTAGTTTGGGTTGTTGTGCACCCCTGCAAGGGAGGAGCATGGCCATGACCCAAGAGTGGCAATACACAATATGCAGCTAATGCACCTCTTCTCTCCAGCATCTGGGAGCACACACTGCAACTTTTGAGGGTCGTGCCGCAGCTGGAACATGAGCAAAAATATAAGTGGTATTTCTAGACAGCTTCTAAACAGTTACTTTCTAGGTCAGATGCCACAAAAAATAGATTTTCTATAAATATGCCTATTTGCATCTCTGCCTTTTCTTTTTTTGCCACTGTGTAGTGCTCTTCAGAGATGTACCTGGAATAACAACCTGACATCCCAAATTTATGCATGGAAGTAAACCTGTATTTAACTTGTTTGACCAGTAACGTGCTAAGTGTTTGCTCTCGTGAAATAATTACTGCCAATAGTAGAAGAGTCAAGGAGAGATTCACTTTGGAGAGTGTATCTAAGAGAAGTGTTATAAAATAATGCCATGTTCTAGGGTGTCCTGTCTTGTCATTTGCCAACATTTTGTTCAAAAATAATAGTATTAGCTGGGTTAGAGAAAATTATTATCCAGAATCAAGATGGAAAGCTGGGAGTGCTGTATGTCAAGCCTGTAAAGAGCATTTGATGGGCTGAGCTTAGGAAACAGTATTCCAAGCGTGAGGAAGTGAAGGGGCGCTACCCACAGCCGTTTTCAGCACATTTGGGCTGACCTGCAGAAACCACAGCTGGATGTGCCAGCTCCTGACACGTTGTTGTGGCACAGCAGGTACAAATGGTGCCCTTACGTGGTGCTGCTTCCTCCCTGGAAGAACTCTTTGAGCGTTGCCCAAAGCGTTGCCTTGGGACAAGCCAACCCAACCCTCATCACGATGGTATCCTGTGGCTACACGTCATGAATTGGGATTCCTGCAGCACACGGAGTGTTTGGGGTGTTGCTTATCTAAATGGCGCTTCAGCTTAACGGAAGAAATGCATTTAATATTCTAAATACACTCTAAAAGCAATTTGAATTGTGCTATGTAGCTTTATGCTTTTGCATTTACTACCATTAGGGCTAAAGGTAGGCATCATTTCTTTAAAAACAGAAATGACTTTTTCTTAGCATATTCTCTGAAGAAAATCTTTGAATTTAAATGACTAAGCAGTACTTCTGTGCTTATTTCAGAGAGGAAAGTCTTTTTCAGTTTTACTGTGTCATTGCCCGCTCTGTTTAGTTGCATGGTAAAACGTATCACAGAGGCTTCAGCTGCAGGTAAACCCCCAAATTAAAATCAATTAGTTTTAGAATTTTGACTAGTATTGTTTGTTTTGTCTTATTTTTCTGAGATCAGTGTTTACCAAGTTAAAGAGTATGGGTTGTGGTGGGGAATCCTCCCCTGAAGAAGAAATAAAAGAGCTTTTCTACACAACATCACTGTGCAAATGTGTGCTGTGTGCCTGCATGCCTGCTGCTGCTGCAGGGTTTGCTGAATCCTTGTCAGCTTTCTTGTATGCTTTTATTTCCTGCAGTAAACTCATCCATTCTCCAAAGTATTTATTTATCTTTTTTTTAGTTTCTTCTTTGTTAAAGTACAAATGATCAAGGATGTTGTTTGCCTTGTTTCCCTGTGGAGATAATGCTGGTGTTTTGATTTTGGAAACAGAAGAGGAATCTTTCGGAAATCATTTCAAAGTCTTTGCTCTGAATAAATAGGCTCTGATGTGAAATCAGCCCGGTAGTAAATGTTTTGAGGAAAAGTCATGGTAAAATGAACATCAACTTCACTCTGCTAGATGATTTATTAAGAAGATGATGATGCCAGTGCTGAGTTACCGGGATGCTTTGCATTTGTTTCACCTTGTTTACTTTGCAGCAGTTAGTGTTAATATGAATCATTGAAATTACACTTCATTCCTATGGAAAAAATAATTTGCTTGGGAGGGAATATTCTTTTCCTTTCTCCCAAGAGCTGGTGTTTAATAATTACTGCTCCCACGTGGTGCCTCCAAGCGAACCCAGTGGCCCTTCGATGAGTGAGTTTTTGTGCAGCTCCTGGGGTTGCAGGAGGGAGGCACCGAATGGGACCTGAGAGCCGGAGTGTCCCCGTGGACGGAAAGCGGAGCCCACGCGGCCTTGAGAGTTCGGGATAAATTCCGAGGTGGTAAATTTTGAAAGAAAATAAATACTGAAAATATTTACTGAAATACAGAAATTTACTGAAATAAAGAAAATTTAAGACCAGTCTTAAATAATAAAATTGCATGGGGGACTCTAAATACAATACATCAAAAAAGGAACCTGGATTATCACCTCAAGTTTTTATTTTAGAAGGGTTTAAAAACAGGGGATTTTTCCTTCCTCCTTCACAGTGCTGTGTTTAAAGAGATTTCACTCCAGTGTGCACTACGCTTTCCACTCAACATTTCTAATTAAAGTGTTTGTTGTTATTTGGAGCCTCACTGTGTGAAATTAAACAAGCAGTTTCCTAACATCCATAAAATAAATCAAACATTTTTCTCATCTGAAAGACAGTCAATTCAGTCACAGCAAGCTTGTTTCTCTGTTTCCTTTGTTTTCTTTTTTATCTGCTTGGTAAGCCAATTTTCTGCTTAAGAACTACTATTTAAAACTCATACATGGTTCGATATGTGGGCTTTATCCTTTCCCAGCGCTCAGTGCAGAATACTTCAACTTTAAGTGTTCAAATGTTTGCACTGGCAACAGTGATGCTGCTTATACAAGTTAGTTCTATTATTTCTTTCACACAACAAACTGAAGGAAAAAAATCTGCATTGTAACCAGCAGATTTCAGCCCTGCTGTGCACAAAGACTGACGGATTCCTGTGATTGCAGAGGTGGGATTTAAGGTTGCCACGTAGAGGATCCCTCATGCATTCTGCCAGTATTAGCTAGTACAGGGCATAGGTCACTCCTGCAAGGGGGAAAAGGATCTAAATGCCCTAGTGCTGCATCACTACAGCTTTAATGCACCTAATGCATACATTATATGGACAGTCTTTGGGATATTTTAGGATATTTAGGGTATTTTTGTAGTGTACATGTCACAGACCTAAAAAGGAGGTGGAGGGAGGCAGTCGATAAATAGTTGGTTTGCCTTCATACAAATTATCTCCAGAAGTTTTCTGAAGTAAAAGGCCATTCTGCTTGTTTCTAGATTTTTGGAAATCTCTTAGCCTTGACTGGGACTGTGCCCTTTGCCCTGTGATGTTATGATTGTCTTCATAGCTCCAGTGCTGCCTCCTGCCTGAATCCTACAGCCGTCCTGCCCACTTTGGAGGGAATTTCGTCAGCTTTTGCTGCCCGTTTCCCAAGCAGAGGTTGGGTTTTGTTTGTTGGAAGATATATTGCAATTACAGTGCTCTCCTTTAGGGTTCCAAGGAGGTCAGTACTACACTCCAAAGCATCTTCTTAGCCTTACCAACATGCTTCTGTAGTTGATGTCTCTCTGCTTTAGTTTTCCAGGTAGTGGCATGAAGAGTTGTTAATAAAAGCCTTTCCTGACAGAGAAATTCAAATCACCCTCCTCAGATGAAACAGAATATCCTTTTTTTTTTTTTTTCTCACCCTTAGAGTGCCAAATACCAGTTGTATTCAGCAAAGCTGGAAGCCAGAACAAAGAGATCTCAAGGCTTGGTATTCTTTTCCTCTAAGAGGCAAATGAGGCCACTGATGCATGAGGAGTAGCGTATCTGTTCCCATCTGTGGAGAAATGTCTTGTTCTCAGCCAGTATTCTGTGTGTTATCAACAGAATTCTCTAGAAAACTTTCCTTTAAGACTAATTCAATTAAACTTTATGTCAGAACTTATCTTTTGAAAGACAGCGTATAGAGTCTTCCTCTCCCAGGAACTTCTGCTTGGTCTAGAATTGCGTTACCTGCTCCAGCCAGCTCTACCCTGGCCTTCATTTCGAGGATCTGCTCACGAAACTGTGTGAAACCCGGGAAGTTTCTCGTCTCAAGGCTGATTAAATTAGACCTTCCGAAAGACTAGGTTTTACTTGCTTCTAATTTCAGTGTAGTCAGTGCAGTCTTGTCCCACTCTTGCTCTTACAAGGCAGAACAAAACTATTAATCGTATTCAGTTTGGTGTTGACTCTCTAACGATCAGATGACAATATGGTTTTTTTTGTGACTATTACCAGTGCCCACAGCAATTGCTCCAATATGTTTCCTGTGTTTTTTCCCTTCTCCACTGCCTCAACCTTCAGGGCCAGTCACAGTCTGTTAGCCCTACTGGGCTTGATAGTTGTGTGGCTCGTCATGACTTTCTCGCAGCTTGTGAAGAGATGTCCAGAGAGGAGCTCTGTTTTTGTGTCAGATATGTAGAGGAATATTGTGGTTCATTGAAACCTGCCACAGGAAGACAGAAATCTGAGTCCCAGAGGGCCTCAAGGCTCATTTCACAGAAGTTATGGAAGCTTTGAAGACTTGCTTGGGCAGGATTTCTGTTTCACATATTTGAAAGGCAGCTATATATACTTCTATACGTGCTTCTAGGGAAAATTGCAGAACAAATAATAACACTTCACCTTGTCTTTATTTGGGGTTACAGAGCTCTGTGGTCACAGTAATCCTTTGTCCACAATAACCTCTTTTACAGGTTTCCTTGCAATGCAATTTAACACCCCAATAAGTTAGACATTTCAAACAGTTTTAAGAGAAAACCACTGCTCTGTAGCCACTGTACTTGTTGTGAGTGTAAATAACCAGCCAAGTGGAGGCAGGTGAGAAGGAAGTTTCCAGCCTATGTAGCTAATTAAACCTTTTGTTTCTGATCCGGTATATATTTTAGCTGATCACGATTTCTCTTTTGGATGGAATTGGCTTACTTGATTTGCACAAGATGGATGCTTTGCCTCCTGTATTAGATGCTTTTGCATCTAATACTTTGTTTCTTGATTATTAAATGGTTGTCCCTAACTAATCAGCTTAAACTAGCTAAGACATTTGTATTAGTAGGCAGATGTTATGCAGTCACAAAACTGCAGTAGATCTTTTTCCCCCTTTTGAATGAGAATCTCTTTTACTTGTAGAATGAGCAAACTACTAGAACAAAACATTCTAATCTGATCAACATCCAAATAACTTGCTTATAAATGCAGCAGTTGCTTCTGAGATAATGGGTGGTATGTCCTCCCCAACACATGTATCACACAACATGAATCTTCATTGGACTCTTCTGTTGCCTGCATCATTTCATGATGCTTCCAGTGTTTCCACACTGTAAATTGTTGCCATTTGCCAGTTGCTGTCTCTGTATTGTATTCTGTGTTTTTGTTATTCCAGTTCATTCAACCTTCAGGTACCCCTAACTGGTCCTCCCTTTCTGCTATCACAAATTCATTCCTTTTGCATCCTGAGCTGTTAGGCACCAAGGAGCATCTACCACCTACTCACCTGGCAGTCTACGGTACACATTGTTTCAACATGCCACTGTTTCTACCACTACAGTTTAATATTTTCTGTTACCATGGCCAAGAGCAAGCGATCAAAAATTCTTCACATGTGATGCTAGTGTAACATCTATTATATTTTTTGAGAAATTTCTTATTTCTCCTCCACCCACCCCTGTGAATAATCAGCTATTCATTCATTTCAGGGAGCAGCTCAGTTCTCCTCTCATTGGGACCATCTCTTCTTGTCTTCTGTTCTGCTAACCTTTTATATACTCCGAGTAAACAAATATTGTCAAACTGTATTACAGGGGTTTTGAGTAAAATGAGAGTAGCCCTTTTACAGTCTAAATAACAGACTTTATAACTCCATTTCTAAAGTAGATACTTAGCTTAGGGAGAAAATGCATTTGCAGCAGTTAGTTTTCTAAATTGTCAAAAGAAGAACGAACTGTTACAAATGAGTACCAAAATACTCTGGATTTTTTTTCAGGTTTTGAGTTTTGTCCGCACAGAATGGGATCCTCTCGATGCTCGCTTTAGCACTCAGCAGCCCTACCAGGTTCACACCGTGGAGCGCTCCGTCTCTGCAGACAAAGAGCCCATGGCTGACAGCTGTGTCTACAAGTGTGTTAGGAACAGAATTCAGTGCGTGGCAGTCACCAGAATACCACTAAAAGCAAAGGCCATCAGCTGCTGCAGGAACGTTGCAGAAGACAAGCTGGTCCTGGGCTGTGAGGACTCGTCTCTGGTTCTGTATGAGGCCTACAACAAGGTGACGCTGTTAGTGCAGGCACAACTGCTGCCCGCTCTCATCAGCTACCACCCCGGCGGAGCAGTTTTCCTCGTCGGCAGCTCCCAAGGGGAGCTGCAGCTTTTTGACACAGCTCTGTCCCCGATCAAAATGCAGCTTTTGGCAGAAGACCTCTCACCGGAGACAACTCTGCAGTTCAGTAAGCACTTCGACGTGCCCAGCAGCCTCGTCCAGCTCGAGTGGCCTGCTCCTCAGGGCGCATCTCCCAGCACTGGTGGCCCCGATATCCATGATCTTCTGTTGGTTAGATTCGACAAAGGACCCTTGGGAGCACTTCATTTTAAACTTGGTAAGTCACTGAGCACATGGACGGAATCTTATGCTCTTGAGGGAACGTGTGTACCTCACAATTTCCTTTGTTTGAAAACTCATTCATAGTTTTTTGAACCCTCATTGTAGCTATCTGGACCGATAGCACCCTATGTTGGTGATCTTTGAAGATGTGAACCAGGTAGTTCCTTATGGTCCACACAGATTTGTATCTTTCAGCTGGAGTCTGACGTAATAGCAGCCTAGTGTGGTTAGTTGGGCCGATAGCACCCAATGCTGGTGATCTTTGAAGATGTGGACCAAGTAGTTCCTTATGGTCCACACAAATCTGGTATCTTTCAGCTGGAGTCTGATGTAATAGCAGCCTAGTGTGGTTAGTTGGAAAATTTCTCTGCAACTGTAATATAAACAGTAATTTCTCATATAAAAAATTATTTGCATCTGGAGTATTCAGTTACAGGATTTGTATTCATTCTGTAGCTACTCCTAAAATACGCTATACGTAATAATAGCATAATATTAGTATTTTGTCCATAATGCAGCTCACCTTTGCATTACAATGTGTATTTGTCCCAGTACTCTCTTCTTCCTGACTTCAGTGCATGAAATTACAGTATTTCCTTCCTTCAAGACTCAGCACAGCAAGGAGAGGTTCACAGCTTTCAGAGAAAGCTGGTCCCTCAGATAATTTGACAGCAGTTGTAAATCAAAGAAATAGTAATAATACTCATTTTAGAATCTATATAGAACTTCTCGCTTTATACTTTAGGTGTGAAAGGCTTTCAGAGAGCAGAAGTCCCCCAGTTGCCCAGCACTGAGGCCTGGCTCCATTCCATTCAAGTCGAGCAAGTTACAGTGGTGCAAACCCAGCACGAGAGCTAAAAACAGTCACACTTACATCTTCTGACTGACAATTCGGTGTTTTCAGCATGGCAAAGAGCCACTCACATATACTCATCCTGGAAAATTTCAGCATTTTGCCCATCGTCTGTCCAAGAAAACGGAATTCCCTTTGTAGATACTTAGAGGAATTTAGAGGTCATTTCATACATTGAGGCGAAGAAGACTTTTTTCTAAACTAGGTGACAACGTGCTTTGAAATCCTTCTTTATTTTTTATTTTTTTAATGATCGATACACATATATGCTTTTGTGGGGAAAATCCTATTTAAAAGTAGTGCAGACTGCAGACCTAAACATATGAAGGCCTGAATTTTTAAAAGCTTAACTAAATATGCCAGCGCAAACAGGTAAATTAATATAATTGGATGTTAGCAACACAAAATGTTGGATTGGCTTACAGATTTCTAAAAGAACTGCTCCAGATTACTACCTACCCAAAATACTAATAAAAAACTGTTTACAAGTTTTCATTTATTTTGAGTCGTTCAGCTCCATTATATTCAATAACAGGTTTAATAGTTGCGGAGTACCCCAGACCACTAATGAATGTAGCTGTTTGAAGGTTTTGTGCATGTTGGCCATGAGAAAAGAAAAAATAAATAAATTACCTGTTAACCTGTCAAACAGAAGGCACTCTGCCCACATCTACCTTGCTTTTCTTCCGTCCTCCCTTGTGGGGCTTACTCACAACAGCTTTCCAGAAGGCCCAGCTTTCCCCTTGCTGTCTTTAGCGCATTTGTGTTGCTACTACGGCAAGCAGGCTCTCAGTGCAGGGATTTAGAGGCCTTTCCTGCTAATTGCCAGCTTGTAAACTTAATTGGACTGTCTCCCTGGGCGCCGGTCCTAAATCAATTAGGCAGCGAGTTGGCGGTCGCCTCCTTCTCCCAAGGAGGTTGCCTGGAAGTGCATCACCCAGGAGAAGTCAAGCATCCAAATGGGAAGATGTTGACCTCTACAGCTGGAAGTTATCATATTTTAAAATTCATTCACTATAATTACTGTGAAATCTCATTGAGGAGAAAGCAAAGATCTCCCTATCTGTCCCAACCCTTCCTGTCTGTAGCAAAACATATGTTCTTCTCTGCTGCATCCTGATTTTCAGATTTTCCTCTTTTCACTCAGTCTGCTAGACTATTACTGCTGTACTGATTACTCAGCCTGGCTTGCCAAGCTCAGCAGCTTTTAGGTGCGTGGTATTTAATAAATAATACAAATGCGAGTTATGCAGAAAAATTAAGTCTCAGTGTCAAAAAAAAAAAAGAAAAAGAAAGCAGCTATACAGGACTGAAATACAGTCATTAATGACTCCTGGTTATGTATATGTACAGTATAGTTCATGTGCTATATAGAGCATTCATTCCATAAGGCAGCCCAGCAAAGTAACTTGACTCAACCAAATAGGTCAAAAGTGAATTTGAGGACTCTGGGCATGCTTAAAATTAGGTTTTTACTTAGGACCACTGCTGAATCAGCAAATATATTCCCAACTTTTGCCTTTAGCATTGTAAATACAGCAGTAGTGCTGCTGTGGTCTTTTTTTAACATGTATTAGTATCAGCAGATCTACATACAAACACACAGAAAACTTTCAAGGAATCAGTTTATTTGATTCTGCCTCTGCAGTCATCTCCAGCCTTTCTAGAATTAGCTACTTACGTTAGTACTTAAGACTCCTCTGTTTTTGCCCTTTCAAAACAACTGGATTTTTGGATCCTACTACCCATCATTGCATCTTGCATAGCAATTTTCAAAATCTCTTCCAGCAAAGAAAGATCTTCCACAAATACAGTTGAATATAACTCTTTTAATTGATGTAGTTTTCCTAAATAATTATGTACGTACGTATGTATGTATGTATGTATGAATGAATGTATTATATATGGCATGTGATATCACATCTGTTCTCTGGGATATGTGCAACTATAAAATCCCTTGCTTTTACCAATAATAAATTACATTGACATTATTTGAATTGTTTGGAAGTTGTTCTGATATCTGGAGCAGCAGTGATAACAAACTAGAACTAGGCTTTAGAGGAACAGCAATGTGCAGAATAACAGCAACTGTTTCTGTGGAGTTTGAGCTGGTGCAGATTTTATTTCTGTACGCACATAATTATTTTTAAGCATTGTCTCCTATAGGAAAGAGGTGCTAGGAGCCTGAATTTATGAGTAGGTAGGAATATATCAGAAAAAATAAACTGGGAATAAGGTTTTAAACTTGGTTTTGTGATGCTGGTAGGTACTGGTAGGTACTGACCATATTCACCCCCATTCCATATGTGAAGTTCACTGGTAGTTTTTCTCCACTGCCCCTTGTTGAGTATACCAAGGTGATAAAGAGCTATGTCACATAAATATCATATAAATATTGAATCATGAAACCCACTAACCTCAGTTTTTAATTTTAACCAAACCCAGTTCTTTTCAGCAGCTTTTGCTTCACGCACTCGTAACACTCCGTGCTGTTGCTGTTTGCTGTGGCAGGTGTGATCACGGGGGGACGGCTGGGCCCCGTGGAGCTCATCCACCAGTACCTCCGCTACGACGAGACACGCGAAGCCGTCGGCGTCCTGAGCACCATGGACTGGAACACCATGGGGCGTCAGTGCTACGTGAGCCTCACTGCCGTCGTAAACCACCTTCTGAAGCAAAAGCTTACACCGGAGAGAGAAGGTCAGCATTGCTCATTTTCCTAATATATTTTTGTGGGGCCTTTGTAATTCGTGTGTGGATTACGGCAGTTTATTTATTGACTTTACAAAGAAGATAGTAGTGAGAATCCAGCTAGAATAATGGTACTCTCAAACATTATACGTAGATAAGTAATTTCAGTAACAGTTGGGTCAGTGTGTTGATTGTGCTTTAATTCATATTTATATCAGCAGTAATCCTAAAACTATGCATATTTGAATGTATATATTTTGTAGGTGTGACTTAATATGTGTATAGCAATATCTTATACACGCTATAATATAGTTGCATAAACTTTACTTATGTACTCTTAGCTGGTATAGGACTCAAATATGCATTTTATATTCATACTGAGCACCAGCTTAAGGAGGGACATTCTCCTGTACAGGGACAAGAGGTTTTAGTGAGGTTTTTAAGGTGCTTGAGAAGGGTCTTCTACAGCACGCCCAGGGGCTTTGAATACACTGTCCTCTGCTGCCTCCTTTAGGATCAGAGCATTTGTCCTCCCTGCAGCCTCCTGCCCCCCTGCAGCAAGAGCTCATGTCCCTAACAAGAAATGAGGAATTTTTGTTTCAGCCCCATTTCTGCTGAGCCCCGCCGTGCTGCCTTCCTCCTGCATCGCTGTCTGTGTTGCAGCTCAGTAGGCTTCAGGATTTTGAGTGCATTGCTTCAGTGGGAAGGTGCTGTGCCCCAGGCTGGCAGCAAGGCAGCTGGGGACCTGCGTGGCTCGTGGCAGGAATGAGCACTCAGGGATGAGCCGTGGGAGATGATAGAAAAACGTGTCCCGTGTTGCTGCCAAGCCGTCAGCTACCCCATTTTACGAGAGCAGATTAAAAAACCTCTGCATTGTAAACATAATTATCAATTCTAAATAAAACATGCTTTTAAAAGCACACATGAAAAGGGCTGGGTTTGCAACACTTGTAAAAATATGCACGTCGTGGAGAGATGTCTGCGTGTTTCCCCACCATGCAGCTCCCCGACACTGTTTACAGCAGGCGGAATTTTATTTCATCCAGGATTTGTTCTATATGCATCTAACAAATTTGACATGGTAATTTATTTTCTTTTTATTAGCAGAGCCCAGTGAAGCCTTTTTTTCTTTTTCTAGCAATGTGGCAGTTATCTTTGAGATCCTTATTCTGCCTTCAACATCAAGCTGGGCTATCTAATGAATCTATAACTGTGCTAGTAGTTACTCATATTCCATGTAGGTTGAAACATTTCTAAAGTACAAAACATGCTGTCAGGAAAACAGCAATGGCAGAGAGTGTGGCTTGCTTTGCAAAGGCACCGCTGCATTCAATTTTAATCTAAATTGACTGCTGCTTTGAAAGAAAATGCCTCTATAGTTCAGCTTATCTTAGTGTCTAGATTTAAGATAATGCAAAATCTAATTTACTAATAGTTTGCTGTGTTACTAACATGGTACTAATAGCACATTCAGCACTATCAAGCCTAATAAAATAAATATAACCATGCTTGGAACTAAAAAGAACCCCTATCGCTGAATACTTAAATGGCTACTTCAAACACACTTTAATAACAGCAAATCAATTAGATCTTCTTCTGCCTAATGAGACAACAGGTTGGTTTTATTCTGCTTTTAAAGCCCACACAAAGTTTGGGTTAGCAGTAACAGTTTGCTCCTCCACTTTGAAAGAAGAACCTATGCTGATATATCATATTCTCCCTCTGATATAAGAAAGAGAGACTCCTATCAGTCATTTTGTCATGCATGTCAGGAAAAGGAACTATGTATTAGCTTTCAATCAGAAATCACACGTCAATAAATTTTATTGATCATTATATTTCCTTTCAGCTAGGCATTTGCAACACAAACATGTAATGTACATTTTCACTGATTATGTGTGATTTTTTATTAAAAACATGTAGGAAAATATCTGGGAGCCACAGTAAAGGAGTAGAGCAGGTCAGGAATTATTTAAAGTGGAGAGTAAGGGAGGTTACAAGGGAGGTTAACCTTTCTTGCACCACTACAAGCTGTAAGAGAATCAAACTTCCAGGCCCTTTTATTTGAAGTTTTTAAAGAACTACAGAACTACTGGCCGAGGTTGCTTCGACTTGAAGGTGATCTCGAGAAAGATTCTGTCACCTGCTGACCTAACACATTGCAGTAATCCCTGGAAAAAAAAAAGAACTTTGTTACTGTTTCCTTAAGAGGACAAAAATTGGAGCTGAGAGTTGATGTCTACTGGATAAACTTGTTCAAATTGTGAGTCACTCTTAATTGGATGCTTCTGGTGAGAACCTCGTGGGGTAGAGAGTTCTGCTCCCTTCTGACAGCTTTAGCTGCTCAAAGTCAGCTCTGCCTCAAGTGAAAGTTTATATGCACATTTGTGTTCATACAAGCTGTCACAATTTAATTTCATCCGTCCTATAACAACATCACATTTCATCAGCATTTGAGGAATTTGACTGACTGCAAACATGAACAACCTGTTGTAATTGAAAGTTTCCCTTGTTTCATTGCTGTGTTTGAACTCCACAGCGCAGCTCGAGGCAAGCCTGGGAACCTTTTATGCTCCAACAAGACCCCTCTTGGATGCAACCGTGTTGGAGTACAGGGACCCAATCAGCAGATATGCAAGAAGATTCTTCCACCACCTCCTCAGGTGAATGACAGTTTCAACTACTATCAACTTAAAATTAATTGCGTATTTCAATAACTGTCTACTTCAATGTGGTTAACACTTTCCAGAAGGACCACCCATGAAAAAAATGCATTCATTGTTGTTGTTTGTTTAACTTGCACGTCGCTCCTTTCAAGTACAGTATTGCAGATAAAATGCTATTCAGAGCTCTTTTATCATCAATACACTTAACGTGAATCACCCTTTCCCTTTTAGCTCGATAGAAAAAAAGATAGCCTGCTTCTGAGAGATTTATTCACTGACTGCTTTTGGATTGACTATTGAAAGAGCTTAGAAGCAGGAAGAAAATGCTGAGTTTAAATAGATGCTAGAATGCAAATGAACAGTATGTGGTCCAAGCCGTTTTTGCCTTTGCACCCTTGAACACTGGGCATTTTGTTATTCTCACCTCCACAGTTCTCATTCCAGTAGTTTTCAGTAAGAAGAAACTCTGTTCGAATGACAACAGTGATGTTTGTAACCCCTTGTTGAGGACAAGTCTAGATGGATGTTGTGAAAACAGCTTTTAATGCACAGCTCTTCTCTGTTTTATCTAAATGATATACATCATGTGCGTATGCAAAGTTACAAACTGGGAAAGGGTACCACAGGTGATGCTTTCAGATCTGAAAGAGAATTATATAATACTGTCTTCTAAGTTCTGAATCTGCAAAGGATGATGTTCCTGGTAAGCCCCTCCATAGCAGTAGGCACCTCATCCCGAGTGGGTGAGTTCTCACAGCATCGAAACAGGAGGTCCCGTCCGCTCGCCGGAGCCTCGTTAAAGGCTGCGGCCTCCATGGTGTGTACGAGCGCCGCTTCACCCTGCTCTGAGCAAGCAGCAGGGTGGATGTGCTGTGGCACTGACCGGGGCAGTGTCTGCAGAGGCCCCGTGCAGCGAGACCCCCTGAGCCGTGTAACCGTGGCCCCCTTCGTGGCTGCTGGAGAAGGTGCCTTCCCCGCGGCGCGGGCCTTGCTCCGAGCGCCAGCAGGCAGGCAGGGACACGTGGCCCTGGCTGCGCTGCGAGCCCTGGGGCTGCTGAAGGCAGCGGGGAGCCCGGTCAACCCCGCGAGCGATGCGGAGGCTCCGGTGCGGAGGCTGCCCCGGCGGGAGCGGGAGCGTCGGCGCCGCGGAGCATCCGGCGGCTCGGGAACCGCGGGAGGGTTCGCTGCTCTTCCCCTGCTGCCAAAGGGATTTGCGTTCGACTGAATCAAAGTGATAGGCTCATGCGATTGCTGCCGAACAGATGGCAATGCTTAAAGCTTATCTGAGAAGACATAATCTAAGTACAAAATGAAATGCTGAAAAATGGGAGCTTTATCTGATAGAAAGCAAGAAAATGATGTCCAGAGCTGATCCTTATTGTACTAAAGTGGTTCTTCCTTAATTGGTGTTTATTTCCTTTCAGATGTTTCCTTAAGTGGCTCGAGCCATTTGCATGTAGGCTAAAGGAAGTGCAGCAGGGATTTGTTGGAGGGCTGGTAACGCAGCCGGCCTCTTCCGACTGGGACAATCCCATCCACGACTGCAGTGTCCAGGGAGGCACAACGCTCCCTGATTCCTGTGGGCAATCCCAAGCTACAGCCTCTGCTTTTCCTTCTGTTCCTTCCCACTGCGAGGAGCTGCCAAGGTCCACCAGCTCTACTGGGTACCATTGATACCTGTGGGCTCGGGACAGCCAGGAAAGCATGGAGAGAGTTTTGCTCTTGGCTTTTTGGAGAACTGTGCCGTGCCCTGGTATGGGCACTGAAATGGAGCGGTCCTCCTGCTGCCTTTTTACAGGGTCAACCATGAACAGAGGTGGCAATGACAGCTGGGTGCCAAGAGGGTGACGTTTGAAGTTAGATATATGTTGTCTTTCTCAACCCTTATTTGATTTATTCACCCTTATTTGTTTAGCACTAAATACCAGCAGTTTGACTGCAAATTGTTAATGAATCTCTTCACAGTGAATTTATATTACCATAGATGTGCATATATGTCCAAACAAAATAATAGTAAGAAGACTTCAGTGCAGGCCCTCCAAGTTGTCAGTGCCAAATAGAAGCAAGTGCCGGGGGACTGTTGTTCCTCTCTGGTGAGCACAAGGAGACCAAAGCAAAAGCTTTGGATCCTGTCGTAGGAAGAAGTGAAGGAAACGTGGTGCTTCCTAAATCGTGCACCCTACAAGTGCAAATGATACTCAACAGGTCTTTCCTGGAGAATTGTGGAGCGGGCTTTGGAGAAAGCAGCCAGTAAGTATCCAGAAGGGAAATCTGGAAGACAAGGAGCATCAAGGCAGAGGGAACAGGAGCTCAACAGCAGGTTAGGGTCAGGAAAGATGGGTTAGGAGCATGATCCAGAAGCAATGAAATGGGGTCACAGTGAAGATGGGCATTTGAACATGCAGCAAACGGCAGGAGGGTAGAGGGGAAGCGCAGAGAGAAACAGGAGAAGACAACATGGGATGTGTGAAACACAGAGGAGATCAAATGCATAAGGAATGGACAGGCAAGGGCGGAGGTTTTCATACAAGATTAAAACGTTAAAACACTTAAATGTTTCTAGATCTAAATCTGAAAAATGTTCCTATAAACAAAAGTCCCCCCTCCCCGCAGCTTTCCTTTGAGTGCCCCACCAATCTGCCTTAAGCCTTTTCTAGAAGGACCCACTCTTGGGAGAGAAATATTAATTCACTCTACATGCTGAGACAATCTTTAGCCTGCCTGCTGAGTCTGCCAAAAAGGTGCCAGTTACTGTTGTACTTTTTAAGATGCAAGTGTCTGTATTTACTAGAATTGAGAAATACAGTCACCTTTGCAGAAAGGCTATCCTCACCTAGTAATAATCATGCGACAGTGATTTTAATCTTTCCTGTAAGCTGAAGGGCTGCATATCCAGTTGCAAATAACTGGAGACATCCATTTTCACATTATCGCTGAGGTTATAGGCTAAATATTTTTCTACCATCAAAGAGATCACTTTCCAGAAAATGCTGAACGCTGCAGGAGGAGGTTCCCTCCTTTAGGTACTGGGGAGGGAAGGTTTTTAGAGGGAAGATGCTCCGTATTTACTAACTGTATTGCAAATATGGGCTAGAAAACAGGAAAACACCTTGCAACGTTTAATAATATTAATAAATGCCTGCAATTTAAAGCAGCTCTTTCTTTGTATCCGTTGCTATAAAAGCTGAGCTCTTATGTTTGCAAACCATCCAGCCTCTCCAGCTTCCTCTGCAGTGGCAGCTTTGAGCTTTGCAGGTATAGGCCCTGAATACAGGGCATGGAAAACCTCCAGATCCGGGCGTTCGGTATACAAAATTAAAATTAAAGGCCTCTTAATTATATGCCAGGGATCCATTACAATAGTACTTACAGAATGAATAATTTCACTTTAAATTCTTATCTATAATTAAAAACACAGGAACTGAATTGCAAGTATAAAAACATATCTTAGGTGTTCCTTGCCACTTGAGTGGCACTCCTGTATTTTAATATGATGTCACTACTTATAATAATATAAAGCATTAGATCATTATGTAAAACCCTGAGCTGGGGCGGGTTTATTGGGCAGCCCTGGGGAGCAATAACCCTCTCATCCCCACCCTTGGCCTCCCGCGGCGCCCGGGCTGCGGTGGCACCTACACCCTCCGCGCTGGCACCGCTGA
>NW_010578279.1:0-13501 GCF_000705375.1 Tinamus guttatus
CTGTTTGTGAACTCGGCTACTTGTTTGCGGGGAGGCAATTGGACCTGCAGTTGACAGACTGTTCGTGAATCCAATACTGCCAGGGTCGAGCTTATAGGTGATTACACTATTTGGGAACTCGATTTGCTTCTAGGAAGGCGATCGGACCTACGGTCCATGGACTGTTTGTGAATCCGATACTGATTTGATATCTCCTTCCCCACCCCCCCACCACTACCACTACAGCTTTCAAAATGCAACATTTTCACATCAAGTGATTAATAATAGAACTTTCCTGCAGTACTCTTTCTATTTAGACATTAAATATTCAAATTTGAGGGAACATTTCCTGTTGATACAGTTAATTTGTTTAGCTTGTTTGCCTTTAGTTGCACCTATACCACTAAAGAGCCTTGATCTTCAAGCCAAGAGTTTCGGAGAGGATGGTGACCACACAGCTTAAAGTTAGCCCTCTTTAGAACAGAATAGAAATGTTTTATAAGGCTTATTACCTGCCAGAGAGAACTAAGATTCTCGCTGGTCTCTACAAGATGGCCTTAAATTCTTATTTTTATGCAGATTTTCAATTCAGTTCAAAATGCCTCAATTAGTGTGTAGACTGTTGCGTCAGAATAGGTGCCTGAAGACAATATTTGGTATGAATGGACACATCTGGAGTATTCTTGAAAATGAATGTAATATCACGGAAGCTACTGGTTGTTTCACTTGAAAAAAACACATGGGTAGTTGGCAGTGTACCTGAAGATCAGATAGACTTCTCAGTGAGCCTGAGAACTAAGCTGTCTGACAAAACAGATATATATTTCTATAACTTAGGATATAGCAGCATCCAGCTGCTGACAAAACACTCCAATAAAATTTACATTCCACATTATCTCACACGTTATCTTCACTGTCAACACATTTTAATATTTCTCTTAATTTCTTAATTCTAAACTGGAACACAGAATATCTATATACATCTATATATATATATTCATCAGGAACTGACTAGTCATCTTCAAGATGTTCTGACTATCTAGAACCATTTCATGTGTGAATTCATCGCCATTTCCAGTCTTTACTTCCTTTGTAAATAGGTGAAAAAAAATCAAACCCTCAAACTCACCAAACATAAGTGTTAAGAATTAAACTATTTTAATTCACTATAAGATAAACTTTCAGGAACTAATTTCAAAACTATCAACTTTTTATCCACATCCCTACCAGAGGGAGGGATACCATTATGTTTGTTGTACATACCATTATGCATGTACCATAAGGTTTGTCATAAATTAGCTTAGTCAAAATCCAGTGTCTTCAGATTAGTAGGAATCTTAAAAGTTTTTTGTTATTTGTGAAATGACAATCCCCTCTTTTATGTGCAGTTTGCCACACTGGTACTAGAATATATTTCTCAGCATAATGATGATCTTTGCAATGTGACTAAGAATAGGGTTGTTCCAATGGGGAAATTCAGCTCCTTATTAACAGGAGTTTCTCCCAGAAACATGAACTGGCACTTTCTTGATATGCAGAAGCAGCTAAAAGGCTTCTAGAAACAGGTAGGTGTTGATTCTGACCTAGAAATCCTTATATTATTTTACCCTGTGTTACCTGAGGAACCACTTTCTCTGGGAGTGTTTTACAGCCTTAGAAAAGCCTAAGAGCTTGTGTTCAAACATGGTAAATTCACACAGTGATTGAGACATTATTCCTATAACCAGTACTGAGCAAGTACAAGGCACAAGTCTTTAATGGAATAAAAGCACATACACATAGAGAAAGTGACCATGCAATACTATCTTTATAGCACAAGGCTGAGAGAAAAATTAAGATTGTTAAAGTGAATGCAAATAGTTCTTCAATAAAGAGGCTATATTGGGATCTGTAGAACAACTGGAATAAAAGCCCACAACTGCTTCCCCCACACCTGGCTTCTGCACATCTCCTCATTTACTGGCTCAGTAGCAAAGACACTTCACTTCCAAGACAGTGAAAATGTTTCTAAGTGAGTTATCATTAGAAGATTACACTGTCATCTTCCTGTTACTAAAACTATATGATTGAGGACAGAGAGAAATCTTCCTGCACTCTGTTACATAGCTGGTAAGAGATGATGCTGAAGACATATCACTGTAGAGCTAAATAACTTAAAATTAATGACTAAAGTGAATAAAGATGGGGAAGTAAATGGCAAATGTACTAGAATGCACCTTAAAAAGTGAAACAACATGTCACACACAGTTATATTAGAGGTGCCCTGCTATCAGCCTCGTAGCTAAGCCTATTTTATAAGCTGATCTTAAAACAGACATAAATTCTGATTTCCTCTAAAACTAGAGACTTCTTTTTGTAGGATCTAACTCTGCATTAGTCTTTCAATAATACAGAATTCTGGTATGACTCCTGCTTAGAATTTAAGGGGTTTTATCAGACAGAGACTTTTCCTTGTTAATATATCTACCTATTCCTGCATTATGGATCTCTTAAAACAGCCAGTGCTTTCATAAAATTTGGTGGAGAGAAGCATCAAAAGAAATCTTGTGCAACTTACAGCTTCACTTAAAACATAGATTTCAGAACATATTCAAGTAAATATTTATCTTCTGTGAACTGCCAGGACAGTCTAGGGTAAATATAAAGTGCCTCTTCCTTATCCAGCTGACAGAAGAACTCTGTGGCTCACGTAATGACTGCCACAGCTTTGCTGGACAACATCAGTCAAAAAGGGAAATACCTTGTCAGAAACAGATGCAATTCAACCAATGTTGCAAATTTAAACAGCATTTATCACTATTACCAAAACTGTGTGTGCACATGCACACTACCTAGAAGAATAACAATTTCAATTTTTGATATTTTTACTTTCTTTCTCATCAGTTTTCCTCTGTTTCTATCTTACTGTTTCCATTACGCCTTTATGCTAACTCTCCCTTCTTTTAGATTTATCTTTTCTTTTCACCTGTTCTTTTTTCTTCATTGCTAGGCCTTCTTTGTCATTCACTGAGCATTTAATCTTCTCTCACGTACTCTTTTATATCTCAGAATAACATCATCACATCATTTGCACACAAGCACAAGTGTACATTTCTCCTCTGTCTTTCCTGCCATCCTCAAACATTGGCTATAAAGAAAAAAAATGTGGTTAAAAAGAATGTAACCAAGTCAAAATATCCCTCCCCTCAGACAACGTGTGTGCAAAATGAACCAAAGAATTAGGACCTTATGACTAGGACTCTTCCTCACAAAAAAAAAAAAAAAGAAAAAAAGAAAAAAAGAAAAAAAAAGATCTCCATTGACTGATTGGGGAACATAGAGGGATTAAACATCTATGTCAGATGTCTCAGATACTTGAAGTTGAGAGAGTCTAATGTGGCCTACAGATGTCAAATGTCAGAAATAGCTCCAAATACATTGTTAATTCAGAAATCAAGAGTATTTCAGAAATGATTAACTTTTCACATCAATGGTGCTCTGATTCTTCATCTCATAAGAGAAAGATGATGATATTCCCTTAACCCAGCAGTTCTGTTGAGACTTTCACTTCTGAGGGGCAAATTATGTTACCTTCACTTGCCATTTACTTCAGAAAGAAACCTTTCAAATCACCACTGCTCCTCAGGGGAAAATTGTAATCTGGTCTTAAAAAGACCCTTTATATCTGCGTAACCCTTTGAGCCTGTATAGGACTAGTAAGGGCATTTTGATGGTGGCCTTCCATAAATTTAGGGTTATCTCCCTGTGCCTCTCTGTCCTGTATGCATAGACAAAGTCTCTTCCAGTGATATCATTCATACCTTTGAAGACTCTGGCATTAAATACAGTTGCACATATATAATGAAAACTAAAACATTGGGCATGCTATTTTTTTTCTAAAATGTATTCTAATTTCTCTGTGTTGAAGATGTTGCTCATTAGTTTTTATTTTATCTTTTTTTTGATTAATAAGGATAATAATTGGCTCCTATGCTCCCCGTAATTCTTTATGTATTGCTAGATAATTTGTCTTGTCTCTTTTCTCTCTTTCTGAAAATGCCATTTTTTCTTTATCTTTCCCCACAGAGTTTATTTTCTAAACCTCCTACCACTTGTTGTTGCTCCTGCTGATCTTTTCAATTCTCTTTGTTGTTGTTGTTGTTTTGGGTCTTTTTTTTTCTTTTTTTCTTTTTCTTTTTAAAAGCAGAGCCCCAAAATGATTGCAATACTCCCTCAGAAGCGTGATCAACGTCAAGCAGAGCTGGCTAATTACCTTGCTTATTGTACATATAACACAGCTTCATAGTATTTGCAGTTTTGTGACATTATCAAAGAGCTGACATGTTTAGTTATTCATGGACCAGGCCTTCTTTGTACTACTACTAAAGATTAAAATTTGATTGCCATAACTAAAAATTAAAATTGAATGTTTCAGGCTTTTGTGACCAATATCTATTTCTAGAAATATTCATTATACACTGTACACTTATTAGGTCAGAAAAGCAAGTGGATCTGCATCACACAAGCTGCTCAATAATGATGTCAGATCACAGAAAGATCTTGGAGCATGAAGAGGATCAAGAAAGGCAGTTGATCCTGATTTGATTAGATCCCAGGATCTACTTTTATGTATATGTTAGCCTACTGTTCCACAAAAAAAGCCCTCTGAATTTTTGATCTGACCTAAGTTTTGTTTGTGAAACAGTCTCAAATGGCTAAGAAGTGTGGGAAGGGGGAAAGTGAAGCAACTGGAGCAAACCAACCCAGGGAAAATCAGCTTTCCATCTCATGACAGTGCAGAGAGTGGATAAAGCTTTTGCAGTATTTGGCATGTATTTGTTTTCTGTTTTGTTTTAAAAGTATTGTGACATCATTTATAGGTATCCAAGGAAAGGTAGCTTGTTCCAGTTTAATATCTTCTGCTGTTTTGATTAGCATGCTTTCTACTTTGTTTTTCAAACACAGAGAAAATATTGAGTGAAATTGGACTTATGACCTACAGCAGACCTCTGTAAACAATGCTTGAGTCTTCCTCCTAAACTGACACTGAACTGACACCAAATAATTACTCTGCATGTGTTTTTTTTTTTCTGTAGTAGTGTATTTATTTAGCAGTGATTGCATTTAATCAACATCTCTCTAGTTTCCCTGTGAGAATGTCATGTGGAACTGTATCAAATCCTTTATTAAAATCAAGACATGCTATGTCCACAGCATTTCCTTTTTCCACTAAGCTTGTTATCCTATCAGTGGAAGAAATGATGTTAGTTCAGCATGATTTGTTTTTGATGAGCCCATGATGTCTACTATTTACAAGTTATTTTCCTCCAGGTACTTACAAATTATCTGCTTTATTAATTGTTCTAGCAATTTACCAAGTATTGAGTTTATACTTATCAGTCTGTGAGGTTTTATCAAATAATGAAAAGATAACTGCCCAACCACCCATCTCAAACATGCTGTAAATAAGGTTTCATAAAAAATCTCTGCTATGTAATTCTTTATTTAGGCTAAGCTGGTCTTTTGCTTTCAAAGTTAAGGGGTTAGCTGAGACAAAAAGGCTATTTTCCCCTCTATGTAACATTGCAATAAAGTCACAGAAAGGAATACAAATCTAAATCTTATCTTAGTACCTTGACTCCACCACATGCTGTCCACATGTGTATCTGCATTTTCATTTCATCTGTTTTTTCATTTTCCCACCCTTTTGCACAAGTCTGCCAGTGTACCTGGGCACCTGCAGAATCGCTAATAGCAATCAGATTATTTACCAGGGAGTATTCATCATTGATATTTAATACAGAACTAATCTAACTTCTGAACTAGTCATTCTAGTTCAGTTATTAGTTATTTCTCTTAAATGGGAACCCAGATAATTCTAGGACATGATTTGTTTGAAGTATAGCAGATGTCAGGTGTAGTGTGAAATAGTCCTGAGTCCTGAAATAGGCCCTGAGTGCTCTACACTGACTATAAGAGGAACCAGAGAACATCTTGATGAGATGTGAATATTTACATTTTTCTTCTTCTTCTTTTCTTTTTTTTTTTCTCTCCTCAGAATTCTAGTGACTCCTTTCAAATCTGAATGAACTTCTGTGTTGGAAGGTTTCTCCTGTGCAACTCCACAGTGTCAGGCAATCAGAGAGGAAACATAGTTGCTTTGCAGCTGTGCTTTTCTACTCCATTGATTACAGAATACTGGGAACCCAGATGTGTAATGTGTGTACTCCTTGTTGGTAGTCAGATGGAAGGCTGTAGTTCCTATCAGTAATCAAAAACTCATTATTAAAGGGAACAGGGATTATTTCCTTAATTCCACTGCTATCAACTGCTTGATGAGAGCCCCAGGTCCTGATTTAAGTAATGTTTAATTAACACTGGTGCAAGAAGGTAAAATATTTTTAAATTAAATTAAATTGTATCTGTTGAAACTAATAGTGAGTTTGTCTTTGTCTAGATTTTCTTACTATAATTACTCAAAACTGTCTGTAACAGTTAGAATTACTGAAAATGTATTTGTGCTACTAGTAAGATAGAAGAAAGTGAAGTCTTCATTCCTCCTGCTTGGTATTTAGAAAGATGTGATAGCCAGAACATCGTGATCTCTTTATCTAAAGAATCCCTTCTGAAAGCCTTCACGATGGTACTGACCCTTGCGGGACACCGCTGGCCACAGGCCTCCAACTAGACTCAGCCCCATTTATCACCACCCTCTGGGCTTTTCCATTCAGCCAGTCCTCAATCCACCTCACTGTCCACTCGCCCAGTCCACACTTCCTGAGCTTCCCTATGAGGATGTTATGAGAAATGGGAATATGTTATGGGAATTCTCACAGAATCCAAGCATGCCCACTACTCATCTAGACTGGCATTTAATATTCCCTGGCTGGAATTTGGGAGTCCTGGTTGACAACAAGTTAACCATGAGTCAGCAATGTGCCCTCGTGGCCAAGAAGGCCAACGAAATCCTGGCCTGCATCAGGAGGAGTGTTGCCAGCAGGTCGAGGGAGGTGATCCCTCTCCTCAGCTCTGCTGTGACCACACTTGGAGTATTGTGTGCAGCCTTTGGTAAGGCTGATTCCGCAAAAAGAAATTTAAAAAATGGTTTAGTATGAAGCAAATTTTGGAAGAAGAAATAAAATGCTAAAAATAGATGAAAATATTAATCTAATATGCAGCAAGTAGGGATTATTTAATTTTCTTTTCGACTCAGCAAGGCTCCACTCCTCATTTCTGACTTGAGATCTACCATTGATGATGTGTCTTTCTGTCACGCCGATGAGTAGATGAGTAGTACTATAACCCCAGTCAATTAACAGCTTCTCCTCAAACTGATGGAAGTCTAGATACTTTAAGTGCAGCAATGCAGAAAATTTACCTATAGATGCATCATAAATCCTTTTATGTGTACATTTCTCTATTTCCATTTTAGACTATTAAAGAAGATATATAGATATATCCCTTTGCAGAGAGAAATAGTGTTGAAATGACTTGTTTACTGCTTGACAGGGAAGCAAATAAATAAATATTTTTTATATATATATATATTGGCACTAGAAACCTTGTAATACTCTTAAATGGAAAGAAGGGAGGGAACTGGGCTGAGAGGGGACCTGATCAGTGTATATAAATACCTGAAGGGAGGCAGTGAGGATGATGAGTCCGGCCTCGGCCACCAGTAGAACTAGAGGTAATGGCCACAAACTGAAACACCAAAAGTTCCACAGGAACTTCAGGAAAATTTTTTTAACAACGAGGGTGAAGGAGCACTGGAACAGATTGCCAAGAGAGCTTGTAGAAACTCCTTCTCTGAAAGGAGATTCTCTCTTCAAAACCCGCTTGGATGCAATCCTCTGCCACATGTTCTAGGTGACCTGAGGTGTGCAGGGGGGTTGGAGTAGATGACCTCTAGAGGTCCTTTCCAATCTTAACAATTCTATGATTCTGTGAAGGGTACATTCAGATTATTTAGGCAAGGTTTCAATTGGCTTTTATATTTTCTGATGATGGTGCAGTGAAGCTTGTTTAAACTTGAGTTGCTGTTGATGCCAGTTTCTAACATGAGAAGATTCATCTGGCCAATTGCAGATACATATAGCAGAATCACCTCAAAAAGCCTTTACAGTTAAAAGAAAGAACTGGAAAATATTGGGATGCAATTCATTTAATCGTGAAGTAGATGTCTAAAACAGGTCAGATGAATCACACCCTAAAAATATCTTTTTTTTTTTTTCTCCACTGCAGTAAAGGAGACCAGCTCAGCTGTTAATACCTTACACCCTCTCAGATCAATGCAGTTTTAATACAACTGAAAAAGTCATACCTACGGAAACTTCTATTTTACTTATATTACCTTAAAAAACCTTAATTAATGTCTCTGTCAATCAGAAAGAAAACACAGCTTATTTTATTTCTTTTTTTTAATGTTAAAAGATAGAAGAGAAAAAAAGTTGTTGTAGTACTAGGTAGATGTGCTGCAAGTCCTTCTCAAAAACAGGAAGTCTCCAGGGCAATTTTTGAAGCATTAAAACTTCATTTTCACTGTGAAAAGCCTATTTGAGTATTTTTAATGCTTTAATAATTTTTCCCTACAGAAAATGAAGCTTTTAAGCCTTACTAAAACATTAATGGAGGTTTTTAGTTGGAGTACTGAGGGCTACTACAAACTTCTCTAGCTAAAAGAGTTTCATTCTCCATGGCCTTGTATCTTAAGCCTCTCTCAGCATTACAGTGGAATACCTTTACACTATTTAGGTAGTATAATTATGTTTTATATATTCTTCAAGGACATTTTTCACAGGGGAAAAAAAAAAGTGATTTTAACATCACTCAGGCCCTAGCTATTTTCTGTAATCACTGCTACTTTGTAAAGTTGGTATAATGTATTATCAAGGCAAAGTGCACCATTCCATAATTTCTTTAAATGTCTTTGAAAAACTACAGAAGATGCCAGGCAGAAAAGAATGAGGTCCTAAGGCACTAAATTTGAATCTTCCTTCCTTTATATCTCTGGTTTCAGCAGAATACTATTCCCTGCAGAAGTGTAATTGAGAGGGAATTCACACCTTTTAACACTAACTATGAAAGCACCAAATCTGGAAAGGTGTTGACTTGAACATCTGCACAGACAGCTTTTTAATTACAACAGTTTAAATAAGCTAAGGAACTGGACCAGAAAGATGAAGAAGATTAGTAATGTGGTTTCATTAGTCATCTTACTCTTATTAGTATCCTACATCAGAATCTGTGTAGGTGAAGCTATGTCTTCAACAGTGTATATCAAGGTTTTCTACTTTCAGTCCATTAGTAGTCCTGGAGTTACTACTCGGGAGTTGCAAAAAAATGACTGGGAAGAAAAAGTTCTTACATCATCTCCAATAATTGAAATAAATTTCCCAAAGGATTTACATCACCCAGAAATCACAAAAGCTTGAAAACTCCTAGTATCTAGTCACGTTCATCATGGTTATGACCAGTGGCATCTCTATGTACATGCCTACCATTTTTATGTTGTGCTACCTCCTGAGTCTTACCCCTAGGCAGTCATGTTGCCTGTGTGTTGATGCATCCTCAAGCTCTACTTCGGCGCTTGCCAAATATCTCTCTTAATAAAGGAAAGATAAGCACAGAGGGCAAGCTTTGTAGCATATGCCACGCCCCTAGGAGCCACAGGGCTCCAAATGGCATATCTCAAAAGATCCTTATGCTACAACACTGCCAACACTGCGATGGCTAAGATGGCATAGTGGACCTAGGAACTCTTATATTCACAGTGGCACTGCTGTACATGTAGCTGAGATACCAGCAACAAGTGAAGAAACATAAAACTGGAATAATGCAATGTTGAAACAACCTTAGGCTTGCGGGAGGCCCAATATTTTTTTTTCTTTTTTCTTTTTTTTTTCTTTTAATGATTTTTGTAGTTAGCTTAGTTCCACTATAATACTCCAGCTAGATTTTCAGGATAGCACTCACAAGGTGCAATTTTAGTGTTTAGTTAAGTCATTATTTGTCCGAAGCACCATCTAGGTTTCAAAACATTGAGTAACAGGTTAACTTTGCCTTCAGAATACTTTTATCACAATGAGAATGATATGCTAGCATCATTAAAGGGGAAAAGAAAAACAGCAAGACTGTAGCTTGACACTAGGTCAAGTAGCTCTTTTTTTTTGAACTCTTTCCATATAAGTAATTTATCCTTCTGAACTAAAGATGTGAAGCTCCTTATGAAGACTGAGAAAAGTCATTAGGGAGTAGGCTGCTGATCAGTAAAATGAAATAAACTCCTTTAAAAAAAAGGACGTCTGTGTTGCTTTCCGTATTATGAAGCTATGCAAACTACTCTAGAGCCCATTTTCCTCTCACTTTGGTAAACAGGAGAATTCACATTGACTTTGGGAGTCATAACTTTGTCTCAGCTGCCTCAGCCTTTTTTTTCTTTCTTTCTTTCTTTGCTTTTTTTTTTTCCCCTGTTTTTCAGTTTAAGCATGAAAGAACTCATCTCTTTGCATATCTGTTGTTTTCCAGTGGGATAAGGCTTTATTATATAAAGTTTTGAAATTAACTTCTTTTCTATGGTAATTCTGAGACTGGTGATGAATATACATATCTGTATGCCTAATAGCCAATTCTAATAAGACACATTTGGTTCCTCACTCCTTTACACCAAATGGTAAGGGTAAGAAAATTTGCTGAAGTAAACAACATCCTGACAACATAAAACTGACATAAGAGAGAATCGTAATCTCTGGGAAGCACTTTAGTGGATAGCCACTTACTGCACTAAGGAACTGTAAAATGTTAATATTATGATCTATGAGCCTTCTCTGCATATTTTGTACTGGTGTGAATGGCTAATGAGGGTGAAGGGCAAAGCAGAATGAGGATATGGTGAGCTAACAAGCAGCTCCCATATGTTCATTCATTATTACCCATTGTTTGCTGTTTACCACTCACGGTCAACACGAAGTGCACAGGCTAGATACTTTTCCTCACTCTCTTCACAGAGTGAATAGTGGGTCAGTGATTCTTATTGGTTAGTGGTCATGCCACTTATTGGTCATAGCACTTTCTGATATACATTTACGGAGCATTGCACCTAAAAATTACTGCTCACTAAATCTGTTCAACTTTAGAGAATCTGGGGACAGAACTTTCATCTGAGCAGGCCAACCTCCTACTCAGAGCAGGTCTAGCATTGATGTTAAGTCAGGCTGCTCGGGGTCTTGTGCGGTTGAGTATTGAAAGGAGAAGGATTCCACAGCCTTTCTGGGTAACCTGTTCTAATGCTTAACCACCTTTACCATCACAAATTTTCCATTATATTCAGTGAGAAGTTTCTGACTATTGATCTTATGCTATGTCCCTCCAAAAAAGACTCTGACATCTCTCTAGCCCTCCTTTAGGCAAATAATACAGCAAGTAGACTTCCTTCTTCTACACTCTGCCTGCATGCTCTACTCCAGGCTCTCTCAGCTTCACATGTGATGTGCTCCAGTCCTTCAACCATCCCTAGTACTCTTAGCTGATCCATTTTGTCATTCTCTTACTAAGTCAAGACCAAAATTGGACACAGTATTTGAGATATGGCCTTATTAGGGTGTGGAAGAAGGGAATAATCAATCCTTCCAACTGTTGGCTATGCTAATACAACTCAGAAAGAGGTTGACCTTCAGCATCACAAGGACATATTGCTGGCTTATGTTCAGTTTGTTGTCCATTGGCTCCTAGATCCTTTCTTTCAAAGCTGGTGGATCATCACCCCTGGATTTTTCACCTGCAAGGTGTTATTCCGACATAGTATTTACTTAATTTGGCTACCAAGATGCAATAACAAAACATTGCAAATACTCCACTAGCCAAGCTAAATGGCATCCAATGTTCTCTCCTTGTCAACAGAATAAGGCATTTCTTCATCAAGTCAGCCTGGCATGATTTGCCTGGATAAACACAGGTTTTCTGTTTCCAGTCTTCTTGTACATCATTTGACTAGTATAGGTGCTAGGAGGATTTGGTCCATAGCCTTCCTAGGGAATGCTGTTAGGCTGACCAGCCAAATCTCCCTAATGTCCTTTTTGGAGATGATGGTTACACATGCATTTTCCAACTCATCAAGATTTCTGCTCAATTGTCACAAGTTTTCAAAGACAGCTTCCTCAGGATCCTTGAATACATGTCATCCTTCTCCACAGACTCGTGTATGTCCAATTTACTTAACGATGCCTAACCTTACATCATTTGTTATTATTTCTCATTTTCCCTAAACTGTTTTGAGTATAGGAACTCTGGAGGCCTGAGAGCAGCTCTTGCAAGCATAAACTGAGGCAAAAAAGGTATCGAATATCTCAACATTTTCCATGACCCTCTATTAAGTTGCATCATCCATTCAGCAGCAGGCCCACATTATCTTTGGTCTTCCTTTTCCTGGTGACATACTCCCTTTCAGAGATCCCTTAAAATTTCAGCTGCAGCTGAAATTTGGCTTTCTTTAATTCTGTGACTGCTTGCATTGACAATCCTTTTATATTTCTCCCAGGCATTATCTCCCTGCTCCTCCTGCTTTTACATTAAATATGCTTACTTATTTATTTATTTATTCTGTTAGAACACAGTCTAGAGTTCTTTGGAAAAGCTGGCCTCTTGTTATACTTGCTTCATTTCCTCCACATCAGGATGCATTGTTTCTGTGTTCTGAAAATGAGAATTTGAATTTGTGGAAAAGACATCTAAAAAGGACAGCTCATAGAGCTGGGGACAGTTAAACACTATTTTTCTCCAGTGTAAGAGTCGCAAAGCAATCTAATAATAAATAAATAAATAACCTAATCTAGGAAAACGCAATAGAGTATTCATAAAATATGAAAGACAGAATTGACCTTGTGACCTCAACTGGGAAAAAAAAAATCTTAGCTAGAGTGTTTCAGGAATCTTCCTGCTTTTGGGTAATCTTATTTAGGAGCACCTAAATCCTCTTCCTTACGTAGCTCTTGAACTCTTTGAAACCTTATTGCATTAAATTTGTCTTTCTGATCCAGATCTTCAAGTCCTTTCTCTAACCAGTCTTTCTGTTTTTTGGACCTTATCTCTGATTGTCTCTCACCTGCCAGCAGAGATATCAATCTGAATAGCTCACATGCCAGCTTCTGCAGAATGTCACTTTTTTTTCAGTGGAATATGAGTTAAGGACCTTTCTTGGAGTTCAATTCCTTTCTTTGTTCAATCACTTTCTGCACCACTATAAGACATTAGCTAAGTAAGGATCCAATTTCTGTGACTATATATATGTATATATGTATATATATATATATACATATAAAAAGATCTTTGCTAGGATGTTGCATCAGATTTTAGTACTGAGCAATCAAATTATCTCATTACAATACTCCATCCTTTCTGTCACATCCTTTGCCGCTTGTCTTGTTTATTTCTCAAGGAGTTGCAATTCAAATCTCCGTTCAAACTCCTCAGGTCAGGAATCACTTCATTTTATGGTACTTTCCACAGAAATGGTGGGAGGGATAGGGAGGAAAAGTTGAATGAAAGA
>NW_010578279.1:13534-219677 GCF_000705375.1 Tinamus guttatus
GAATTACTGGAAGCTTCTGCCTGATTGGATGGTTAAGTGAATATTTGCTAAAGATTATTTTTTCACACTTCACTTTTTGGCACTTCAGTGCCTGAAAAGTGGGCTTCTGACCCAAGTGGGATGACTTAGGGTGACCTTGTCCTTTAGCCTTATTTTCTCATAAAAATATCCAAATGAATAAAAATGGAGTGGTTAGGTAAACCTGAGGGTAAAAGCTGCTTTTTTTTTCAGTACTTAATGAGATAATCCTTTTCAAAAACAAAGATTGTGTAGTAGATTTAAAATTTTCCAGTTTTAGAAACCTTGCTTTGTGAGTAGGATTTCAAGTAGGGAATGTATGCGAAGAGTATATGATGCATGCACCGCACTGATTGATACTAGGGGTGGACCACCTTAGTATCTTTATATGGGTAAGAAATATAAAAATAAAAATGTCATTATGCATCCAGATGCATATCTGCAGATGTATCAGTGTGTCATGCAAAACACATGAATATTGATAGTGAGTACTGTCATTATAATCATTAACCTGATTTTAGATACTTAATGTACCTAACAAAAGTGAAAGTATATTTATAACTTTTGCCACTGTATAGTTAAATGGCAACTTAGTGTATTTGTTCAGAATGCGTAAGAAGAAATACATTTCAGTGTTGAGATCCAGCTTTCAAAATAACATTGGTAAGATTAGCGACTTTCTATATAGTGACTATCTATATTTAGTATAGAATAAAAACAAACATAAAAATTCCCCTCTGACAAATATGTTGGAAACTGTAACAAATGGAATGCCTTGTTTAGGAACTTCTACATAATCTGTTAAATATATTACCAAAAGCTGAAGACTTCCAAATGGCCTACCACAGGAGACTGACATAATTTATGTGAAAGTTTAGGTTGCATTTTAGCTTCCTTTCAGTATGAAACAGCAGAGAGAGAAATACAAGTACCTTTTCCCCTTTAGCTAACTGTTTAACGGATGCATTCAAGGAACAGAATGCCACAGTTCAGTAATCACCAATCACAGAAAATAAGAAAACACTGAAGAGGAGAGAAATGAAAATCATTGTAATAATGGCATCTTCCTGAAAATATCTTGACAAAAGTAGTAAGATGTAAAGTTTTCCTCCTATTAAATATTGTTCATTGCCTTAAAAATAAATGTAAAAACTATACTCCTCAAGACATTTCCTACATTTGATTGTTTATAGGCAACCTTGTCTTATTCTCTCTCACTTATTGCTGCTCTTTTTCATCTTAAAATAATTCAGCTGCAATGTCTTGCACAAAATGATGGTCTTTGCAGGTTTCGTCTTTTTATTTTTCTAGTGATTTTTAATTTGATGTTTTACTTTCTCTTTGTTCCCTAGGTTGGTGGCATACCATCAATTATTTCCAGTTTTGCTTTTTAAACAAGAAATACACTGATTTCTCAATCCTTTAGGAAAATTATAGTCACAACCCAGGACAAAGTATCTCTATTCCAAGAGTTTTGAAGGCACAATCACTTATGATAAATGAGTTTGGTTGTACATCCTAATAATAGATCATCTTTTTTTTCACAAAACAATAGAGGACATGAAATGTGTGACTAAGAAGTCCAATTTAAAAATCACAGTTCTATTTAAAGTAGGGCAGCAGTTCCATAGCATAATAAAGCTATTGTATTGTGTACCTTGGCTTCAAGACCAATTCTTTTGTTAACTGGTAGCCAGAGAGGCCAAATTCTTCCTTCACTTACTCACATGCCTTTCCCACTCATGTGAGAAAATTAATGTGTATTTCTGAGGCCTAAACTGGCCCAGACACATGATTCACTACAATGTATTTTCAATAATATAGCAGCAAGGACCCAGAATAAAATATTTTTGGCTCTGAATAAATAATATTTACCTATCATGTTACTGGTTTAAAATTTGGATATTCTTCAGAGTTATTCCTAAATCTGCTCACTGGAGAGGAAAATACTGATGATTATACAAAAGACCAGGGAAATTGCCTTAATATCAAATGATACCTTATTACTATACCTATTTTTGCAGTATGATTAAAACCAAAATAATGATCTTTACTGACATGGCCTGAAAATCTTCAAAACTCCCCTGGATGCGACCCTGTGCTCTAGATGTCCCTGCTTGAGTAGGGTGGTTGGTCTACGTGATCTGTAGAGGCCCCTTCCAAACTCAACTATTCTGTGATTCTGTGATATTTGTGTGTCTCACCCCATGCATTTTCCTCTTCTTCTTCATCTTTTTGAAACAGGTACCTGTTACTTCTATCTGCTCTTAAGCTTCTACAATTTTTAAGTGTTCTGGTGCACTACATCAGTCCTCCTTGTTTTATCCAAGTTATCCTCATTGGTATGAGATTGAGGTCTGTTTTTGCCTTGTCTCTGTTGGCTGTTTTTAATTTGTGTGTCTGCCGTCTTCCTTATAAACTTCGTCATCTATCTTTGCTCAGAGTAAGACATATTTTAAACCATGACATGTTCTACAAAAATACATCTTGTTTTCTGCCACTGCTTTGTATGGTTATCAAGCGGTTGAATTATTTGATGCTTTGATTTAGTTTTGACCAACTCCATAAGAGACTTCACAATAGTTCAGCTTGCTGCCTTCTGCTTATTGTTCAAATTTTCTGTTAAGTATGGCATGATACTCCTGTATGTTAACTGTTATAAATTTGATGCAGTATCATTTCTTCTTCCTTATCTACTGCCTGCATTTGCTTATATTGGTCTCACAATGGTTTTATTGTACATCATTAATGTTTATTTACACTTCTCCAATCCAATATTGCTGCTCAGCAGCGTGGCTGGGGTTGTAATGAAATTGGCTCCACAATTCAGCTGCAACCAAATTGGCCATTTCTCTGATAGCACAAGTTGCAAGTGTGGATGTCGAACTGCTGGCAGTGTTCTGAAGAAATGTTCTTGGATCTGCTCAAGTCAAACAGCTAATGTCCTCTTTTTCACAGGGAGTTTGTCAGCCCCTGAATATATTGCTTTTTAGATTAATTTCTTCAAAGATTTACATGAAAATATTGTGTAGCTTTTGTTTTTCTTTTTTTCTTCCCACATCTGCAGCTCTGCCTGTAATAAATTTGGCAAAATCTGGCAGAGGACTAAATATTCAGAGAGATAAACATTCTTTTTCCCACTGATTGCTTTAAAATGAGCTCTGAAACAGAAAATAATTATTTCTGAGTTACAGGCTACAACACTAATTTTAGATCAAACTTGTCAGGTCTGCAATGTACACGCACCTATGGAGCATCTGCAGGAAGACAGTGAGAGACATGGGAAAGACAACTGAGCAATGCTGTAAAATTCTAGAACTTTTACAGAAACAAAGATTGAGTGAACATGAAGAAAATATATATATATATATACCCATTTCTTGGAGAAACAAAATAATTTGTATTGGAGACTTGGAAGGGATATAGGCTTTTACACTGAAAATATGAGAGGTACATAAGATAGAAAAACAGACTTTGTTAACTCTCTGGCTCTCTCAATTAATGCTATTGGTCACCATGTCTACCAAGTAGCTGTAATATTTGAACACACATTGTCTTCAATGTTGTAAAAACTCATGTATACATACATACATATGTGTATATAGCCTGTATTATTGTTAATAACTTTTCTGTTCCTCTTTTTTTTTTTCTTTTTGCATTGTTTATGCTGCTTTCTACTGTGAATCAAGCTTTTTCTTTCTTGTACTTTTTGTCTTGTTCTTTCAGATTCTCATTTTCAGCCTGTGTGTTTGTCTGTATTATTTTCCTTTTTTTCTTTTTTTTTTAAGTTTATTTTAGATGCTCTTATTTGCATGCTTTATTTATTGTTAGATCTGCTGTCCCAGATATCCCACCGTTAATTCTGTCTTCACAATATAGGTGGTTTCTAGAGTTACAAATCTGAAATCTCAGTAACTCATTTTGTTTTATGCTTCTACTTGATCTTATCTATAATAATAATAGTAAGAGTAATCACTATCTCTTACAAATGATGTCAGGGAGATAAGTACGCTTTAAATAAATACCTTTATTGGTTCCTCATTGTTTCAAGAGTTTTGTCCTTACTCTATTCTTCCTTTTCCTCTTCACTTCCCATGGGAAGTTCTATGAAGAGACTTAGTTCTTACATTCATTGCTTCTAGGCATACGTGCAGTTTCTTGTCTCAAAAGCCAATATAGTTATTGGTATGAATCTCTAGAAACTCTTTACTCACTCTGGCATTGTCTGCTGTTTTTTGTCTCTTCTGGGCATGGAAGGGTCTCACCAGCTTGACCACTGTCACCACCATGCTTCGTCTGTCAACTGCTGTGCTACAAAATGAAAAGTATCCATGCTTGTAAAAATGAAGCATTTTGTTATTATGGGATGTTGATGTTGTATTCTGCTACAGTAGTGTAACCAATGCCATGAGACATTTTAGATTTCCCACAGGCTGGAGATTTGTATACATGAAAAGAATTCTTCAATGTATAAATGCTCCCAGTCAAGAACCATTAGGAAATATGATTTCCCTATTTTTTTTCTATTTTTTTTCTTCCAGTGTCTTCCCTTTTCCCACACCCAAAGCTTGAGATCACAAGTATATAAATCAATCAGACTGGAACATGCACCTGTATGATGCATGAACCAATCTTGCAAAGATGTGTTCCAGTGAAATGTGCTCCAGTTCATGTATGCTAAAGTGTTAAAAGAGTCACTATATCTAGGGAAATTGAGAAAAAAATGATTCCAGGAGAGTGGCTTTGTGTTCTTGAACTGTAATGATAATGTTACTGCTGAGTTCATAAAACTTGTGTCACATGTATAAGTTTGAACTCTTTCTGCTCCGCCCTGCTTCATAATACAGACACTTATCTGAAAAACAAAAATAAAAACAGAGAAAGCCTAAACAAAAATATCTACCATGTCCTTTTACTTATTCATTTTTTTTAGCATTTGAACGTGCCAAGGCCAGAAGAATTGTGTTTGTGAAAAAAGTATACTTTCATGCACTAAAGAGATGCCAAATAAAGACAATTTTACATGAGGAACATAGAGAATCACAAACTTCCACCTTTCAGAGATATCCTTTTGATGTCTTTGCAGTCAAAACTGAACAGACCATTTTCAAAATTATCTATTTTCAAATTCTTTAAAAACCTCTATGATTTTGTCCCATATTGATTAAGTTTATAAGAAATATTGTTTTTATATTTTACCTGCAGCATGATAGGAGAATTTTTGCCTTTTCTTCTCTGCAGCATGAGAACAGGACAATTAGCTCCATTTCCCTTGTAATTCATTGCCCTAAAGAAGAGCCAGAAATGTGAGCTCATCTTAGGAAAGGCAAATTGTTCTCCAAAAGGAAAGGTAATCAAATTAAATTAACATACAGTACACATATGAAGAGTAACACATTCATTATTTTTGTGTCTTCCCCTGTCAGCTTCCCAGCCAAAGGTTTCTAAGGATTAGTAGTGGATTAGCCATGATGAAAGTTATAACATTTTTCATCTGAAAAAACTAAATAGCCATAGAAAGAATGGATTATCCTCCCAGTCTAGACAGGGGGATCTCGTTGATGATGGTATTCTTTAGAGGTCTAAGCATGCTACATGACGAAAATAAACATTTTGATGCAGTATATCAAAAAAATCAATAGAAGCATTTAACCATGAAGATGTTTCTATATTTTATCTCAGAAATGCTGAAGAAACTGAGTAATTCAGTGTCAGGGAAGTCAACAGTGTGAAAAATTATAGAATCTCCTCTCCTCTCCTCTCCTCTCCTCTCCTCTCCTCTCCTCTCCTCTCCTCTCCTCTCTTCTCTCCTCTCTTCTCCTCTCCTCTCCTCTCCTCTCCTCTCCTCTCCCCTCCTCTCTTTCTTTCTTTTCTTCTCTTGTCCTTTCTTTCCTGTATATATATACATACACATATATATATATATATATGTATATATGTATATGTATATATATACACACACACATATATATATATACAACTAATAAAAAGATTAGCTAGTCCAAGCCATGGCCACATGGCCAGGCTTCTGACATGGAATTAGATACCTCACATTTTGCACCTCTGTTTCAAGGAAATGGAAATCCAAACATATGAGCTGAAAGAGAAAGCAACTGTGCACTTCTCTGAGATTCTCCATCTGGATCAGGACAGCAAGATATGCAATATCATATCTCTATTGCATAGGCAGGACACAGTCTCTGAGGTTCTTTGGGAGTCTAAGTAAGGTCCAGCTTTTTAAAATTAACACTTTCTAGGTATCTAACTAATAATTCTTAAGACCACCAAAGTGGGCTAAACACTTTTCTTCTTCCTTTTTTTTTTTTTCCCAGTAAAACAGAGATTGCATAACACAAATTGCCAAAGTTAGTCACTGGAAGATCTGAAAATAAGGTTGCTTATAGATGGGGACATGGGGAAGTTGCTTATAAGATGGAGAACATTACCTTGTTGAGGTACCTAGGCATAATACAAATATGAATATTTAGTGTGAATATAGGAGTCTAATCTCGATCCGAGTTTAAGTAAGAAAAAAAAATCAAAATTTATCCTGTATTCAAAATAATTTTTGATCAAAAAAAAATTCCTAATAAGCCTCAGCCTCAACAGGACCTGCTGTCCCTGTAGACTGAAAACATTTCACTTACTGTATTCATTACATGTTATTATACAATAGTCTTTCCTTCTCTAAATTTTTCCAGTGTAAAAGTTTCCTTGACATTTGTGTGTGTGTTCTCTAGACTTTGTTTATTATTTCACTCAGACACTGCCAGTGTTTCAGAAATCAAGAGGAAAAATGCAACAAAATAAAAGAAAGAATCAAAGAAAACAAAAGTAGAAATGCAAAGATGCAAAGCTAGCAAACACATAAAAATGTAGCCTTCTAACTTTAAAGGCATGGAGGAGACCGAAGGAATTGTAATAAGGCTGAAAGTTAAAAAGAGCAAAGATGTGGGAGTGGAATCTCACCATAAGACAAAAGAAAGAGAAGACCAAGCAAGAAATGTAATTATCATAATGAAAACTGAAAACCTCCCTTCATCTGTCTTAAAAATAGATAGTAATGTTTGCAGATTAACTTTGGTTTTGTAATTATGGATTTATGGAGAAATGAATGTTGGTGAACTAAACTGCTCACTTAGGGAGCGTAGCTAAATGGCACAGAGCAGAAACAGCTGTTGGCCATTATACTTTGCTTTTTTGATGATAAGTGGTGAGAAAGGTTGAGAAAAGGTGGCCATTCAGCACTTTTTATTATGAGGTAATGGCTCCAATGATTTTAGCAAAATAATTAAAACCACCATCAGTCCTATTCTCTCTAAAGATGCTTAATGTTATCTGCATGTCTCCCTGCTGTCCTAAAATGTATTCACATATGGAGCAGTATTCAGGGGTAGGGTTAAAATGGAGCAAATCAGAATTAAAGAAGATTTTGTACATTACATGAACAGCCTTAATCCAAACTGGGTAATTCATTGCTCTTACATTACACATTTAAACAGAAGCCATTACTCTTGTTCTCACGAAGGGAGGTTATTCTCTTTTTTGCTGAAGAAGGAACAACCTCTACTCTCTGTTATGTCTTTCATAGGAAAGCTTTTTTTGTATCTATCAATCAGAGTCACAAAACAGATATGAAGTTCCACATTAAAGTCCTCAGGTTCATCTATTTTTTGTGTCATCTCAATTACAAAGAGGACCTAACAGCCTAATATTTTGTACTAAACCCATAAGTAAGCATAGTTTAGGATTTGGGGGGCAAGGTTTAAAAGGAAAAAGGCTACATTAAGAGTGTTGATTTACTTCCAGCTTTTACCAAAGTACCAAAGCCATTGATCAAATGATTTAAGAATGGCACACAGTCATCAATACACAGTCTGGGCTCAACAGTGGGTCAGTTATTTGCATTAAACAAACTGATTTTTTCCCCCTACACAGGAATACCTCACTCGAGTTTGGACCCAAGATGAGCAGAAAATGTACAGTCTCCCTGAACCGCAAAGCAGATCAGACCAAAAGAGCCTCAGAACTTCAATAAAAGATATCGAACTTTTATCTCACAAAATTTATTGAGTTTTGGTCACTAGCACATGTGGAATAATTTACCAGTTGAAAGCAAATGATCCCTTTTGATGATCAGTATAGAAAGGGAAGCAAATAATTTGGGTATACTGGATCTTCATCTTCAGGTCTTTAATGCAGCCTGTGGATAGTGACTGCATAGGAAATATAGGCAGCTATTTTAGACCTATTGGACTGCATCTATCCTTACCACCATGCTAGAGATCTATGCCTCAAATACCGGTGAAGTGATTCCCGAAATCAATAATTAGATTCTAGCCAGTACTGCTATGCAAATTGACAAATCTTAACTTGTTCATTGAATTAAAATTTATGCATGATGGATCAATATATATAAATGTGCTTAGTGAGAAACAGTTATTCTAGACTTATTTTACAACTTACAACATTACTAGATTGCTTATTTCCCAAAGGAAAAGAATTTATAATCTTTCTGTAGCTGAAAAAAAGGTAGGCAGGGTTTTCAAGTAAACAATTTGGATTGAAAGTAGGTATTTTTCATATATTAAATTTTATATTTTATAAATGTTGGAGGCAGTAGAGAAACTAGTCTTCTGATAAAAAAGAGAGAGAGAGAAGTTGTGACTGTAGGAGTATTACTAGACCAAAAGGCTTTATACTCGTGAATAACTAAGCAACTGCTGTTTGAAAAGGTCACTGGGAAAGGGTTAGCATTTAATCAAAAGTAAGAACATAGTTTTACTTCTCACAAAGTTAATACTTACTAGGAAAATCAGATGTTTTTCCCTAGAGTTCTGTAGTTTGTCACACTCAAAACCTTGTTATGGGCAAAAGGGAAGACATCCTATGAGTAGTCAAGAATTTGTTAATATAATCAAAACCTTAGATGTCTAATCAAAATAACAACAAAAAAAGGTTATTATTAGTCCAATTGCAATGATGCTGACAATTACAGCTCAGATTATCTAGTCATTTTATAACCATACCTGCATTAATAATCTAGTTAAATTGCTATATCTAAAGTTCTTAGTGTTCTAATAGCCCTCCCAGTATTTCTCCAAATCAACAGTGTCACCTTCCTCATGCGATAATGACATGTCCTCATGGCCAAGAAGGCCAGCGGAATCCTGGCCTGCATCAGGAGGACCGTTGCCAGTAGGTCAAAGGAGGGGATCCTGCCCCTCTCCTCAGCTCTGGTGAGGCCGCATCTGGAGCATTGTGTGCAGTTCTGGGCGCCCCAGTACAAGAAGGACATTGAGCTTCTAGAAAGGGTCCAGGGCAGAGCCATGAAGACAACTAAGGGACTGGAGCATTTGTCGTATGAGGAAAGACTAATTGAGCTGGGCCTGTTTAGTCTGGAGAAGAGAAGGCTGAGAAGATATTTATCAACATGTTCAGGCGCTGAGAAGATATTTGATCAACATGTTCAAGCACCTGAGGGGTGATTGTAGGGAGGATGGGGCCGGGCTCTTCTCCGTGGTGGCTGGTGACAGAGGATGAGGGGTAACGGGTGTAAATTGAAACATAGGAAATTTAATCTCCAGAATGAGGAAGAACTTATTTACTGCAAGGGTGGGTGACAGAGCACTGGAAGAGGCTGCCCAGAGAGGTTGTGGAGTCTCCTTCTTTGGAGATCTTCAAAACCTGCCTGGATGTGACCCTGTGCCATGTGCTCTAGGCGCATGCTTATGCAGGGGGTTGGACAAGATGATCTCTAGAGGTCCCTTCCAACCTTTACCATTTTGTGATTCTGTGATTCTGTGACGACTGACTTCTTTGTACCCAGAATGCATCAGCAATGAGAGTCAGGATTCCTTCTTCCCAGTCTTGGGATCTGCTTATTTTTAAGTGTTTTCTTAATGTTTTCATTGACTCATAGATGAAGTTTGAAAACTGCACAATAACCTCAGTTAATGATAAAGGGCTAACATAAAAAGCTACTGCTTTTTATATAATGACAGCCTAGGTTTGGGTTTGTCAGAATTTTACAATATTTGGTATATACAAAGCTCAGAGAGAATAGGCTAACCAGTGGTAGTTACCTTTTACTGGTAATTGTACAGGTTGTTTTCACACACACACGCACACACACACACACACACACAAAAGCTGTCTTTTTTCATGGAATAATTCCCATGCAGCCAAGACAAGTTCATTTCTGATATCAGTAGTGAAATATTCTGTCAAAGACTTAGCTTTCTCTGTGATTCAGCTGAGCATTGGATAGGACTCCATCTCATTGCAAACTGTTTATCTTTCTGCTTTCCCACTATTAAGTTCAGTACTGCAGGAGACAGAGAAAATTTTGACTGTTCAGTCAAAGTAAGTGAGGAAATCTAAAATGACCAGTACTACTGTGTTTACAATATTGTATCCATAATTTTATGACTGATGTACCTAGAAAGAGAATCTGGGAGAACACTGGATATTGTAGCTGTTCAGTGAGCAGCAGCCAAAATATTATTGAAACAACTTAAAACAATCAATGCATAACATAATTTATTTGTGCAGTGCCTCAGCTCACATAGCACAGGTTCTCAGGAATAAAAAAATATATATATCTTGGAATAGAAAAAACATATATTAAAAAATAAACAATAAAATTCCTCAGAAAGATGCATATGGTTGCTTGTCTTCTCTGTCGTATTCTAAGCTGTAATGTACAGAGGTAGCACCACATTTGAAAACAGGCAACCTTAGTTCATACATACATATCAATCTGAGAAATTTCATAAGGTTAGAAAGGGCTCTGACCACTGCTAGTGGTAGCAGTGAATAGGTGGTAATGTGCATGCACAACAACAATCATGAAGAAACATGGAAATTATTCTGAGCTGGAATTCTCACCATTTCAACAACAGCAAAATACTTTGTACATGCAAGCCATTTCTTACTTATATCAGTGACAGTAATAGTACTCACCAGTGACTGGTGAGAGAGAAAATGAAAAACAAACAAATTCTGACTGATTTCTGATATGTTTCTGATTCTAACAGGGTATTTAGCTATTCTGTCTTACTATGTATAAAAGTACCCATATTCTTTTTCTGTAAAGCTGTGGTACTTTTCTTCATTCATGAAGTAATGAACTGTCTGCTGCAGATGACAGAGGGGCTGTATTAAATGAAATCACCTTGAAATTGTTCTAAACTAACTTATCTTCCATTTTGCATACTCTTACTTTGGTCATATACTTTGGAATACATTGTGCATTATCTAGAAGGTCAAATGTCAGTTTAGTAAATCAAATATCTGAACTTTAAATGCCAACTGAAATTTTTATGTAAACTTGTAGTATGAGGATGCTAGATAGCAGTGTTAGCTGTTTCTCAGGAGAAGTATTCCAGTCCACATTGATTTGGAAACGATGCAAGAACAGCTCTATAAACAACCATTTTAAAAAACAAATCTGTTAATAGTGCAATTTCAGCTGGAGTAGAGACATGAAGTACTTTAACGCTTAGATGAAGCTTGTAAGATATCAGAGAGCCTCATTTCCATAGCAGCCAAATTTTATGAAGCCCTAAGCCAATTATTTAATTAGCTAATTTGCTCAGTCACAAATAATTTGCACGTAGCTCTAAATGTCAGATTTGAAAACACTGGGGAGAGTTAGTCCTGGTGGAAAGTATATTACTGAGACTTGAATTCCCTTGCAAGGTTTCTCCAAGAAGTCTCAATGGGTTTGATGGATAAAGATCAATTTCTTCTGCCCATTGGAGATAGGATAAAAAGAGGAATAGGATAAAAAGAAAACTGTAGTATGAACTTTCAAGAACGATAAAGGATGAGTTCAGTTACATAAATAATTCCTTAGAGAGATACTATTTCTATCTAATATTAGAAAGACACTATACAGAGCTATGCAGAGTGTCTCTCTAATATCCTATTTTAGCTGTGTTTGAATAATTTCTGGGCTTATGCATGTGCATGAGACAAACAGACTTGTCTACTTTTTCACTGATACTAACAAAGTTCATTTTGCCCTTTTGAAGAGAAAGAATGTTTATATTTTCCTGAAGCTCATCATTTCTGGCCATATCCTTTGTGCATAGTTTATTCTCTCTCAACCACCAAATATATTTTGTTTTCCAGAATTCACATCTCTGCTGCTCATCAAACCTTTGAGCTCACATGGTGACATTTTTCAAATAGCTCTTCCTCCTTGTAGCTTCACTCCTGCTTTTCTTGCAGCTCTTCCCATTTTCCAGGAAAGGGAGAAAACAGAAGCAAAAGGTCTGAAAAACTTTCCTTCCTCTTTCCTCCCTCCTTGCCAATGAGCTGTAATAGTGAGAGAAGTGGTTAATTTAGTTGCTGCCTTGTTCAGCACTCCTTTTGTCTACAAAATTTGTTCTTCTAAGATGCTTTCCTCTTCTTCCTCAGAATTCACATTTTTGAGAGTAAGATTGAGTGTTGGGAAAACTGGCACATCCAGGGAAGATTTGAGAAGGATTCCCACAGGTTAGCATTATTCTTCCTCCCCTCTAACTGCTGTTCCCAAAAGCTTTTACAAAATATTCTTGCAGCAACTCCTAATTCTCACTTAGCACAATATTTTCCTTTCATATCTTCTAATTAGAACTCCTGTTTTCCTTAATAATGATATCACTATCTTTTTCCCCCCTCAAACTACTACTCTTCCCACCAATACACTCGGTATCCAATAGCAAAATTATAGTCATTGAGTTTTCAAGAAAAAATAATCCTACTCGCAGGTAAGTTAATAAAGATAAGAGTAAATCAGAGCTGCCAACATTAATTGTTTCTTAATCACAGATTTCTAAGCCGCTAACATGAATTTTGGAGGGACTGAATCCAGACTTCTACATTTTAAGTGATTTGCACACAGATAGCTATAGGTTCCTGTTCCTGGTAATTTTTACTTTTCTTAATGCGCTTCTGTGTGTGACCTGTTAGATTAACATGAGCATCAGTGACGTATGATTTGAAGTATTTAATCATGAAGGATTTCACGTACAAGGGAATGTTGCGTTAAAAGTTAGATATAAGCAAACTGTGTTGCCTTCAATTTTCCATTTGAAAATGGTCAATAGAAACACAGCACTTTGGAGAAAGAAGGAAAAGTTTTCCTGCTTATAACTTCTGTATGTTCAAAGCAATGACAATAATCCAGCTACACGCATGCATACACACAAACTAGACTATCTCATCTGATGTGTGTCGTGTAATGATGTATCTTGTAATTTCCTTGCTCGCACACATACACACACACTCACACATGCCCATACTGCTATTCCTTTTCAGCTCTTATCTCAGAAATATTTGAATTCTGCCTGACCAATACAGAAAACAGCCTGCAAAGCTACTGTTATTAGTGCTATTCTCTGTCTTATGATGTTTCTCTCTTCCAGAGACAAAAGCAGAATCAAAACACCTCTGTTATATTGTCAAAAAGCTAATTAAACAAAGTTAAAAATAATATCAACAAAATGTATCATAAAGAAAACACTCAAGGCCAAATGAGCAGATGCCCAACAATCCCTAATCTCTCTAGTTTTACACATAATTCATCCCTTATATGAATACTAAAGGTAATATTGGCTTGGAGAACAAAGATGTTTATCCCCAGACCGTCAGCAATAAAGCTGGCTTCATGTAGCATGGTAAATAAATGCAGATACATATTAAAGGTATTATTGGTTTACTACCTTATTTCCTTCACGTTATATGCAAAAGCTTCCTTCACGTTATATGCAAAAGCTTCCATCTGTTGTACAATATAAAGCTCCCTTGTTTAATCTCCTTATTGTTTAATTTTTTTTCCTTTGTTTTCTCTAAATATCAGTCTTCATTTTTAATCATTTACTGTAACACTATTTTTCCAGCATTGTCTACATCATTGTCCTGCAATTTCTTCATCTACATATGTCTGGATCCAACTGAAATGCGGCAGGAAAATAATGAGTCAAAGTTAAATAAACCACAGTATTTCCTCTGCCATGTTGGTGTTCTATAGTTTACAGAAGGCAAGATATTGGTCTCAAGGAGACATTAACAATATATATACTAGTATTTCATAAGTAAGAGTGGATTTTGCTGATATAATGCTGCGTCTTAATACCACGCAAAAGTTCTATATTTAATTTTAGTAGAATACAAAAATAAAACATTTTCTTATTATATAAGGATTAGGATAATAGACTCTGGTACCAAGTTGCTCTGGTTAGATATAGATCCACTGACCATATTTTTCTTTGTTTTGTATTTTTTTTTTTAATCTTTGGAATGTTATAAAATAAAAATTATTCAACTTCTAGTCAAATAAAAGGGACCAAACACTTTCACTCTAACATGTGGGCACATTTTGTAAAAAATAAAAGTTTATTACTAATTCATCATCTTAGGGAAAGGACCACAGTAACATCACTGTCAGCTTCACTCTAAGATTGAAAATTTTGATTTAAAATGACAGGTAGGTTTGAAAGATCTTCCAGTCTAGGTTTGATAAAGATGTTCAAAAAGACACAAGCCTCATAGCAAGTTATGAGACACTGTAAAAATGATTTTCTTCTACTATGACTGTACATGAATATTTTAAAATAGACTATAGACTTAGCAGAAGGGAAATCTTAAATTGAATGAACAAGAACCTAAATTCAACATTATCTTCATTATGGAGACTCATAAAACAGGGGGAAAAACATGTAGTTAAACTCTGTTTTCCATTATTTGCTGGTGAATATTGAGATTTTACACTTAACTGATACACTTAGATTTTGTCTTAACTGAGCAGGATTTGTTGTAAAGATCACAGGTTGTAAAGATCACATTGCATTTTTCATAGCATACTCTGATTTAGTATAAGATAATCAGTAAGTAAAGACATGATTGGTAATAGGGCCCTTTGAGGATTACTGTTGAGTAATTTCAGTAGTAAGAATGTTTGTTTAAGCAGATGGAGCCTCATCATTTTGGTTGTCATAAATAAAATTGCATATTAGAATTTACAAAACTCAAGTGCTGAATCAGAGGAATATTGTTGTTTTAGTGTTTGTGATATATTGAAATAAATGTTCATATCAGAATATCAGGGGAGAAGTTGTTTATATACCTCAGCAGCAGATATATTGCCGAGTTCTCAGCCTCCTGAAATGTGTACGGCAAAAGTTCATAACTTCTTGCTGTATTACAAAGTCATGGATGGTGATCTTTATGCACTGTGAAATCAAATGACTTCTAGGGGGCAAGAAGTGAGAAAAATGCCCATGCAAAATCCCTGGGCTTCAATTTGAATTCTCACCCTGTGTTACACAGTCAGATTACATCATCACAGTTGTCCCCTCTGGCCTTGGAATCTATCAATTTATCAAATTAATCATTAAAAGTATCCAGTCTGACTGGCAGCATGGTAGTATGTCCATGTGAATGGGGTGAGCGTAGCTAAAGGCCAAAGAGCCTGAGATGTGCATCCCCATGAACACGCCAGGGGCAGCTCTCCATAATGCTGTAAATCAATCTCTTCCAGCAAAGGCATTTTCCTGAGATCACGTAAACATCCACAGCAGAGAGACAGGTGAATTGCTAAGGAAATCTATTTGAATACCATACTCATGTAGACATTTTGAAAGGTGTAATAACAAGTAAATTGTCCTACTGCAGGGGGTAACAAATGTCAAAATGAAATTGGCAATAGTAGTCTCACAACTGTGGTAAGTCATCTGGCCTTTCTGACACAGAAAATATGGGAGGTTTAAGGACTTGGCACATTTAGGTCAGCATTTTACTCTACCTGAAACTAATTGAAGCAAGTTTATTTCAGAGTTAGACCTGAATGCCTTATCTTAAGGGTGTTCATAATTTACTCATGCTCATTTCCTGAGAGCATGATAAGCACTTTTTTGTATATTTTCTTTTCGGAGGTAAAGACAGCCCCTTAGAACATAGAATGAGAAAGGAATGTGTATGAAGAAACCAGTCTGACAGTATTGCTTCTTTTAAGGTCTTTTAAATAACTTCATAGAATGGGATTCATCTCATATATCTCCAGGCATCTAAAAAATAATTGAAGCCCATGCTGGTCATCTTGATTTCCTTTAAAGGCTCTTCATCGGCTATATAAAAGGACCCTGTGACTGATGACTTAAATTTAGATAATCTAGTGATACCTACTGTTAAATTGAATATGAATATGAATAGTATCCATTGTATAATTACAACTATTTATTTTCCCCCAAAAGAAGACAACCAACCCTGAAGTATCAGCACAGTAATTGTTAGCCTATTTGTTCTTTTTTCTGATCAATAATACTACATTCTTGTTATGTATACAATACAGTAATTGTATGTTTTATCAGTCTGCATAAAATTATCCTACAAACTTTCTGAATTCTTTGTTTTCTGAAATACACAGGTTCATGATGATAGTTTTCCTAAATATTTAAGAAAGTGGAAAAGGCTCTGTCTGAGCCTTTAGCTCTATTTGAGCCAAGGTTTTGCTTAGATAGAACTGGTCGGGTGTCACATTTGACTCAGCACATGTTCCTTTTGAACAGATATGATCAGATACAGCATAAATGAGAAAGACACCAAATCCAGGTTCTATTTATGTCATCATTAGAAATACTCATACATTGATGTCATACATTAGAAATACTGGTTCAATGGGACCAGGATTTGATTCAAGCCAAAGGGTAAGAAATTATGGCAAAGTAATTAAAACAGTAGGAAGAGATTCTATCCAAAACAGGCTTCCCACACAGATAGAATTCTGAGCACAGAAACAGCAAAATAAGAGTTAGTATGTAGCTGAATTCCGCTAACAAAGAGTTTGTGTTTTCATAGCTAATTGACTGCAGCTTCTGCTCCATTTCAAACCCATGATGAAAAACATGAAACCTTAAATTCTTTCTTAATCTCTATCATTAATCTGTTTCCATCTAATCTACAAATTAGATTTAATTTGTAAAAAATTATTAAAATTGAAAAAAAGTGTTTTTCAAGAAGCACATAAATACTTTGGGGATGGCATTTAGTATACTCCAAATAGTGTCACCTTTTGGAAACCACTGAGTTTGGATCATTATAGCTAACCATGAGGATGACAACTGGAAGACAAGAGGCAAAGTATGCCTAAAAATGGTGGGAACATGCAATAAATATTATGAACTACATGATACATCATTTAGGTTCTTATCATACCTGTATATGATACAAACCTTTATATATTGTACAGAAGAGAACCAGCTGTAGCTATCCCTTTGAGAGATACAAGGAGAAAGCACTGCCCTTGAGCAAAAAAGTTTTTCTGACACTCTTCTGTGCTTCTGCTACAGTAGAATGATTAATGTAGAAAACAGATTAGCATAAAATTAAAATAAATACATAAAATAAAAACAAGTTATGGGGTAACCTTCAAAAATGAATCATTTTGTACTGAACATAAAATAGTATCTTCACTCACATTTGCAATAAGCTTTAATTTTCAAGCTTCCGTGCAATTTTCTTTGGTCTTAGATTAACAAGTATTGTTATTCATAATGTTAACATAACTAAAAGTATCCTGTTTGTCATTCCCCATGTCCTCAGTACACATTGAAATGTGTACAAATTCATTTTCATGACGGTTTCAGCAAAACCTACTAGAAAAAATAGCATTCTTCTTGCCAGTGTTTCAACATTCAAGCAAATAAACTACTCACAATTTAGCTGAAAGGCGTTATATGTTATGTTCCTTAGTTCATGTAGTTATCTAATTATTAGGCTTGCCTGTAAAACAAGTAATATTGAAATATATATATTATATATATATATATATAATGGATATTATGCCGCATTATGCCCTTTTCTTTTTGTTCTGGTTATTTCTTAATAATTCTACCTCTAATCAACTTAAAATTTATTTTTAACCTCAAATTCTCACATCCTTCAAATTATAACTTACTGACATTAATCAACTCACCGTTATTTATTACTGAATAACATACACCTCAAGGTACATCCAATGCAATACATAAATTTATAATGTTTGTAAAGTGGGCAAAGGTCTATTGTCATGAAATTGTTTATACAAAAACAATTCAAGCAAAATGGCATTTAGTATTAAATATCTAACTTTAAATGATCCACTGTTAGTATTTAGTGGCACTAACTGTGAAAATAATGCTATCTTTTTGACTTACACAACATTTTGATATCACCATTATAATGACAAGTAGAAAATACGAAATGAAATCAAGCATTTCTGCATCGGAGTTCATATTGAGTTCACTAGGAAATGACACATTCTTTCAAAGACACAGGGCTGGAGTCAGCAGTCATTTGGGAATCCCAAATATTTGGACTTGATAAGAAAAAGGTTGGGAACATTTTAGTATTTTATACCCTGATGACTGGCCCCTAACCACACTATTTATGAAGCTGGTAATCAGATTACTGAAATATTACACTTTTACTTGCACTTCATCTCAACTAAATAGGTCTCAGATGCTCTGTTTTGAAATTCTGTTTCATTACCTTCAAAAGAAGTGGGCAGGGCTGATTTTATTTATGCTTCAAAATTTTAGTATATTATGTATTGTGCAGCAATTCTATTTTTTTTTCCACTGGGCTTTGTAAGACTAGGGCAAAAATGTGACACGTCTCCTCATATGCAATTTTCATATAGAAGTGAATACTGTGATGATCAAAAGGTTAAGAAGAGTTGCACTGTGGTGTAAGTTGGAATAAACCTCAGTAGAAAGCATACTAAAATGCTGCAAATATAAATTTCTTAATTTTGAAGCCCAACTATTTATTTTAACAGTAAAGTGCAGCCTGTCATTTTTCTGCCCCTTTCAATTGCTATTCTTTTTATTGGTTCTCTTTTAGCATACTAACTTTACAATCCCTTTTAAACTCATCTTTAATAAGCATTTACAGTTGACTAGACTTGCCTTATAGTCTGTTTATTAGTTTCGGACTTCATCAGGGTTTAAGCAGTTCTACCCTCCTTTATTTATGTGCTATATAATGATGAAGCAGCAAATAAAAGACTTTGTGATGGCAAGATTTTCTTTCTTTCTTTTTTTTTTCAATTAATTATGTGCATGAGTCACTTGTATGGATGACAAATGCCATCTTTAATTTGACTTGCACATCATTTAAACATTACTTAAAGCAACACATTCTTTATTAAGAGGTTGTGTGAGGTCTCCTAAAACTGTTATTTCAGTGACTATTAGGTATTTCAAGCAAATGCAAATAAAATCAGTTCTCCCTCTTTTCATTATCATAATGCAACACAAAGGAGAATCATATACCTTCAGCTGAAAATCTAATCCGTTTTGATGGATAGCAAAAAAGGTTTTTCTTTCCAACTCGTGTCTCTCCCTTCTCCTGTTTATCACCAAAAGAGTCAAAACAGGTATAAATAAATACTTATTAGTTGCACAAATGAAGTTTATTATTATTATTTATTCCTAATTCTTTAATTTATTTCACTGGTATTTACTTAGAATGTTAAAAGGGAAGGGTCCAAAATAATTTATTGTTCAACATGCTGAATATTGCAAACTATGATGATGTTTTTACTACCTTATTAATTCCCATAATTTGTATTTGACTAAATGTATATCTTCCACATGGTTGTGCAGCATTGGCAGGATGACATTGCCAAAGGATTTTCCCATTCTTTTGGCATTTTGGTACAATGACTTATCAATTCTACTGTTAAAATAAAATGCTTTCTGGTATCTGCTCTGAATATGTCTTTGGATTTGGCTTCAATCATCTTCTTTGTTTTTCCTTCTATGGCTCTATAAGCACACAACTTACACCTTAACACAAATATATATGAATAATAATAGGTGAGGGAGTTTAGTTCTTTTTTTTTTTCTCTTCACTGAGGTATTGATAGTACCTGCTCTTCTTTTTTTTTCTCTTCACTGAGGTATTGATGCACTGCAATCAAATCACCTCTCCATTTACTTTTTAATAAACTAAATAGATGTTTTTAATAGTATAGCTTTTTTTCTGCTCTTGAGTGTTTTTATTCTGCTTTGTTTTTTTTCTGTTTTTCACAAAGCCTCTCAAATCTTGACTGGTCCTTTCAAGAAGAACTTCAACAGAACTTTACTCATTATCCTTAAAACTGCATGTGCCAAATAACACAGAAGGAGACACAATATTTTCTTATTCCTACAGTTTACATACCCAAATAGCACTGAGAGGCACTGAGAGCTTCTGCTTCAGGATTCCTAAATCCTTTTCAGAGTAAGAGCTTTCTTTCCCTGTTCAGTGGAAAGGCATTCATAGTTTCTAAATAAATACACTTGCCATAACAAGATCATTAGTGGAAATGGAGCATTTCAGAGAAAATACACATTTTAGTGGACCTAGCTTAACAAATTCTCCTGATAACACTTTGATTGCCTTACACTTGACGTGATTTACCTCTCTGCTCATTACCTCTCCGCTCATTTACCTCTCTGCTCATGTCATTCAAACATTTTAGAATTAATTATGTATTTACTTTATCCGTAAAAAAGCCCATGAGTTTCAGAACCTGTAGAGTGCCACTTTCAGCATTTTCCTTTAATGATTTTCCACTGTCAGCCACTTTTAGCTTAATTTGTCTTCCACTGAGATTGAGCTCTACTGGTACTGCACAGTGTCTGGTGGCTTCTTCTAGCTCTGGAATCTGTGACTTTTTGAAAACTGTAGTTCATGGTTCACTGCCTGTTTTTGAAGTGCTTTGGAAAGTGTAGAGCTGTACTGTCCTCAACACACTCCTACCACACAGATTTATGGTCAAATCACACACTCAAGTATCACGGCCAGATATCTGCAGGGGACGAAAGAATTCTTCATACCTCTGTGTGCAAGTGGTCAGATCTGTTCCATGTGTATATCTCTCACTTTTCTCTGTCTATCAAGTCTTCCAAGTATGCCTAATCTTAACCAAGGTCACTGAGCTCAATTTAAGAGTTTTGGATGAGATATAAAAGCCTGGTGGGGAGGGATGATAGATTAAATGATCGAATCATTCTTCCTGACCTCAAACTTTATGACATTTTTCATGCACCTGGTTTTGGGGGGGGGGGGGGGGGGGGAAGACAATTCGTCTATTTGGTGAAAAAAAGGAAACAGGACAAACCGCTCAATCCTGATTTTTTTTACTTGGAGTCATCTAAATTTTTAGTTAGTCTCCTCATCTTTCTATTCTCATGTCTGTGCTTTTCCTGTTTTGTTTTTGGCAGCCAATTTGGGGCTGAATTTCTTGAGAGTATATAAAACTAATATTGTTATGTGGTTCTTCTGACAGACGAAGCAATCATGCAAAGCAAGATGAATGGGATGTCAGTTTTCCCTATCATGGGATCTCCACTTAGTGACCCAGATGAGAACTGAGAGATCTTGTCACAGAGGCCAGTCAGACCAGATAGGGCTTTAAATGGAACTCCAAATCTCATAAAGGTTTGAAGCTACGGCTAGAACACAGAATTTGTTGTAAAAGACTTGTCATTTCAGAGTTCATTGAGGTAAAATATGGGAGTGTTTCATCTGGACACTCTTGAGCCCTGCTGTGCCAGGAGTGTGCACTCGTTATAGCCTTTGAGCAGAAAAAAAAAAAAAAGCTTTTGCAGTGTTTTCTTCCAGCTTTTCTGTGGATTGAATCTCTATGGAATAGCTCCTCCTGGCATATAAGTATTTCTTTTCCTTGTTTGTCTTTTTGGCTTCTTTGTTAAACTCGGAGGTGTGTTTGCCATGTCAATTCAAAGTCCCTTGAGACTTAGCAGAGACTTGAGGTGAGGTGTTAAACTTCACAAGGCTGAATTGGAACACTTAGGGTTTTAATCACTTGCACTGTGGCTGCCACACCAGAAATTTTGTGACCTCAGCTGAGTTTTCTTTTACTCAAAGACTAAAATCAATAGAAGTATTCATGACTGGAGAAATAACTTGGGTTTAACTTTGGCCCCGAAGCTGTGAAGCATCAGAAAAGCTTACCTCTCAGATACGCAACTCTGAAACTCTTGCAACTCACTATTTTAATTACATATTTTTGTAAATAATTCTGAACAGTAGCACCATCCTTGGCAAAACATATAATCCTCCTGCTTCACATTCTTACTTTCTTCACATCACAATGATTTGATCTTGTACTAAATTCAAAGACACACCTTGACATTTTTGGAAGATAGTAAGAAATTACATTTTTTTTTAATAACTATATAAAACAAACTCTTGGGATTTGGATGTATCCCCTACAGTCATCTGAAGATTTGATTCCAGCATATATTTTGTAATGTAATACTAGTTGCATAAATTTATACTAAATAAATTTGCATACATGCTGGAAAACAAAGTAGTTCAAATTTACTAAGCAACGGTATCTTTGCTGTTGTTTTGTTAATAAAAGTGCAGTTTAGCAACAACCACTCAGCTGTTCACAGGGTAATATAAAGCACATGTCAATATCAAAACTGTTCAGAGAACTGGTTGGTTATGTTAAAATCTTTGACCATATATGTACATTTCTTTATACACATACATGTATTCTTTCTGATTCTTTCACCTACTCTGCGTATACGAGCATTATTATTTTTGAAGTAGAAAGAGATGTAGCTGTGACTGAAAAGAATACCACATGCTTCCTGACAAGGAAAGCAGTCCTGCAGCTTTTCTGATCTTATGACATGAAAAGTGTGTTTGAACGATGCTACAATCACCAGGTCCTCCAGGCCTGTTACTATCTTTCTGTTGAACAGCAAAGAATGTCCTAAGTATAAGGCAGTGCAGAAAAATCTAAAAGACTTTCTTAGGCATTTTCATGGCCTAATGTCAATGAACTAGAGATAATGCACTCACTGTGCACAGTGGAACTCGCTGCTGTAGAAGAAAAACTCTACTGAGTAGAGGGAAAGGAAGAAGCTGATACAGGTGCAATGGGATGCAAATCCGATGTCAGAAAACAACTTCCCGCATATCCACACCCAGCAGCATTTCTTCAAGTAGCTATCACTGAAGGACACAGATTACAACTTCTGATGATTTGAGTTTGATCTAGTGTAATAAGATTAAAAGGCAAGTGAAAAGTACTCCACTTATGTACACATCATCAGTTGCACAAATATAAGATGGGAAACAACTGGCCAAATGGGGATGATCTGAGAATTGTAGTGGATTGATAACCGAGCATGAGTTATCTGTGTCATGTTGCTATAAAGAAAGCAAACATCAGACTGCGTTATAGGAGCAGATCATCTATGCTCTGCTCTGCGAAACATCCAGTAATCCATCTGCTTGCTCAGCACTGCTTGAGCCTTATCTGAAATGCCACAGCCAAAGCACGGCCGGTGCTACAAAGCAGAGGAGATGGACCTGGAGAGGCAACTGTAAAAACTGAGCTGAATATTAGTTCTAATATAAGGAAAAAAAAATTGTAAGGACAGAGAAACATTTTCCCTAAAGACCTTGTAAAATTCCCGTCTTTGGATTCATTTAAATAACATCCAGGGAGTATCAAAGAGGAAAGAGATACTGATAAATGATCCTGCCTTAGACTGAAGGATGGGCTGGATGACCTCTCAAGAGTCTCTTCTAGCAACACTAGGACTAGTCTCTCACCAAGAGCTCCTCCTTTTCCTTTACAGGTCAAGAAAAAGGCTATACAGTAATTCATTTAGATTTGTAGTTAGAGACAAAGAAAAAAGGATTATTTCTTCAGAAGAGCTTTAGTAAGACTCTTGAATGTAAAACATTTTATTTTGCTCTGAATGAAAGCAAGCTTTGTTCTTCCTTTGATCTGGAAAGAAGTTTGTTTTCTAAAATAAGGTTCATCATGAGGCAAGCTATTTTTTTTTTTCAAGTTGATTTAGCTTCTTTCAGTTTTTGTTTGCTTGCTTGTTTTTCATTTAGTGTAAATCATTTTATCTCTGAAGAGCAGAAATCTAATCAGAAATCCTTACCATGCCTTTTAATGAACACTCAAAAAAATCACTTTCACAAAGTTTATAGATGCTTTCTTTGATAATTCACAAAGTAAGTACGATGTAAGCACAATTTTGTGGGAAGAGTTTGTGTGACTGATGAAAGTGTTCATCTACTTCATTCAATTTACCAATAAATGGAAGCAGGAGAAAGATCAAAGTGGGTGGAGGGGGAGGCTCTGACCAGGTTTTCCTTATAATTTCTCAGCCAGGCTTCATCTCTATAGCATTTGAAATTTATCGCAAATGCTTACTCATTTTGAGAAATTCCAATGGAAACAGACCATTTTACAATATGGTGCATTTTCTGTTTTGAGCAGTTTTTTTTTTTTTTTTGATAATACGATGTGTCTGCAAGCGATTTTGTTTTCCAAATCACACCTTTGAACTTTTTTTTGTAAGTTTTGTCCGTAGAAAGGAGAAAATATGATTAAATACTCTTGTTTACACTACTGAAAAAAAATACTGGAGGAGTCAATTTTAAATGATAAACCATGACATGAAAGTAAATGGAGAACAAACCTCAAGATCCCATTTACCCTACAGCACCTTTTGAGGCCTGTAAGATGTCTTAGAAGTTGTAAACATTAGTCAGGGAGAATCTAGACTTTAAATCAAAACTGAATGTCTTTCTAAAAGATATATTGTCCCTCAAACAGAATATATGAACTTGATGCATGAATTAATACTTCAGGTTTTATGGCCTGTTACACAGGTGGTTGGAATAGATAATCAAAATGGTCCCTTCCATCTGTACAGTAGTGTATGAAGCTCTGAATTCAGTGCAGGCACATTGAGAGACATGAGAAAAATGAATTTAGAAAATAATCTCAACAACAGTACAACTATAAAAAGGGAAAAGCAAGAAAACAAACAAACAAAGTCCCTTAATGTGCCTTTGTTCTCTTTAGGAAAGTTTTTGTTTCTTTTCTTAAAAAGGGAGATTTTTCCCTTTTTCAATCTAAGTTCTAAACAAGTAAAACAATTAAAATAAATAAATGAATAAATAACTATGACTTTAGGATGTGGCTGCTTCCTTGTTCATTGTTATGAGGCCTTGCATGCTAGCCAGTTCAGAAGGATTTCTGAGCTAAAGTATCAGCAAGCTGAAACTGGAAATCACATTTTCTGTCTAAACGCTATGGACTCAGAAAACAAGTAACAAATTTGATCCTGATACATGAGTAAGAACAAATTTAGTGGTGTTCCCCTGACTGTATTTGTTCTGAAATGCTAATGGTCATGGTAAAATTTTGCTCTAGTCATTAAAGCAGCAGATATAACTGGAGATCACACAGGGAGCAGAAGCACAGAATAAGAAGTGGCCATTAAAGTCACAATTAGAAATATAACCCTACCTTTTAACAACAGAGGTGTTAACAACACAGCAGACTGCCCTCTCAACTTACCACATTGCCACTTAAAGAGTTCATTTAAAATAGCCTTCAGCTGGCATGCTTGAAATGTCAGCCTTTAGCAACATGAGAACGTAGCATATAGGGCCGGAAAGCATTTAATGGCTATCTCTGTATTAGTGGATCTGGGAATGCTTTTAAGTTAATGGTTGCAGATACACTGCACCGCTTCCCCTCCCCTTCTGAGATGCCCCCTCCTGCCCTCGTTGTCACATAAAGAAAACCTGCAAGCCAGGCTGGAAGTGCAGCTTGCTTTAAAAGGACCTCAGGGTCCTCTCAGCAGTCCAGGGATTATTTTGTTCTCATCCTTGCTATTGTACACACCTATACTGCACAGTCTCATCCCAAATTTAGGAAACTCCATCTTAGAAGTGTGTCTTCATTCACTTACCTTCTCACAATTCATATTGTAGTGGTGAAATTCTGGGAATTAGAAGACTTTGTCATAAAGCATAAATTGCAATTCTTTTCCTTTTATTGCATTGGCATGTATTCTTTAGTTTAAGTAGGTTTTGAGGTTTTGTTATATATTTTTTAACCTAGTATATGCTGACAAAAAAAAAAATCAAACAAACAAAAAAAAGCATGGTCTCTTTCTATATCAATTTTACTAGCCCCAAAACAAATATTTTAGGTCTCTCCCATAGGAAAGGTTTTCTGGATCCTTGGTTATATTCGGAACTAGCCTGAACTCACAGTCCTTGAGGATGACCAGAATTGTGTGTAATAGTCTGAATAGATACTGTGAATATCCTGTGCAGTAACATTAAAACAATACTGTGTCAGCTGTGACCCCATTTCTAATATTTGGTTTGCATGTCTTATTTTGTTTTTATTTTCCAGTTGCTCTAACACTCTCTCCACACCTATTATGCACCTTAAAAGTGTCTTATTGGTGTTTGTGGATGAGTACATGATTTGCTATATTTAGCAAAGAGTAGGAAAAAAAGATGAAGAGATCAAATCAGTTGAAAATATAAAATGATTATGTTTCAGTTGAAAAATAATGCAAAAAAAGACAAGAATGTTTCAATTTCTGTGAAATTTCTAAGTATTCTAAGTAATATTCTAAGTATTTCTAAGTAGTAAGAAATTTCTAAATATTATAAATGGTTGAAGGTCAAAATAAGAGATTTTAATCTTAATAAAAATCTATATGGAGCTAAATGAGATTCAACTTAAAATATAAAGCTTTTGGTATTTGCATTATTTACTTCTAAATATATATGCTGATCTTTATATTTAACAATTAGAATAATAATACCTAATATTTTTATAGTAGATTTTCTATTTGAAGACTTTTTATTTTCTATAGTTATGAAATTTATAATAATAATAATAAAGTATGAATAATAAAATGAAGTAAAAATTGAATTATTAAACTTATAGTACATATATTTCTATACATAATTTAATAATACATAGTCTATTACAGTGGTCTGATTAATGCCATCTGAACAAAATGGTTTACAAAGTTATTTCAGTGTTTCCAAACCAAAATATTTAAACCCCCAAAATTCCAAACTCAAAAAAGATTAAAAAAAAAACAATATTTGAAATGTTGAATTTTGTTCTGACGGGAAATGTCAGTCTTTCAAAATGTGGGAAGTCCTCTAGGGAGGGTAATTTCTGTTTTCCTACCAGTTCTACTAATGACTAAATAACTATCTTGTGGTTTGTTAAATTGCTTATCACCATGGTATCTAAACATTTTCCAAGTAAAGAAGATATAAACTGCATATGTGAGTTAATAGTTATATAATCAATGAATATGTTTGAAAAAAAAATAGGACTACTTGTCTTAACTCACTCTTTTAAAGTGTGGGATTCTATACTCAAGGAATTTGAGTTATGTCTTGAAGTGTTGCTAAGTCTCTCTCACAACTGTGCCAAAGAATTCACAGACAAACACTGCGGAAAAGTGTAAACTTTAGTTATCCTAAATTAGCAATGGACCTCAAGGAGGCCATCAGATGTCCAGTTGACTTATAACTTCGATGTGTGTTCAAGAAAATGAAAGGCGGGAAGATAAAGTGGACACTCCTTGATAAAGCTGCTTTTTCACAAAGTCCCCCTCCAAAGTTCAGAGACCTTCATAGATTTTCTGTTATTTTCAGCAACATTCAGAACTGACGTCAAATGAATCAAAATCATAACTAGAAGGAGAAAAAGCTTCATAATGCTGTTTCTGTGTTTTTCACAAAGCCATATCCATCATGTATGACATTTTGTGTCATTGCATAGTTGCATGAAGGCAAGTCAAATCCAAATCTAGAAGCTTCATAAAACAATGATCAATCACCCAAAACATTTAGGTTTGTCATTCAGATAAAATCTGGACACACAGTATGGGTAAAATAGCATGAGAAATGATTTTCTTGCATTATGTCTGTGTTCTGTGCTTTTCATGCGTGACGAGATTTGGATTTTTTCCAAACCATTTACCCAGACCTACTTCTTTCTAACTGTGTACTTTTAATACTTCTCAAATGAGTTTTTCTTGTGATCTCATGGAGCAACTGAAAGTGTAGTCAGAAAGTGGACAATACTATTGGCAGAAAATTCTGTAACTGTAGATGTGGAAAACAACACTGTGGGGAAGCTCACATGATTAAGCCATTGATTAAAAATAAATTGTGCTCTTAAAGTAAGCTACAACTCACATTAATACTGTGGAGGGACAACAAAGAGAACATTATGAGATCACGCCAATTGATGAGATCACATCAATTCTAGTTAACTGACAAAATTGTTTTATTATTCATCATATTTTCAACAGCATAATTTATTTTTTCCTGCTTTACATTTTTATTATTATTATTATTTTCCCCTGTATGAAAAAATGAACATTTCTCAACAATATTATAATTAATTTTCTTTTAGCATTAAAGTCTCCAGACTTGGACTCATTCAAGTCTTTGCTAAAATTAAAAAAAAAGAGATAAAAAATGTATGAGGCACTATATGCTATTGTATTTTCACTGGTACCTTGAGAAGTTTCCTTTGATTTTGATTGGAAAACTGCTGTGAGGTTCCCCTGGTGCTGTCTCTTCTCCACGCTGAACGAGTCCTGCTCTCTCAGCATCTCCTCACAGGTTAAGGGTTCCAGCTGCCACCATTGTGGCAGGGCCACCCCACTACACCGATCACATCTTTCTTTTCATCCTCTCATAAAAAATGATTTCTACAAAAGCCATATTGCCATAGATCAAACATTTCATTTTTGTGTAACAATTTTGTTCTGCAAGGTTTGCAGTCAGCTTTAGTTTCTGAATAAGTGTGAGCACAAAGAGACAGATAAATGCTTCAGAAAATGATTGCTCACACAAAAAGTAGGCATTCCTACCAGGTTTAACAAAACTTCCACAAAGGAGCCTAGATGCACTACAGAATATCAGTTATACTTTCCCTGAATGGTTCTTCTGGGGGACCATCCATGGAAATGAAGATCCACCAGATCATTGTTCCTTTCACAGAAGGAGAAGAGTAGGAACATACACTTTATTGAAACTTATGTCAAAATAATGCCATCTATTGGCAACCTTCCACTTTCTTAACTGGCTAGATAAATAGGTGGACTAATTTTCCATGATGCTGGGCATAAGGGCTTTCACTGGATTGGAGAACGGTCAACATAAGGCATAATGCACATTTTAAGAATTCAAAATAAATAATAATAATAAAAAACAGGGCTTTAACTTAAAGTATCTGAAAAAATTAATAGTCTAGACATTTTTCAATTAATAATGTGATCCATGCACCAGAACAAACTCTTCTTAGGGCAATTTAGTACTCCTCTGAAAAATAAATAGTAAATGTTGTTAAATAAGATTGAGCTGCTTTCTTTAGTAAATGTTGTTGAATGCAAGATTGAGCTACTTTATTATATTTATAATTTTTACTAGTCATGAAAATAAAAAGAAATAAAATAAGTTCTGAAAATGGCAAAAAAGCCTTGATTTCACATATTACAGGATTTTTTTCCACCTTTGAGCAGCTTTTCAAAACTAACATTCTTTACACGGGAATTAATTTTACTGCAGGAATTCAAGGGTAAGATTGGAGAGCAATCCCCATAGTCTACTATTTAAAAAGGAAGGAAAAAAAATACATACATATAAAAGAGTCCAAAATAATTTTTTTAACTATGCAAAATATTAGGTATGAAGTAAAAATGTATTCCTGATTTATCATTTAGAATTACAAATTATTATAGTAATTATGCTGAAAAATATAATGGTGTATGGTAGTATATATTAATAGTAATCTTGGTCCCCAAAATAAAGGCTAATTAATAATTAATTTAGAAACAAGAAAATTCACAAAGCCAAAAAATACAGTAAAATATTATTTTTTCAACTAAAAAAAGAAGAAAGAATTTGCAATGGATAATTAGTTTTGCAGTACTTGGGCATATTGAAGGAATAGAAGATGATGGTAAGAAAAAATAATTTATTTCACATTAAAAGACAGAAGAAATTATTGGAGAGATGGAGAGATGCACATTGCCTCTCCATCTGATCCCTGTGCTATTTGTCAATTGTTTCTCCTGTTTGTTGTTGTTGTTGTCGTCGTTTTATTCATCCTCTTCCTGCTGTCTCCAGAGTAAAACTTTCAACCATCCCTGGCAGTCACAGACTTTCTGAGTTTGTTTTCTCCTCTGCCTTACAAGCCTGTAATTGTTGTGTCCCAGAACACTTCACTCCTGTCCATCATAATGAAAGATGAGCTGCCACCAAATACTGCTCACCTCATAATAAGCGGGAGCAAAGTATCTGGGGTTATATTAGCAGTAGGACAGCCACCATCAGGATACAGACTCAAGAGCTTGCTAATGAAGATGACATACTGAATAGACAGCTAGATAATGAGGATCATGAATAACTAAATCCACAGAGAAAGCAGATAGAATCTGCAGTTGGGTGAGCCAGAATCATGCAGTGGGAAAAGAAAGATAGTAATTTACTGCTATGGTATGGTTACTTCTGTACTTCGTTTCCATGCTGTAGAGCATATTATTTTTAACCAGTGAAACATATTTTTGAATGAAAAGAAGAAACAATGCAATGGAAGAGACAATTCCAATACAGGATTTCAATTACTGTAAGAAGATAAGGTAACTTACTCTGGAGATGACTGCCCATCCTTTCTGACTGTACATGGAGCTTAGGCTATACTTATTACTTAACATGGATTAGAAGTTATTGAGATCATTCCTTTCAAGAGAGGTTCTTAAAAAATGCTCGTGAATATAGCAAGTACAGGGGTCAAAGTAAATTGCAAACAGTGTAGAAGCATATGTGAAAGCTGCAAGTCAACCTCATCATGTGCAGACTGATGGAGGCCAAATTCTTAATTCTTTCCTTTCTCTTAATACCACTGTTTTATTTAGTACTGCCTATTAATTGTTCTTCAGCCAAGTATTGATTTCAGATAAGTGCTGTGATTTCTGAGAAATGTCGTTTTTTAGGCTTTATATAACAGCGGAACTGTGTCACCTGCATAACACCGGCATTTCAAGTCTCATTAAGTTATTACATTTCTTAGCAGCTTTACACAGCATTCAAAAACCAGTTTTATAGTACTCTGAAGCTTTCAACTTGGAGATGGAAAAGTTTCCTCAAGACAAACCTAAGTGACTCCTTAGACTCTTGAGTCTGGGAAGAGAGGAAACAAAGCAAAACATTTTCCTCCATAATTTGTGATCCTTGTCTTTGTAGCCTGCATGATTTATGCACTACTTCAAATTCTGGTATTTGGCAGCACCAAAGGCATTTCTTGACTAGGTGGTTTGATGTCTGCTAGTACTAAAAGCATCAAAGAATGTTGGAATAGAAAAGAGTCACTAAGACTCCACTAAAAATATTTTCCCCCTGTTTGAGTGAGTTTATAAATTTTAGATAAAAATTAATGACTATATTATAGAATAATGAGAACATGATGACTGGGACATTTTTAGGATATGAATGAAAAAGACTTTTTTTTCCCTTTTTAAATCAAAAATCAGAAAAGAAGAAAAAATATCAAGCAAATGTGACTAACGACTGTGAGGAGAAAGTACAAATCTTGTTTGTACAAAAATGATAGGAACCAGATAGAAAGGTATCCTGAAAGATTCTGAGATTCCAAACATATAAGGATGAAGGCAAATAATGCCTTTGTTGTCATTAGAATACTAGCTACTCCAAATTCTGTATTTATTTCTTCCATTAAAGGAGACAATACAGTTTGGCACAGGCACTCACCCACTTGCCAGTGATGAGAAGAAACTTTTCCTGGCATGCTGGGACTTACTCATTGGTTTCTGCAAGATCTAAAAATTTAATTAAAAAAAAAAAAATCAAACAAGTGCACATGTGTACAGAAAGAAGTAATAGGAAACATCTTCTATTTTATCATTCTGAAGAAAAGCCTGTTCTTCCAATATTTCTCATGTTGCAGATGGGATGAAACAATTAATAACAACTTCATTTCTGCTCATTTTTTTCTGGTGAATATAGAAAAGTTAATAGATGATTTTTAGAGTATTTGTTCATTTCAGATGTGAAGACATTGAATAGAAGTTCACCCAGCCTAATCGGCCTTTTGTGGCCATGCTGTTTACGGGTGTGACTTAGTAAGTCTTGATCACATATATCTCATTGGCTGTGCTTGTTTGCACTGTGACTGACTGTAAATTGTAGATATGCTTTCTACTGTTTTTCTCTTCTCTTATCTTCCAATGATTAAAACACTGTCTTTAGCAGTATATATTGCTGGAACGTGATTTTGAATTGCTGAATTTATGAACAAAAGGATAGAAAAGAATACAGGGACAGCCAAAGACCATCAATATGTAGAAAATGTCTGCTTTTTGGCTGGAGTCATACTGAAGGTGGTGTGAGTGCAGCAGCTGAAAGAAAATGAAAGCCAGGAATAGAGCCTACACCCATAACATCAGCAGAATCACACTATCTCCTCCTACCTCATGTCTTCAAGTAACAAGCTGAGCTTTTAAGAATGAAAATAAGGAGAATAATTCTTCAGGGACAGCTGAGGGACTCTGACCCTGACTAGATCACCAGACATGGGAATGCTTCCAATTTCTTGGTTCCTAGTCACTTTTCAGCTATGTCAACTTCATCTTGGAGTTTCAGGCATTCTCTAGGCTCCCCATACTTAATCATCTTGCTCTTACTGAGGTAAAATTCAATTCTGGATAAGTGCGTTGGTTGATAGTCGCTAAACATTGCCAAAAGACTTTGTCAAGTCCAGCAGGTGAACCCACAGGCCTGTCTAGTAGGGTGAGCTTCTAGAAAAGAAGCAACTCCATATGGTGTTGGACTAATTAGAATCGTCTTGACTCCATACTCCTTCCACCATCTGCCTCCTGAATGCTTGATTATGCCTTAAGGAAGCATTACCCTCTAGATCATTTGTTAGTCTTAAGCAAAGCAAACTCCTTTATATCTTCCCCTTGGCCATCTGGCTCTCTTCCCCTTTTTCTTTTCAGGGTGACAAGACAGCTTCATCTATTTCAAATCACCTTTTGCTGCCCACACATAAACTTTCCCATTATTCCGAGTAGCCACACACTGCAATATGCTGATCCCATTTACATAGATAGGACTTGGTAGAGATTGGTTTAGAGAAAGCATTTCCCAGTAATACCTGGAAATTGTTGAGACAGTGATCTAACATCTTCTTCCTCTTCAAGGTAGAGCTTCCAGTCATGCAGCTCCACTGCTTGATCCAAGCCTGAGCCCATATTCTTTCAGGGAGATGCCAGTCACACTAGCTCACCCAAAACTGAACCAATCTGAAACAAAGTCTTTTTACTTCATAGAAGAAGATTCAGTGACAAAGAAGTAGAGCACTGTCTGCTTTTTTTCCCCTAGGAATTAAATAAGAAAACTAAAAAGAGATCAAAAGAAATGAGAAAAAAAAAGACTAATCCAAAATAAAACAATAATATTGAAATAAGATTAGAACTAAGAATTTTACTTCATTTGCAAAGATTTTTAATTTGTCAAAACAATATAATCCTGTAAAACATTTCAGTTTTTATGAAAGATTTGTTTCCAGTTTTGGCTGGAAAACTTGTGTCAAAACTCTTTCAACCAGTTTTGTAAAATCCTCAACTGTACTGTAGAAAAGTTAAAAGAAAATGGTAATTCACAGATGAAAATCTTCATATGTTTTAATGTAGACTGCATAATCATGAACATGGCAAAGGCAGAGAATAAATTATTTCATTAAAACATAGGTTCCAGTAGCTTACTTTTTAGATGAATGACACAAATAAATTTAAAATTGAATAGTACAGTCAGTCTATGCAAACCAGTGGTAACATCAAAAAGCTTCCTATTCTACTTAACAGGACTCCAGCTGGGACATCTCTATAAAAGTACTTTTTTAAGCGATACAGTCATATGACAAACAAATTTTAAATGAGAAATGGAAAGCAAAAATGGAATAAAATAAAGACGAATATGTAAAAAGATCAAAAGTAATGTAACTTTATCAATACAGTCTCTGAAAAAAAAATAATTTCTTACACATTTAGGTTACCGAAGAGAAAAGTCTTAAGATCAGAGATAAGCTGAAGAGCTACTGGTAATAGCTAGAGGACTTAACAGTAAAAAATCTAGTCTAAAGAAAGTGACTGTTACTTGAATGTTTTACAAATGCATTCTGAAAGAAAAAAACATAAAAGGAGAGAAAAAAAGTTGCTATTGATATGGAGATGGACTTCCTCGCAGTATAAACACCCAATATTTGGGAAAAAAAAAATGTCTTTTGTGGAAAAAGCATGCCACTTTATAAAGTGGCAAAGACACAGTCGTTATTACTACGGTCTCTAAGGCAGAGACTATTTTTAACAAATATTAATTGCTGGGATCTCAAAGCACAGAAGTAAAAAGTGTATATGCAAAACATCTGAAAACTGATGAAGTGAGTCATTGGAAATAAAACAGTTTTTTTCCTTCATGCAAGTAGTTATGTTCTTCTTCCTCCTCTCTCTCTCTCTCTCTCTTTTTTTTTTTTTTTAAGAGTTAGCACGTACTAAGATAAATCACATAACTAGATAAACAGACTCAGGAGAATCAGTAGCTGTGAGAGCTAAGAGATTCACACTAAGGCATACCATATCAGATTTTATCCATATGGTGCAAAAAGTCCACTAGATGAGAAAGGCTTATCTGTGACTTCAAGAAAAGATAAAAACACAAACAAATAAAAAAAAAATCCCAACAGTTGTTGAAGTGTTGGTTTGAGAAAATAATTGTCTTTTTCAAGGAGATGTTGAGCTAAAGGACAGGACTGTGTGTAGATAAAACTGTATCTCTAGTATTACAAAAATATAGAAGAATACCATATCTTGGCGATCACAGACAGAAGAAGAACTACTGTAACACAAGGAGAAAACCAAGGAAATATCAAAAAGGAAGCTTTGGGAGCTATTTATACTGCACAGCATTATCAAGTATCAGTGGCAAATGCAAGATACTGGTAGGCATTGATACCATACAAAAAGTCTGATGCATAGTAAACAAAACTGATATTCTCTATAATTTAAATAGAACCGGTGTTTCATTTTATAAATGTGACATTAAAAAGTTTCCATACCATACCATGTGGAAAGAATCAAGATACAAGATTTATTCAGAGAATAACCGGTGAAAATTCAGCAAGATTATTACAGAGTAGTAGGTACTGCATGATATTTTGGATGCATATGTGTGTGATATCCTACTATATTAAAGAATATATGGAAGCAAAAGTTTCAAAATCAACAAAATGAAATACTTTTGAACTCCTACAAATTCAGATTGTAGCTGGGCTAAATAACTGGATATCTTCTATTATCGTATAAAATTTCTGGTCCTTGGATCTGTACTTTCCTTATCCTATCCTATGAAATTCACACAGCTAAAGATTCAGAGAGACTAACCTCTAATAGGAAGCTTTTTTTTTTTTTCTTTTTTTCTTTTTTTTTTTTGAAAGTTAAGGTGTTGTTTTTCTTTAGCATGAATGTCACTAAAATCCACTGTGGAGAACTTTGACTGAAAGAGACAGAGTCTCGGAATTATAACTGAATGAATGAACCTGCTGCTATGTCCTACGTTATATATAAACACAGCAAGATAAACAAAAATTGTAGATCACTAACAGCTGCATTCACATTCAGTGAAGCAGCAACAGCTTTAAAAGAACACAAAACATAAACACATTTCATATGTAGGTTGGATAGTTTTCCAAGGTAGCGCTGTAAAATCCTGCAGCTTTAATTTGGAGATGCACACATTTTCAAACATACAAGTGTGGAGCTCATTCTTGGTACATATTTTGCAGGAGCCCAAGACTTGACTTTGTTATTTGAAATCTGAAGATAAAACAACAAGCAAAACCAGATACATAGGTACTGAGACTGCAAGTTTAGAATTTAAAGATAGTACTCAAAGCTGACAGGACAAGAACTCAGCAGATTATTTGTCTAGACAATGACTATATAATGAAAGAGATAAAATTTCCAGAGCAGTGGACACAGCAGTAGCAGTGACCACTGTAATTAGAATTAAAAAACTCTGTATTTCAAAGCCTTATTTTCACAGTATTGAAGTTGCCAATGTACTTTCTGCTAGTTGTAAATTCTTTCCACTGCCTGTCTTAGGGGAACTGGAGTCTCTGAGGGCTGTTGTTCTTATCCATGGTCTTTTATCTCTTGGGTAGTGTATCTGCCTGTGGAGGTTTCTACAGAGGTATTGTAAGCAAATCCTTTCTGTCTCCTTTCAAATTCATCCTGGGCAAATCACTAATCTCTCAAAACCTGCATGATTAAACCAGGCTCCTAACCTTCCCTTGTTAAACTGTTTAATACTTTCCTTGCACATTTCTTGCTAGCACCAGAACCTATCACCTTTGATTCTCCCACTTTCCTTCTCCTACAATTGTCACATCAGAGCCAAATCCTTTCAAATCTTTCTCCACTTTTTTTTTTGTGAAAAAGCTTCTTAACATATCTACCCACTCATATGTTTATAACTTTATTCTGAAATCTGTCAATCAAGATAACTCCTCCACATCAGACCTAAGAAAACAGTCTTTACAAGGTTCTTCTAACATTAATTTATAGATAAATACATACACATGCATGCATGTATGCACATGGGACTATAAGTAAATGAGTACAAACAATATCAAATAAAGAGTAGATGATATTCCAGATGAGTAAATTTCATGTAGTTGCTTAAAGGAGCTATCAGTTATAAATTTGACCACTCATCTATCCCAATTATCTGACAAACCCACATAATCCTAGGGCTTCTGTTTATCCTCATTTCTCTACTACTATTAATATTTTTGCTCACTCTATTTAATAATTAAAGCCCCTTAGGATAGAGCCTAGGCCTTTTCAATAAAGCATCTAGCAAACTTGTAGCTGTTACAGTCTTAAAGATTTGGCTGAACTTGAAGTCTCTATTTATTGGAAATTCTTTCTAATAAAAAGAAAGAAGATAGTATATCAGGAAAAAAAAAAAGGTAGAGCAGCTAGTCTCAAGCTAGCTCTTAAAGCAAAGTGGAATGAAAACCTTGGAAACTTCTTTGGAACTGAGATGATTCAGTGTGAGCTGCTCATTTACTTCTAATCCTGACTATTGAACCTTTTCCACATATATATATATATGTGTATTTTTCTACAAACTGTAGGCTGTTGTATCTAACCTCAATTGTCCAAAACTCCAACTTCTTACTTTTCTCTTATTTTCACCAACAGTGATTTACCTCCTCTTTTTTTTTTCAGAAAAAATAAATCATCTCCTGTAACACAAATGCAAAAAAAAAAAAAAAAAAAATCCAGGTGAATCAGCTATACTAGACAGCAATTGTAGGTCTAAAACCAACTCATACGAGAGCACTAAGCTACAACCTTAATAGCATTCAGAAATAAACAGAAATTAAATATTTCTAAAAAGTATAATTATCCATTAAAAAAATTACAAATGGCTAAAAATCCTCCTTTTCTCTTAAAAGACATGAAATTAATAACAGCTGGTTTGGATACAGCCCGGTTAGTGTTTGTATGATGTCCCATTACTGTGAATGGGCTCTGGCTTCCTGCCAGATTCTGACGTCGCCACAAGCTGTTTTAAGTACCAGCTAGTATTGAAACTGTCAATCAAAATATGTTTCATCTATCACCACTGCAGTATTTTATGAAGTATCGGAACGAGACACTGCACTTGCATCTGCTCTAGCATGAGACGCAATATATCAACCAGGTGTCTAGGCACATCCTTCAGCACGCAGTGCCCCTGGGTATGCTAACATCAGGACTGTTCTTGGGAGGCAAACATTCTGCTGGGTAATTTGGAGTCTTATCAAAAGCCCGCCAAAGTCAAAGGAAATATTCCCATTGATCTCGGAGTGCTTTGATCAGGCCTATGGTGAGCATGTACTTGAGCAGTCTTTTAGCACTCTTGCAACATGCACAGCCAAATGAATACACTTAATTTTTTTGAGAAAAAAATATCATGAAAGCCGGCACTGTCCAGCCGACTGCAGTCAAAAAATCAGAAAGGGACTTTGCAAGTGGAATTTGGCACCTGAAAGTCTATTTAGGTGCCAAAATTCAACAGTCAGGCAAGCAGGTTTGTTCACAATACTATTTACCTTGTTGTTGATGCCTTGAGTTTGTGAGCTCTAAAGTTTCTGTTGGTGAAGACCCCAGGGCACTTCAGTTCCTGCTGTGACACAGAGCTGAGATATAGCGCTGTCTTCTGACGCCAAGATGACTTGCCACTTCACACTTAAAGCTCATCAACATTAAGGACGGAAGCTACAAATTTGGTATCAAGGTGTGAGAAAGCACTGCAGCAAACATCACAACTGGTAATGCTGAAGTTTCCCTGAAAATCAATCCCCCAATTCTGCAGACATACTCTGTATTTCGGATGAAGGTGTCATAGAAGCTGATCAGTTCCCAGCATGTGGACCCCACCACGCCTCATATTTGTACTATTGCAGGTACTACTTTAAAGTGGGTGTATTAACATTTTTTGCAGTAGCGAAAATATTAAGGGCAAAAGATATGGCACTAAAGAGTTCAGTTGTCTGGAATATTGATTTTTAGAGTAGAGAGATAACATTGTGTTTACCTTTTCATTTGCTTCTACTTCTACATCTTTAAGTCGACCAATTCTTAGGAAGTTTCCTTGCCATATTTTTGGAGAGGAGAGGAGAGGAGAGGAGAGGAGAGGAGAGGAGAAAAAGAAATTAGAGAGCTGCAAGGGTTATAGAGTGCCTCGAAGAGCAGGCACTTGTTTTCCTATGGAAGCCTTTTGCAAGGTTCAACAACTTATTTGTGTTGCTCATGTAACAAAAGTGAAAACAAATCTATACTTTTTATCCTTATGACATTGTAAACAGATTTATTTCCCCCCACACACTCTTCCCCCCTCTGTTATTTCTAAGACTTCATATCTATAACTAGCTACTTTATAGCCTGCATTTCAGAACAAAAATCAGTGAAGGATATGAACATTATGTCTGAATGCTTGTAATGCACTAAGGAATGTGTACACTATACTCACCGTTACAGAGTTGTCATAAAAATAGTGATAACTGTGGAGCAGAGTAACAAAACAGTGTTTGTCTTGTAACCACAAGCAAGGTCTTAATTTCTGCAACAGGCAATTGCTCTTATAATGCAATTAGTCATGGATACTAGCCCATAAGCTTTCTGAACTTTTCCCAGCCCTGTATTCAAACAGATGAAGAAGAAACATTTCAAAGGCATCAGAGTAACTTAGGGTCTTGAAGGAGACACTTCAAAAGAGATTCATGAATATTGGGTTTTTCAGGTGCCTAAAGTGATAGACAAGCATAAGGCAAAGCAGTTGGAAGTGCTCAGGCCCCTATTGGAAGCCTGAGATCAGGGCAACTTTGACTACTGTATAATATTTGAAAATGGATCTAGAGTTCCTAATTCACTCTGGTGATTCTATAAAGCCTGTAAGACTGAGTAGTCTTTTTCCTGTAAGCTTGATGTAGTATCTGTGTGGGGGGACCTTTGAAGAGATCTCTGTTTGGGAAATAATTCTGGCTTCAAAGATTTGTGAATGGAGGAAGTTTTGACAAGGGCTGTGCTTAGGAGGGAAAAAGCTTTGAAGAGGGTCATACTTAGAGGGAAAAAAAAAAGCTTAAAAGAAACCTGTGATTGGAGAACAAGCTTTAAAATTATCTGTTCTTAGGGCAGTATGCTTTAATTGGATCTACTTTCCTGGAACACTTTACTTTTCCATATTTTTCTTTTTTGAGGGAGTATTCAGTCTTCATATTTTTTTGCTTGTTGGCCTGTTTTGTGCGCATGTTTTTCTCATAGATCTTGTGAAATTTTGGGGATTTCTACTTTCGTTCTTTTTTGTCACTGGAATATTTGAAAATTTATCTCTATCTCTAGCTTGGCTAGCTAGAGCTAGAGAGCTTGGCTAGAGATGGTGAAGATGGTGGACCATTATCTGCTAGTCCTTTATGGTGAAAATAGAGCGGTAAATAGCTATGGCAATGTTCCTATGGTGAATAAGGTGGGAATATTTTGTGTCTGACTAGCAAAATTGGCATTTTCTAGACTGATAACACTATATGTACCTGATACTAAAGAAATAAAGATGTTTTATATGGACAAAAGAGAAGTTCTTGCAATGAAAGCAACAAATTTGTACAAAATAACTGTGTACCACTACAAAATCTGCAGATAAAATTCATGATTACATTTCATATTTCAATGCTATAGAATATTTTATTCACTCTGTCTCAATGTCTTTCTATATATATTTACAATCAACAGTTTATCCACAATTCTTATACTACTTTGCAGCTAGAAGTAGCTTAGATTTTGTTCTGATGATCTTAGAACTGGATGTAATATGCTGTGATTTCAATAAGAATTTTTTCACTGTCTCCCAGAGAATTCTCAACTGGAAGCTGAGGAAGTATGGACTGACCAAAATGGTTCTTAGCTGGCCTGAAAATTGCTTGGGCCATCAGGCCCAAAGGGGAGCCATCACTGGCTTGACTTCCAGTTGGGGTAGATAACAAACACTACTACAGCAACACACATAGGAGGACAGTTGATCCTAAGGCCAATATCATTCAATATCTTCATTGAGGACTTAATAATGAGACAGAATAAACCCTCAAAAAATAGGTCTTTGATACAAAATTGGGAATTGGATAGTCTGAGAAGTAGTGCTCTAATTCAGAGTAACCTAGAAAACTCTGAGGACCAAGAGAAACCTTGCAAGTGCACAGCCCTATATCTGGCACAAAGTAACCTGTGTATCAATACAGGTTGGCAGCCATCTGGCTGATTATCATTCCTCCTTATGAGGACCACTGGATGCAAAGTTGAATATAAGTTTTGCCTCAGGAGGCACATCTCATATGAGAGACTACTTTCATCATGACTAAAGCAAAGTCAACACTGGGCAGCAATGAGTGCATCCAGGGATGATATTGCCTCCCTCTGCTTGGCACAGTGAGGTGGCATGTAGAACAACATGCCCCCTTTTGAACTTCCCGGTTCAAGAGGGAGCCAGCAGAAGGCTACCAAAATGGCTGAATGATTAAGGCACATTATTTAGGAGAAGATACTGAGGGAAGTGATCTTGCTTTGTCTGATAAAGAAAAGCCGTAACCAGTAATGACACCTTTCTGTACTTTTAGGGGAATTACAATGGAATCAAATTCTTCTCAAGTGTGGTACATGGTGGAAAAAAGAGTCAACAGACACAAGATGTAGGTTTATCAGATTAACTGGAAGAATTTTACTCGAGAAGGTTAGCAGCACTGCGAAGGTTAGCCTAGTAACTTTACATAGCCTGCATCCTAGGGGTTGGGCAGGTTTTGCCCAGAAGCATCCACGTCTGCCCTATTCTAACATGAGGGTGGTCCTGCCGTGAGCAGGAGGTTAGGCTAGAGGACATCCAGAGGTCTGTGCCAACACACATTTCTATGGTTGCATAATATCTTCAACTTTGTAAAATAATTTCCTTACATCTCTCCGTTAGGATTATAAGTCTAACAAACTTAACATATCAGTCATGCATACCTTTCCACATCCCTGCTGCCCAAATTTACTTTACCATCTTGAGAGAACTAGAGAGAAGTCTGATGTGATTGGATTTTCTCTCTGAATGCACTAAACCTCCCGAACGAAGACAATGAATAATCAGCATTGCCAGGTTTGCCAGTCCCATATAAAGACTATGATTTTGGCAAGTGGGCCCAAATAATAATGAATCTGATCTGAATCATCAGATCGGAGATTTAGACCTTAGCCTTCCCAGTTGCTCAGATGTGTCTGCCACTGCATTACAGTCCAGATGGCTGTTACATCTATGACAGCAACAAAGAATGACAACAAATAAATTCAGATTCAGCAAAAGCTCTTTTTTTGTTGTTTCTTTTTTCCCCTTGATCCAGGAGTATAATAGTCTTTAAAAACTTATAAAGAAACATAGTAACTCAGCTGTTATATTGATAACAGCTTTCCTTCCTCTAACATCCTCCCCATCTCCACTTTCTACAGGTATTGGGTTTGGTCTCAGTCCTGTAACCAAATGTCATTCCAACCATCTTTCCTTGGTCATGAAATTGTCTCATTTGCCTGGAGCAGTATTTATTTTAAAGCCACTCCGATCACTTTTCTTATATTCTAAGGAAAAGATATGAAATTCCTTTTTGTCCTGCCACTGCTTCTATAAAGCGTGTCACCCTAAATCAAGTATACCACCATAAATAAATAAATAAATAAACAAACCTAGTTCTAGCACATAAAACTTTATTCCATAAACCTGAACTTCTGTTGTTTTGCTACATCTGCTCAGACACAATACTTTATTCATTAGTTATGGAGTCTAATCCACAGTCACAAAAGAAAAGCAGAATCATTTTCAATGTGAGATTGTATTATTTATCCATTTGTCTATCTGGGATTCTGTCATTCTGCTATAATCCTTTGTGAAAGCAGGATACGTGTCTTTAAAAATTTTAATAATAGATCATGCATTGGAATAGAAATGCACCCTTGGGGAGCAAATATTAGTGTTTAGGATCTTTTTTATTTTTCTTAAAAAAAAAAAAGTGTTGCATATCATGCAGAACTTTGGCAGTTGATTTTACTGCCATCTACATCATCAATTATTTTAGGCTATACCCATTCTTAATACAAATTAGCACATTCAGCATCAATGAAGACTATGACAATGACACAGCAAAATGAATTCCAGGACTGAAATGGCTTCAGGGTCTTTTTCCAAGAAAATAATCAATGTGAGACTGAGGTACTCTGCAGCACTAACTGTTAAGTCATTGATGTAAGTGCCTGAACTATATATGTAGGTGCCTAACCTTAAAATTTTCTTTCATAGTATGTATTTTATAAATGTACATTTAATAAAGCATCACTTTAATGTGGCTTCAAGTTTTTTTTTAAATATTATTGTACTCAAATATTACTGCCTAAAAAATCATAAATATAGCAATGTTAAACAATGCTTAAAAACAAATTTGTTAAATGTACATTTAAATGCATGAATTATCAACATGGTAGTTCTATATGCCATTACATTCCACAAGTCTATTACGTTTTAAAAAGGTTGTTCTTTTAAAGGTGAATATTGATGAAGATTCTGTTGAACTAAAAAAATATAATCTGGACATTAGCTTTGAATTTTGCTCTTGTAAGTATGGGTTTCCCCAAATCAACAAATATACAAATGCATATCAGGGTTCCTGCATGTTTTCCTTTTTTGTCACCACAGATGGTGCACTTCAGATTACTGGAACTTTGATTCAAATAACTGAAAGTGATACAGTCCATACTGAATTCTGGTTAATTTACATAGCACAGAAATCAGACTACTTTTAATGACAGATAGTTCTTAAATAAAAGATGAAAATGAGAAGCTAAAAACTGCAAGCAGGGAGAATATTGTAGTAATTGTGTAATCTATTCTTATACATTAGAAATGTCTCCTTACCTTCTGCCATAGATTCAGACAGCAAATGGTAAAATTTCCAGTTACGGTATATCAATTTAACATTGAAAACTTAATTCAAGATTTTCTGATCCAAAAAATCCCACAGTCCCCAAAACTAGTCACTTTATAAAGGTGATTTTGCTGAAGGAAGTTTGCAGCATAAATATGAAATGACATGCGCAGATGTGTAAAAAAAAACAATGTTATATAAACCTATTTCATTTCTGTTTACCTCCTACCATGGAACATAATTGCCTATGCCTTTTTCTTGATTTTCATGTAAGCTTAATGAATCACCGTTTCCTTATCTCCAGTTCTATTCCAGTGCTATTCCAGTGCTGATTCCTTGACTATATAGTTCCATATGTGTTTGTATGAACATGATGTTAAGTACCTTAAGGATCTAATCCATATTAAAAGAAAAACTATTAAGTATATTTGTATTTTATATTTGTATTTTATATCCAAACCCTGAACATTTCACATGCTCAGCCTTCAGCCATTTCTGCCAGCACAGCTAAGGGATTGGCACACCACATTTGATGAAATGTCAGGGATGGAGAAAGGTGGGGAAAGAAAGATATGTTAAGCCAGTTTTGCCTCTAGCCTGTCTAGAAATGAAAACCAGGATGTCAACTTAAATCTCTGATTCTGGCAAAACATTGTTCTGTTTTTTAAAGATATTTTACCAGAATTTTACCTACTCATACACCATACAAAATCTTTTGAAAAATTATTAATAGTCTTCAGACATCTCCATGGAAAATATTAATATGCTGAATAAAGGTATTTTATTAAACCATTAAAAATACTTTTTGTGCTAGAAGTCTAAACCTTGAGCTAGAAAGAGAAATCTGAAACAGTCTGTTTGTAAAAGGAAAAAAAAAATGAAAACAGAATATCTTAGTGGTAATATAAAGTAAATATTTTTAATGCTTTAGGATTTTTAACAAAATACATTAATCAGACAGATTTCATCTTCTTCTTAATACTGAATCTGTTCAAATATAGCTCCAACAACACAACAGCTATGCTTCAATATATCAACACATGTCTAGAAACATACCTGCCACCAAATTTTTTTACTGGTTTATAGAGAATGACAGCAAGAAGGGGTGTTATGTCACCTGAATTCCTCAGCATTTAGAGATTTCGTATCTGAAGATAGATTTTGTGTCCAAATCCTTTCAAACCACTTCAGAATCCCACTGAGCACAGAAACATTCCTGGATTTCCACAATCAACTGCATTTCAGCCTTTTGGTTAATAGCCAGCTTCTCTCCTCAGTTCCTAGTAATGCGAAAGCCTGTAGCTCATATCCAGAATGCTAGCAGGTTCAGGATTAACATCTATAGCATATTTTCCTTGGCAGCGTGTGAGTTTTTCATTCTGCAGGACACAACCCTTCCCCCAAATCCCAGCTTAGTCAGATATCTATGTACACATTCACATCAATGAGTTAGATTCCCATTTTACATTAAAGCAAAAGACCCGGCTTAAGTCAAGACTTGTAAATCTGTTACTTGAAATTCCATAGGCCCCAGACATCCCCAGAGGAGAAACAAGCATGTCTCTCCAGTAATATCCTGTCAGCATACAATATATTGACATGGAGCATTTTGGCCTCATGGAAAAGCAACTTCTGAAAGACACCAGCTATGCTGTATGCAGGATACAAATACTGGAGTTCAGCTGAATAACACTGTATTACCCTCATTCCCACTTCATCATGTGTGGGGGCACACCTTAGTTCTTTGTTGCTCTGTTACAGGGACCATCAAGTTGTTTTTTTTGCATTTATATTCCTCTCCCACTAAATCGTCATCTAAACAACCTTGCTTTTCAAGATGCTGAAGGAGAATGCACTGCCATGTGGCTGCCCACAGTGAAAACTTCTCAGATGACATCAGAAACCACAGCTGAGCATATCCAGTATTTGCTTTACCACTGGCTAAAATATGCTGTTTCTTTGCACGAAAAATCAAATTCTACAGTATGAAAAATAGAAGTTATGAGAATAGGAAAATAATGTTAAACTAATCATGGGAGGATGATGAGAGGATGAAAGTTTGCATATTAGTAATATCTTTGTATACTTTTTCCTTTTGTTTTTCTATTTTTCTCTAATAGCCTTGCTGCGGCTTTTTACATGTTCTGACTTTGTTTCACACTCTAAAACATCTGAATAAAAAAGAGATATTGTTTGATTATGTGACTGGATAGATTTTTATTCTGCAGAGTCCATGGTATTTGTCTGTATAATAATACTAAATGTGCTATTTAATAATATCGAAGCAGGTACATCTATAGTTACCAAGACATTGACACAGTCATGCAAACATTAGTTGCAAAGATGGAGACTTTTTAGCAATATCAATTGGACTTATGATTATACTCTATAAACACAATTTATCAGCTATGAGAGTCAAGTTCAAATCATAACATAACACAAGCAAGGAAAATATGTAAATATATTAACCTTTAAACTAATAGATATTTTTATATGTATACACACATTCACACACTAAAGACACATAAAAGATTATATGAGGCAGAAACTGGCTGATTTCTAGCTCTAATGAAAATAATCTATTGATGATTTTGACCGTGAGTCAAGGATAACTTCTATTTTAAATATGTGCATTTTAAAATGGGGTCTTTGAGACCCTAAACCCATGAAATCTGCTTTATTATTATTAGGTCCCTATTTCCTGATAAGACACTTTCAGAACTATGGCAATTAGCTGGAACTCTAGAAATCTGGGTTAAATTTTCAGATCCTTCACAGGCCTCACATATAGTCTTCTTCAGTTTATACACATCTTGGTTTGCCTTATGTGACTCTCCTAATTTTTCTGTCTAAGTTCCATTAAAGATGGATATATCCACCCTGATAATGCTGGAAATGCCCTCAGGAAGTGATACTCTTCTTTTGTGTGATAAATATATTTAGAGATTCGAGCTTTCCAGTACAGACAGTTAAGCTGAAGACTCAAAGCTAGGCGTAGTAAATACATTCCTTAAAAAATACTGTTTATTGAGGCATTCAATATTTTAATGTAGTCAAGTCATGTAAGTATTTCTCATCTAAAATGAGAGGAGAAGAATACAAATGATAATATCCTTGTAGCTCTTTTTCCCATTTGCTTTTCTTCCAGCTATGTCTATTTTTATCATTCATCATTATTACTTATGCATATTATACATGTGAATATTATTTATATGTGTATTCTGTGTATTATTTATATTATTGGTAATTGTTTGCATTTTTTCTTTCCTCAACACCATCTGCCTGTCAGTATCCATCTGCTGTCTCTGTTTTTAGGCTGAGATTGTAAGGTTTTGGAGCATGGAGCATCCTTTCTCTTGACCCATTACAAGTTATTCCTTAGCACTGCAGTGCCTCGAGGTCCAGTCTTGAAACCAAGCCCCCTTGCAGAAGCTGGTCTACACAACGTATAAAACTATGATCCATGCTCTAACAGGAGAGGCTAACAAATAAATATAGACAGACAGATGGCAGAGTACAAGCAGGCTATGAGACAAAATTAGTCAGCATGATAGACACTGTGTTAGAACACTGAGAGCCTTTTCATTTACCATGTCTCTTGCAGACATTAGGGAAAAAAAAGTTGCATAGATATTACAGGAAATCCTTTCAGTGAGGGGCATTTCTCAGCACTATCAAAAGGTGTTCACACAAACACACACACACAAAAAATAATGGGTGGCGCTGAAGGCTAAAATCATGGACCAGCTGGAGAAAGGGCATTAAAGCAAGCAAGCAAAAAAAAAAAAAAAAAAAAAAAAAAAAAAAAAAAAAAAGGAAAGAAATTGGAACAGGTCATGGAGCCTACAAAATAGAAACTTAGTTTTCTAGTAATAGTAGTTTAATTTGATACCACAGAAGAGAAAGCACTAAGAAAAGCATGCAAAACTGAGAAGAGGCCTGAGCAAAGCAGTGAGATGGAAAAACACTCTTTGCAGCCTTGCAGCAGATTTCAAGTGGCTAAGTGGGGTAAAGCAACCAGGATCACAGTCAGAGAGAAGGAAGATGCAGTCAGTTAGGCACAAGACAGAGAGAACTGGAAGTGCTTCAGATATTTAGCTATGCTCTTAATACACATAAATTGTGATTGCTGAAATAGCAGCCCCTGGCAGACATTAAGCAAAATACAATCTTCTTGAAAAACTGTATCATCAGTCATCTTTAAGAATTGTTAGCAGAAAACAAAATAATTCTCTGGGAGGAATTCTGCTCTGAACTTGTAGCTATGCAGCCATCACGCTTCCCCAGCAGCCCGATGACAACGTCCTGATTCTCTTTCATGGGCAGACCAGAAGAAAGTGTCAGTCTGAATTTCTCAGGTTGTCCTAGCTGCCCCAGTGTCTTTGGTAATTTATAACATTTCCCATCACTGTCCTGCATTATTTAAATCTGTGAATCATTTTCACATAGGGACAGACACTGAGAAAGAGATTAGATAGAGACTTAGAAAAAAAATATATATATAGCTGCGCTATATTTACCTGACATGCCTACTTTTCCATCTACATATATTCATGATAGAGAACATATGAGAGCTGGTTCTGTGTCATAGATTCACTTCTTCATGGCTCCCTTGCTCACATCCAGCTGCCTGCCTGAATAACTACAGCTGCAAGGTGCACTTACAATTGCCTTACTATGTCAGAGTTTAGAGTAAGTTTACGCTACTTATGCATAGAGATGTTCATTAAACAAATATGAATGACGACCCTTATCACTTTCCTGCTGGCATCTCATAATGCTGAATACTTTTTTTTTCTTTTAACTCTGAAATAGATGTGGGTTCCTAATGAGAAAGCTGGCCAAGTATATCCAAAAGGGATTAGACGGAGGAATATATAGTGTTTTGTATTTATAGTGCACAGTAAAGTAAGATCTTGTAAATGTTTAAGAGAAGAGAACAAAAGGTTAGTGACACAAATATACTGAACACACGCTCTCTCTGAGTTTTACCTGCCTTCTCAAGGCAGAATAAGGCAGGATACCAGGGGACATAGCTGCTCCAAGCAAAACTCAGAATATAATTTTAAAAACTTGGAAGTATTAAGAAACCCTGCTGCTCAGCTTCACATAGGTCTCTTGCTGTTCCCATTACCAGACACTGTAAAAGGAATGAGTCCCTTTTTCATGACAGTACCTCTGAAAGTCCACAGAAGAGGTGCTCAATTACTTTAGTGCTTAGAACACAGATAAGAGTCCTCTTTCACACCTCCTCAAAAAGAAAAGTGAGAATTCCTTCATTTGGGGCTTTTTTTTTTTCTTTTTTTTTTTAGGCCTATTAAAAGAAATACACAAAGGAAATCCGCAAATAGAAATTTTGTTATGGTGGAATTAAAGCAGAGAATACATGAAAAAAGGTTAAGGTTTAAGGACTGGAAAAAAGAAATGAAAAATAAAATAAAATAAAATAAAATAAAATAAAATAAAATAATTAGAGCAAAATAAAATGACACAGGAAAATGGGATTAAAGTAAAACCCACAAGAAAGTTAAATATTTGGAAAGTTAAACTGACTCCTCACCCCAACTAAGTTATTCTTGCCTCTGTAGATTTATCTTCCTCTCACCTTATGTGGAAAGAATTTTTGCAGGTTATATGAATTGTTAATTCATATTTAAATCAAAGGATATGTTTCTCTAGTATATCCATCAAATTATGTGCTTCCTCAAGAGACAATGAGACAGCAACCTCCGTATCACTTTCTTCCCCTGGGATACACCTTACAGAGGTGATTTCCTATACCCAGATGGGGAACTCTGAGTGTTGCTGAGAAGCTGGGTTCTCTGAACAACTTACAAAGAGACTGCCAAGGAGGGAAGCTATGCAGAGGAAAATGTTTTCAGGGCGCTGAAACATAGGCTTCACCCTCCTGGAAAGCAGCATTCCCATCTTTTCCTTACCTCACTTCTGCTGAGAATACACCACTTGCCCCAAAAAAGATGGTCTGAAATGCTGTATCAGATTAGTTACCAAGTCTGTTCTTGTTGTTGTTTGTTTTTAATTTCACTTCTATTTCATTAACTTTTTTTTTTCCATTAAAATGCCTATTGGACTTCAAGACTATCTCAGATCTCTGATTTGCCTTTCTCTACTGCTTTATTCAGAAGCTGTTCCTATGGTGTGCAAAAGGCAGGTTTCAGATTTTTTTCCGTCAGGATAGATTTTCCTCTAGAAACCACATCGGTTCCTAAATACCAGCAGGTGCAAGTAGATATAACATAGAGCTTATGGGAGAACTGGCTGAAGTGGCAGCTGAAGTAACTCAAACGGAACTAGAAGTCTATCTTCAGGCAAATGAGTAAAGCTGTAGGCCAGGACTGAAAGTTTCCACAGGTAGATATTTGCATATAACACAGGTAAATGTCCTGAACTCCCGTTATAATTCATCAAGAGAGAAAGTCATCACCTTTATCTGCCATCGTAGGACAGCAGTAGATGAACCCCAACTTCTAGCAAAATGAACCCAAATACCAGGCCTCACTTTCATCACAAATCATTTTAAAAACATAATTAATTTACTTATACGCTAAAACAATATACTTCAGAAACAAACAATATATTCCAGAAAGCATACACTTCTGGAGAACACTTCTGGGAGAAGACGCACACAACTTAGGAAACCAGTGGTTAGACTTGTTTGTTAACAGACTGTTATCCAGATTTTGATTAAATTGATCCAATTATCCTGTTGCTTCTTTGATCTGTCATCTTCAACACAGCTGCAATTTGTTTAGCTTACATTTACTTCTACTTTTATAAAATAAAATCTATAATAGCAAACCAGGTGGGCTACCTGGGTGCCATGCATGACATGGAATATTATGACCATTCTCATTCAGGATAATAAAGCTAATAAGTTTAATAATAATCTTTAATATTTATTTTTATAATATATTTTATATAATTAAATATAAATTTACATATTTATATAATATTATATATTATTAAACATTAAATATTTGATTTAATATTTAAGTAATAAGTAATACGATTCCCACTGAATTTTATCATTCTAGAAGGCTAGCTTAATGGGCATCATCAAATGCCCTTATCACACTAGGAGAAATGCTTTAATTTATTTGAAATTAATCTGCTGAATATAGACTAATGACTGTTGCAATATTTTATTTAGCATTTATCAAATCTGAATGAACTGATCTTATTATTTTATTTCTGATTGTTTTTATTGATAAAACCAGCAAGAAATCTCAATTTCTCTTATATGCAGAAACTGAAAGAAGACTGTAGGAGGGCAAGAACTAAAGCTGAATTGTGGTACATGGCAAAAGCTGAAATACAAGGCAAGAAGGATTAAAAATCACTGGTAGTCTTTTTTTTGCAATCAGTAGGACAAAACCAAGTCTATTTTATTTGTTCTTTCCTCATCTAAAGGAGGAACTCTCTGACAAATAGAAGAATGCTAAAAACATACATGAATAAGAGTCAAATTTCACTAATATATAAAAACAGGGAACATACATGTAAATGCGTGTTTGTGCGTACACATTTATGCACATGTTTATATTTTATATAAATATAATTGTATAGCATATAATTACATGTAAGTGCACTACTTATATATTTATATATTTAAAGTTACATTATAAGCATATACCTATATATGCTTCAATATATGTATAATTTTTCAATGCAATTGTAAGGTATCGTAATGTCTCCTGGCCACGCATTTTTAATATAAAAGTTTAGTTTGACAACGTCAGTGGATTTCAGTGGTTATCTCTATTGGACCATTTACTACAAAAGTAGTGAATATCCTTCTTGAAAGACTTAGAATCTCAGCAAAGAAAGAATGGTAACCAGCAGATAAGGATTTTTAAAGTGGGAAAAAAAAGAAATACCGCGTAGTGCGCCCTTATTTACTTTTCACGTGGTAACCCCTCCACCCACTCTCCTTTGTCTTGCTGCCTCACCAAGTCTCATTCACAGTCTTGATTTACAACAAATTACCTCCTGGTTTATTACCTGCCTTGTCTCTTTGAACGCAGGGAACTGTGAAAAATTCTTAAAAAAATCCAAAAATATATAACCTACTATATTTGCCTTACAGTACTTTCCTGATCCTTTCTACCCCATAACGGTGGGAGAATTACTCTTACAGGACTCATATGTATAACAGCAACTCTTTATATCTATGTGCTTGGTCATACAGTATTATTATTCTCTACAAATGGCAAGCCTACAAGCCAAATGATCCCAGTATGTTTTGCTATAAAATAGATTTATTAAATACAGACTATCTTCTTCTTTTCATTACTAGACATTTAGCCTGTGAAGCAATCCTTGAAGGGGAAGAGAAAACATATGACAACCAGTAATTTGCAAGAGCTGGATCTGCTTCAGTGAACAATAGCATTACCTGAGATAGTCTTGAAGTCCAATAGTGAGCTCATAGGTCAGACAATACCAGACCTCCTTCAAACAAGAGAGTGGCTTCTCTCAGGCGCTTTATATTTCTGTAACAGTCTGTGTGTCACCTTGCTTGAATAAGTAGAAAGAAGTCATGAAAAACAGAGAAAGAGAAACCCATGAAAAAGTACGATAGAGGAAAAAGAAATCATTTAAATCTTCCTGGACCTAACTAATTATGAAGGGGAGAAGACTGAAGTCTCCAGTTTAAGTAAATCATTGGCAATTTTCTGCACTAAGAGAAATAGCTGAGTTCACAGAGATGAGATAAAGATTTAAGATCATAAGTGCCTAAGTGCAATGTGAGATATAGTGGAAAACCCTCTGAAAAGGCAAATGCAGTTTTGAAAACTCCCTATCGAATTTAATAGACAATAAATGAGATTCCTCTGAGTTAACCTTTCACCTGCAGATTTCAGGGAAATGGCAAGGCTGTTTTCAGAAGATTCAAATAGGGAGGGATAAGAACTAGAAGAATCATAGTTTATATTATTCTGGAAGATGAGACATGTGCATAATGAAATACTATAGAGGATTCTCACTTCGACATGCACGTATTGTATCCATGTACCAGGAAAGGTCAAGGGTCCTTTAACATTAAAACCAGGAAAAGATTTAGCAGACAGACTTGACGTGACCCTGATACCTAAAATGGGTTGGATATACCTTTATTAATTCCATATTCCCTTATTAATATCATAAATACATTGAGTATAACTAAAACTCTAAGAAAGATACTGTCATTCTTCATAAGTTAAACATAGAGAAAATGTAAGCAGCATTAAGAACTATGTTCCTATCTACACAGGCGAGCATGTTGAATCTTAACTACAGTTTCTACAACATTCAAATCATTTTCTGCAAACATTTGAAAGCTTACATGAATACTTTTGTTAACTGATTCATACTAAAAATGAACTATTTACTGAAAATGAATTTCATGTCCTAGATTTCTCAGTGCTATTTACAATATATTTTTTTTGGATTTGTTATTTCCATTTTTCTGTTTGGTCAAGCCACAGAAGAATTCTCCGTGGTTTGTGAAATCTGTCACCAGAGCACTAGATAGGTCTTCTCATGTCTAAATATTGCATTTTTGCATATTCAAGATTTAATCACTGAAAAGGGGGGTCACATTGATTTGAATAATGACTATACCTACATTTCACAGTGTATTCTTGGACAACTTAGATAAACAAACAAACAAAACCCCATAAAATTCAGTAAGTTCCTTATCTGTAAGGTTTCTTCTTCTTTTTTTTTTTTTTATCAGAAAGCAGATAAATGATCTCTGTAGTATGGGACATATGACAATGAGAATTTCTATCTCCAGATGGAAAGGACAGAATTTCAACAGTTTATATTTCCAGCATGTTGTCTTATAACTTTGTAGGCCCTGATTTGGGCATGCACGTGAATTTAACTTTAAGCATCTGCCTTCATCTCATTAAGCACATGTTTAAGTCTTTTCTTGAAAAGAGATGCTTTCCGGAAATGAAATCTTGAGTGATGCTATTCTCTGCTTCTGACACTGAATTTAGTCAATAAGTCTTACAAGCTGCAATTTAGGAAAAAAAATCTGTTAATTTCAAATTAGCTTAGTACATCTGGTGAATTTCCTCATTTTTATTTTTTGTGGTTTCTTTAGAGATGAAAGGCATTGATGATATTTGTAATTTTATTCGTCACCTGCTCCCTTTCCTATTTTCTTTCTCATCTGTTGTTCCTATGCTCTTTCTCTTGTATTCTCACATAGCATTTCAATATTAGTGTTTCCTTTATATTTTGAAAAGTTTGAAGGTGAATCTAATGGGAACATCTTATTTCTTCTTCTTTCTCTTCTTCTTCTTTCTCTTCTTCTTCTTCTTCTTCTGAGATAACACTAAGGACAAAGACCTGTTCCAACTCATATTTAAGTCAATGGCAGAATTTCAGTTTGTAAGATTTCATTCACTAAATTCACAGCCATAAGGGCAGGTGTCCGCAATCCCTAAAGGGATCTTCAGTATTAAGAAGTACCTCATTTCAAAGTGACCAAATTTGGACAAATTATATTTGAGAAAGCATTGTGGTGAATAGAGAAGAGTATACTGAGATACTTAAGGCATGTTAGATCTAAAAGGCTTGGTAATTTATTTCTTAAAAGAGGGTGACTATTCGGTGAAAAATATATATATATATATTCTAACAGGGCAACATATTACCACTTCCACAGTTATTTCTGATACTGAATGAGAGTCTAAAGTACGAGTGTGATACTGTGAGCAAATCTCTTAATCCTTATTGATATAAAGCAATTTGAATCCTGGCAGCACCAGCAATCTCACTAGTTTTCAGAAGCACTGCATGCTCCAGTGCTACCCTTCAAGGTACTAATTTCTCTTTTCCCTACTCTCTTGCAGGTATGTTGTGCAATGTCAGTAGCATCATCTTACTGTATATCAATTCACCTGTATGAAACTATAATAGGTTAAAATAAATTCAAGCCCTGAAACTCTGTAAAATAGGTAAAACATCTTGAAGATTAACTACAGTGGTTGGGAAAGGATGTGAACCCAATTTCAGGATGAGTTTGATTAAACGATAAGGGGCACATACAAATAGAGCTCTAATCCTTGTTTCACAAATCACACTTCAGCACTCTTATTCATTTATTTTCTTGCATTATCAATAATCTGTCTTAGCCTCTTATCACTCTATTGCATTCACTTTCAAGTCTATTACTTTAAATTACCAGTCTCATCGGGCAATTTGGTGCCTTATATTGCACACATGCTTTATCAATGGAGCATGGAGATGATGTCAGTCTAAAGTCAGACTGCTCCTACATATAATCTCTGCACCTAACAGTGTCAGACCACTCAGGTGAGCTATTGATCTCCATGGAGCCTTCTCTCTGTTGAAAGCACTCTTTGTAATATTTGGCATCCTCTGATTTTCTGTAAAGCCTAGTTTAAGGTCTGGCTGTAATCCAGTATGGCTGCCTGAAATATGATGGACGAAGATCAAATGATGATGCTAAGATTAGATTTGTGAGCTTTTTCAATAGTGCTGATCCTGTGCTAATGTTGACATATTTGCTAAGTCTGGAGAGGGTTGTTCCTGCATGGCTCTGTTCCTTGCACAGGCTACAAGTGATCAAATGTATGTTTACCTTCAAAATGTTAATTCCTTCAAAAGGGGAACTGAGAACCTGTATCTTTTTATTCCTTCTTAAAATGCATACATAAGTGTGTCATGAGAGACATGAAGGAAATGTGAGATATAAGCCCTTCATTCTGCCAAAACACAGACCCTTAACACCAGTCTGGAAGGTGTCAGTTATTTATAAGCTGCTCTTGATTACATCTATTAAACACCATTCAGTTTGTGCAGTTTGAGCGAAATACAGTAACGCATATCAGTGAACCATTTGATCATATTTTATCTTAAGGTTCCTTTTATAAACCATTTATGAATTATTAATAAATATTTAACAGAAGCTATGCATATGTGCATAGGATATAATGTATCTTCAAACACACATATAATATATGTATAAAATAAGGATGTTTTAGGCAACCCAGCACTGTAGTAGTGGGTCATCTTCACATGTAATAATTAGCCACAGGAGGTTTTGGGGGCCTTTAGGAACTTCCTGGTTTCATTGAAATTTCTGGGGTCAAAATTCTGCTAATCTTTCTCCCCCTTTAAATGGTATTTTATCCTGAGTCGGGAAAAAATATTTTTTTCCTCTAATGAATTGAATTTTATAACTGTGTCGTGCTGTTGGATGTTGTAGTAAGGATTACATCCTCATTAAAGCTTCTCATGTCAGTTACCACGCTGGCTGCAAAGAAGTGGCAAACACACCTGTGCACACCAAAACAATTTGACTTGCACCTTGACTTTTTCATAACCAGTGCCTCAGTACTGCACAGTAGTAGTTAGCTCAATCTTTCCCACCTCCAATTTGCCTTCAAGTAACTATCATGCATCTTCCTAAGCACTGCCAGCCTTTTACTAATGGCATCTTTCACAAAGCTTTGGTCCTTTGCAGAACAGAAGCATCTACTCAGCGTGGCTGATTCTCTGTCAAGCTTCCTCGAATTAAACTTGGGAACTGAAAAACTCAATCTAGATCTAGAAAATTAAGTATGTTTCTGAGCCAATTCAAATGTTCTGACAACATCCTGGGTTATATCAGCAACTGAGTGGGCATCAGCACCTTTAAATTTTAATTTCTACAAAATGGAAGTCTTCATGCAAAGATCAGAGAGAAAACATAGTTTGTTTCCTAAAACTGACCTGAAGAAGTCCTAACTGATGGGCCATCTTCGTCTACAATTTCAAATTTCTTCAGATCATGTTTTAGGGAATTTTCTGATGCTTTCTGATAAGCAGAAGGTATGATTTCATGTGTCCTTCATGAATCACTTTTGGGTGACTCAGAATATCTTTCCAGAGCTTATTTAATATGATTCTCAATACGTCACTTTTATTTTATCTGGTAGTAATATGGAAAAATAATTCTGAAATTTTTCATAGGAAATTTCTCTCAAAATTCAGAATAGAATTTACTCCTACTGGGAATAATAACATTGGAAAAACAAACTCACTTCTTGCCAAGAGAAACTGTTTTAAAGTAATATATTTTTTTTTGTAGAACAGATCAGGAGTTCACTCAGACACTGATTGAATGCCTAACTAGTGTTCACTTACACAGCTATATTAAGATGTGATAGCCTTAAAACAATACAGAAGTGAATATATACATATAGGAGAACTAAATAATTATCTGAGTTGTATAAATTAATTTCTTGTGTATCTTTACTGCCTCATCTGCTCTAGTCTCGATGTCCCATCAAAACTAGCCTTATTTCAGCATTCTTAATCCTTAAACTGCTTCAAAATTATTATTTTTTAAATCAAATTGCCATAAAAATGTTTCCTCCTTCTCCTTACAGATTTAGCATTTCTCTCCCTAAAGCAATTGGGCTTGAGGCCAAAACTGTAGAAGAATCAGTCCTGGATCAGTTACAAGTTTTTATACACAAACATGCTGTGATTTTAAAGTCTATTATCACTATTCTCTGCAGAGTTAGAAATGGGAATTTCCTTTCTTGGAAATAAGAGATTCCCATTTTCCCACTAGGGTGTTCAGCTCCTGCTTCAAGTTCTGAAGAGACATGGGAAGACAGATGTTTAAAAACATGATGTCTTTTTTATGAACAAAAATAGCATTTAATTTTTTTAAGAAATAATAAAACAACAAAATTTAGTGTAATTTGCTCAAAAAGGAGTGTTTTTCTGCAAGACCTAGATATTTTTATTCTGAAATCTCACGATGGTCTCACAGCAGTCATATTCCACAACCCTTGTCTCTTTATGTCTGTTTAGATTTGCCTTTTTTTTTTTTTTTTTTTTTTTTAGTTTTTCCTTTTGGTGACAAAAATGAAGATTTCAGTACACTCAGTACTACAGCACATTGATTTTGCTGCTTAGCATAATGGGAGGGAAAATCTGACTGGATCTTCTTTACCACAAAGAATAAAATAAAATAAAATAAAATAAAATAAAATAAAATAAAATAAAATAAAATAAAATAAAATAGAAGAGACTTATGAGATACAGCTGTCTTGAGGCATCCATTTATTTCAGAAAAAAAACTCACTAGAATAGTTTAATTTCTCAATATGAAAGAAAACTTTTTTAATTCTTTGGCAGAAACTATACCTCTTTTTGAAAAATTTCATTTAGTGGACAATTTAATTCTCCAGTAGCGGTGTGGATGGTAACCAGTTCTCACCATTATTTGATTGTTTTGACTAGTTCAGTAATAACAATGCAGCTTTATTATTTATTCATAATAAAGGACAGGAAGTTTTCCAAAACTGTTTATAGTGTGCTACAAATATAAACCATCTATGTTTTCCCCTTGTTTTGCTATGAAAGTAAGATTTTCTATGGAAGACATATGTATGTTTGTGTTGCTGTAAAACAGACAGGCTTTGCAGTATAGCTGGCTTAATGTTGCTACAGAAAACAGACACTTTGCTTCTCCTAACTTTCTCAGCTAAGCTATACCACTTTACATTACATCAGCACATCTTTTCATGTTTAATATTCTTGCGGGGGAAGCTGAATGAAAAGAAGGAAAAATTGCCCATGCTTAATAATATTAACATTTAAGTTGTCCCACTAGACTTGGAAATTTTCACCTCATTAAAGCAAAGATTGTGTCTGAAAGACAGTTTGGGAAAAGGTAGGAACAGAAGAAGCAATGCACATGCCTCATTGATGTAATTGGGGTAAGACTATTGAAATTTGGTCTTGTGGGTCCAATTTCTTTTAATATTTGCTTAGTTTGTCTGTGTCCAACAAGACAAGTAAGAATAGGATGAACTTTGAAATGGAGCCTAAAAGTTTTGTTGTTAGATTGAGCTGAAGGACTCACTCTTAGACATTAGTGTTTCTGAGTGGTGATAGTGTACAGCACGGTTGAACTGGACACCAATACTGCACATTAGTTTCTATTTACAGTTTGAGGGTTCTATCTTGGTTCTGAGATTAATACAATAAATATATTTTATATTCACCTATAGTAACTTTAATTGTCTTTAGTAATTAATCTAACTTATTTCATGGAGCTCCCTCCAAAAGCCTCACAGCCTGCATAATATTTCTGTACTGTCTTCACGAAGAATTGTATATAGTCAACACCTGGTAATTTCTAGTGAGCGATCTAAATATGGGGTCGCAAGCATAAAGCAGGCATAGAGAAATGGGCTGAATTTTCTTTGGTTTAGATACATACTTCATCATCTTTTCCACACAGTATATACATCTGAGATGCCCTACAGCATTTGAAACATTTCCATCGGGCTATCAGTTGTGATAAAGAATGTGAGAAATGTTTGCCATCCTAAAGTAGCCAAAGATACTAGGTGGTGTACTACCTGCACGTAAGCAACTGAACCAAGCCCTCAGTGTCTTTCACTAAAGTCAATTAAGCTGTATACAATGTCTATTAATAGCTCTCTGCTCCACTAAGGATTCCTGCTTGTGCATACCTGAGATAGCTATGGACTGACTGTTAGAGCAGCAGCGCTCTTCCAAAGCCAAATCTGAATAATGGAGAGGCTGGCTGTGCATCAAGGTGTATGGATGGGATTATCAAGACTTCCTCTGTTCATTTAATGCATACAGACTCTATTAAAATGCTTTGAATAACTAATATGTCATCCTTTCTTATCTCATGCCATCAGTCAGTTCTCTAAAATGACCTGAGCCTTTGACTCCTAACTACACTATTAATTTATCTAACTGCTACATGCTTGTTACAGGAAAGCAATAGGCAAATGGAGAACCAGCTGGCATATCCTATTACCATTCCAAACAGACAGAGTGCAGATAAATACTTAGCAGTTGATACTACTTCTAACCCTGAGACATGGTTCAAGGCCAAGTTTTCATGCACTAATTGTACTATTTCAGAAAAGCTTACCTCCTGGAAGCCACTTTCCGTTAGCTGGAGTGGCTAAATAAACACAGTCTGTATGATTTGGATCCCCAAACTAAATTATCTCTTTTGGATGCTGTGGATAGTCAACAAATCCAGCTTTGTAAGAGAAAACAAACATAACAGTATGGACTCTATTTGGACAGGGAATGGGGTGAGAACTCTTGGAAAGCCAAAGTTGAAGGAGCATTTGGTGCTGTGTGATCTTTATTAATATCTAAAGGCAGCTATTTGAAAATAACAGCTGTCAGGAAACTCTCCTCTCAGCATTATCACTGGGATGGGATGGTTGATGGTGAAAAACAGGGAAAAAAATCTGGATACTTTACACGTATTCTAAATTTAAAATCCTGGGACATAACCCTGGGACTAAGCAAGAGATCTGTCCATGCTGCTAGCAAACAGAATTTGAGGGAAATGCTGTTCAATCCCAACTGATATTTTTTTCTTTTTTTTTTTTGGGAACAGCTCCAGACACTTCAGAGCCAGCCCCTCCAAGACTTTTAGAGATAAGCCCTGTTGACAATAGCTACTTCATCCTTTGAGTCCACACTGAAGTTCACTTTACAATGCAGTGTAGGTGCAGCCAACATGCTGATTAAAACAAGACGTGTACAAGAGTTCTGATAATGCACTTCTTATATGATTTTTTCAATTATCTCTCTTTGCAAATCACAAGGGATCAAATCATCTCTCGCTGAGGTGTAGGAACTCAGTGAATTAATATTATAATTATACAGCACATATTTCACGTGACCAGCATAAAGCATGGATCTCCATCTTTCCTGTTCTCTCCCATGACCTTTTTGACGTTAGACACTCACTTAGGGGAAGTCAAATAGGAATGCATAAATTCTGGATTCAGTGCCTTTGATTCTCCTGTAAATACATCAGAACTTCATTTTAACTTTCTGGTATGTGACCCTTGGGTTACTGAATTATCTGTTCCCTCAGGGTTGGAATTAATACTGGAAGAAATATTTGAAATTTTTCTTTGAAAACATTCTATCTTACTAGAGCAAAGTTATCTCAGTTATTAGGACACATAACAGATATTCAGATTTCCTAATTTCCAGAAACAAATTTTCTGAAAGATAATTCAAGCACTTGAATCACTGCTATGGTTAAACTTAAATGGCTCCTTTTGTCTGAAGTGATGGTCACATTTAATTTTTTGGAAAGCAATGAGCTTCCAGCTCAAGAGTTGATTTTAAAAGTCTGAGATCCCTGCAGTTATATAAAAACTATCTGGACAGATCAAACAACAGAAGAAAATGTATTATGAAAGGTGTTCTTAGTATACTTCCTTCACTGGCTTTCTAGTGACTGATCTTGCTGAATCAATACTTACTTCTACAGGCAATCCTTTACCATTTCTTACTGTCTTTGGACCAGATCCTACATTCATTTTTATCTGTATGGCAATGCAAAGGCAACTGATTTGCACATGTACAGACCAAAGAGAAATTTTATCCACCAGGAACTTTTTCCATTAGTGAATGCCTATGGTGTGACACTTTTTTCAGCAATGTTCTATTGATTGCCTTTAAGGAGAAGAGAAAAGAAAAAAAATGGGCCAGTGAAAAGAATCAGGTTTTATCTCCTGTAATAAAGCAGGACAAGACTAGAAACAAACTCTCAATGGTTGGGACTATTAGGCAGGATATTGCACAGAAAAAAAAAAAAAAAAGGGTTTGTATAGCAAATGTAATGAAACTAGCTGTTGGAGTCCAATGCAGATGGTCTTCTAGGAGTTTAGTTAGTTAAGGGAAGGAGTTTAATGCTGCTGTGAGGAAAGCGAGAAGCTAAGGCTGCCTCCTTTTCCCTTGGGAGCTGCTTTCCAGCTAGGGCTCCATGCCTGAGCCGCATGACAGTTGTGCAGCAGCTCCAGGTATGCCCAGTCTTGGACTCTTGCACATTTGGTCTTGACCAGGACCTACTTGCTCTGCTTCCTGCATGACTTTGGCCAGTTTTCTTACTGTGGTCTTGCTGGAGAATCTTGGGCTGTTTTTGGCTCAGTCACCAATTCTTGCCCAGATCCTGGTGTGGACTTGCCTCTTCATAGCCCAGCTCCTTGTTGGAGAGCTTTCCCTGAGGGGTTGCTCTGCTATTTATTTTTTACTTTTAGAAAAAGTTAATACTAGCCTTGAACTTCCAATTTCTGTATATTCAAGCATGTTCCACCTTCCATGTCAACGGAAGTCTTCAATGTGCAAGAAATAGGAGATTAGACTCACTGGTTGGTTAGTTTTCTAATTATTCAGAAACTCCCCAACAGACTATATCACTATTGTAATCTTGGATGTGCCAATGGTTAATTTCTGAAAACAAATTGCCATTAGAAAAAAAAATGCTTTTGGAAGAGATTACTGAATACTTTGTTCTTTTAATAAATTTTGTCATGGTTAATGTATCTTTTCAGAACAATTTGCATTAGAATTATCAGGGGAAGCAATCCTCCCCCCTAGCAGATCGCCATATAGGTGGTCCTTTAATGAATTTTTATTTGACATATTTTCCATTTTCCCATCATGTTCTTAATGTGTAAAGAGAGAAGCTTTTACAGCTCAGAAAAAAAGTTTCAATGACAAGTACAAAAGACTAACAAGAGCAAAAATCCTTCCTATAACAAGCCAAAGAAACCCCTTGTAGCATAATGTCCACAGTGATGTCAGCTTCAAAACATCTTCCATTCTGATGAGAGAAAAAAGCCAATTAGACAAGTTATCCCAAAGCGATGTCAAAAGCCTACAAATTACAGCAGCTATAAAACCCAATCCCAACAGGCTTCTACAAACATGTAAATTAATGCCATTGAAAAGCAATGTAATCAGGTCTCATTTATCATTATAATATCTTCTGATATTATAATATCTGCTGAGGCCCAATAGTGATCTATGTATATGATAGGCAGTTTATGTAAAGAGGTAACAACTGCTACTTGAGCAGTTCCTAACAACACCAGCTGTTTTAATTACCCCCAAAGTAAGCAGGAAAGCTGAAATTCAAGAAGTGACCTATTGCACTATTTGCTCAAGCTAAATTAAATTCAGCTTCATTCCTTTACACAGAGTATAGAAGAGACTAACGAACAAGAAATTTTGCTTTTCCAAAATCACACCAGGTTTTAAATCTAAATGAGTTTGAATATTTTTGAGGCCAAAGATTACTCCATACTTCAGAGTGGGCACGATCCTGCGTTATGCTAACGGCATTACCTCCAAGTGCAGCTGGTAATTACCATCTTTCTGAACTGTTAACTACCTATGACAGATGGTTGAATAAGTAACAGTTGAATCTTCCAGAGGACAGCCACCTCTAAGTGCTGGGGGCTGTCTAAGTGTGAAACAACATTATCTTATTTAAACACTTTGTTGAAACAGCAGTTGAAAGAAGACTCTGACCTACCTGAATAAATTCTAAAAGACTGAGCTGTCAGAGTCTTTACTGAATTTCTCTACTAATTCCCTTTCTCTGTGTATAAGTTTCAAATAGACAATACTGTCTTCATGCAAGTCTCTGTCAGTCAAGAGCACTGAGTAAAGCAGTGGAGGAATGAGAATTACCCATTTTAGCCATCTCCCCAGTAGGCCTTTGTGGCTTACTGATAAGCAAAACAAAATAAATCTCATCTTTACCTTTAAAGCATTTGGAAGCTACTTTTTCTTAACCAGCTTTTGGACATGTATGTTTTCTTTTGTGGAAATCTTTGGTAGCAAAGACATGGGGCTTAACTCTCAACACTCTGTTAGAAAAGATCTGACTGTAATTCCTCCACCCTCTTGCATATTTCAGTCCTGCTTGTGTATGAACCTGTGCCTCTGTCTCTTCAGTTTGCAGACTGCCATGTTAGAGCAACACAATTTTCACTCCTAAGTCGGATTTAAATGCAGGATCAGGAACCAAAATACCTGACCTGTAAACACAAGGAGATGGATAGGAGGGATATCTAGGGCAACACCAGTGTTGCTAAAGCCAGTTTTGCCAAAGCCATCTTTGACAGTACCGGTCAGAAGAGCATCTTGAAAATCAATGCATTATTCCATTATTAAAATACCTAGATATTTATATATACATACCTACATACGCATGTATGTGTATATATACATATGATAGATACAGATATAGATTGGAGATAAAGATAGAAAGAAAGAGAGAGAAAAAAAACAATGCCAATTTGATTTATAGAAGCTGTTAATTGTAAACACAAAATTTATTGTGATTTCTTTTAAACACAGCAAGGACATTTGGGATTCATCTTATACTACTGTTTTAGAACAAATGTGTTTAAAACTATTCCTTTGGGGAATTGTCTTGTCTCTGAAATCAGGTTCTTAATTCACAATTTAATGGGATCAAATTGGTAATTACTTTTTTTTTTTTCTATTCCAGATCTGAACTTTGCCTTGCGGACTTATGCAGGATTTTATCTTATTGCAGCTTTCTTGGGATTCAGATGATTGGTGCTTTAGGTCTTGGCACAAATATTCTTTGAAAAGAGTGAAGAGGTAGGACATATGTTTCCAAAAATACCTTACGAATAGACAGAACATGTTAACAGGTCATAATTACTCACAGCTAGAAATCTTTGCCTCTGGAGAAAATAGGTCTCCTGAATTTCTTTCCGCAACAAATATTGACAAGCTCTTTGCCATACTGTGCTTTTCTGACACAGTTTCGTAGAGAAGGTAAAGCAGAGCAGCATCAAGCCAAGGGTAGCTCAGATAATGCTGTGGTCTAGGAATGAAAATCTCTCGTTAAGATTGTGGCAAATGAGAGACAAGTGTAATGTGCATTCTCTTCTAGACACTTCCAGCAGCCCCTGCCAATGCACTTAGTGCTCTCTCCCACCCCTGCAACGCACAGTTAGCCGAAGATGCAGGCATGCACACAGGAGATGCAGTTTATATCACCACTTGTGCACAGCGAGCAGGGGGAAGGCTCCCGCATCCCACTATCTCCCCACCCTTTAGCACCCTCATGTGCTATTTCCATCCTCATACACCAGGCTTGTCTTCTTGATGGGCACCTGCAGATGGGAGCTGTGTGTGTGCAGAGAGGAGGAGGAAGGACACAAGGTTCCCTGAGGGAAGGGAAATCATCTTGCTTATTTGGGAGGCAAAGAAGGAAAACATACCGGAGCTTTTTGAAAGACATTTTCCCATGTTAGAAATTATGAATAGCTGTTCACTGAGACTCAAAACGTTTTTAGTAAGATCAGACTAAGGCACTAGACCTTCTCTGATGAGTCACTGATATTTTTTAGACTGGGTAAATTGGATGTTGGTGTTTCATTAACTGAAGCAGGCACCCAGAGGCTTTCGGGGTAACTTTTGACAAGTCGCTTCATCACTCTGAGCCTGTATTTCCTTGTTTGCCTTGTCTACTCAGATTACAAATTTTATATATCCTCATACACAAACATAGCTGGAATGCATTCAATGTGTTCGTCAGAGTGTATTCCTCAATGACATTTCTACAAACTAGGCAAATACAAAGGATTCCTGGTATTTTATTTCCTAATTTTGTCCCTAGACTCAGGGGCTTAGAATATTATTCCAGTTGCTCTTTGATGGCAATATTTATATGCTTTAATTGGTTTTCATATTCATTTTAATTGTTCTGTAGATGGTCTGAGCTAGAGGCTCAGTCTCAGCTTTCTTATTCCCAGGTGCCAGCATACAGTCTTACTCTATACAGGTGAGAATCTAAAAAGGAACTCTGATCTTCCACATACTTATATATCTGTCTATATAAAACCTGGCTAAAATTTACTGTGTGGATCTGTCTGTGAATATTACTAGCAGAATGTCAGCAGCTAGTAAAGCCCCCTTGGTAAGGATGAATTAAACCACTTTCTCTTATCAGGTATTTTATATTTTGTTCCTTGAGGAAACCTCTTGAGATACAATACAAAGCTTTCATTTAGGTGCAAAGCTTTTGATTTCTTTTCCCTTAAAGCACATTAATATCTTACTTGATAACAATATATTTACAAATCACATATCAGAAATGGCTATTTCTTTTATTAGGAAAGAAATAACCACAAATCCTATGCAATTTGTAAGAGCTTCATTCTGGAATCATATGTATAAGCATTCAGTAAGACGAGATATAAAATGTCTTTAAATATTTTATAATATTTAGCTGGAAAATCATCTGATCCTGGTGCCTGCCTTAAGCTCAAAGATGGAATTTCTTCCATTTCTGATATGAAAATTACTGCATGTAGACTCTATACTTTCAGCTGAGTATTTGTGTGTGAGGGAGCCAGAGATGAACACAGAGAAGAGATTTAAAGGCACAATATATGTGTGCATATATGTATGTGTATATATATATATATATATACACATTCTCTAAGATGTACAATACTGTACTGTTCTGATTCAGAATATGGTGCTCAGGAATCATTGGCTTGCATTGATAACTATTCATTCTTCTCAATCTGTGCCTTATATGAGACAGATGGTTTGATATTTTGTAGTAATATAGTAAGCACTCCCTTGTCCCAAGCCAAATCTGCCATCGGCAAATTCATTCTTCCTGTAAATTATAACTCAGTTGTCGAATTAAGAATGTGATGTTATAAGAGACCTTGCGGTGTGAAGCAATAATTTACTCATCTCTTTGATTGTATCCTACTAATTTTTGTTGTGTCCTTCAGACAGATGCCTTTCCCATACTGCAAGCTTGAGACATACTTCTCTCTGCTCCCATTTCTTCTTTGCCACTCAGTCGATTTACCCCTTCCTGGATTTATCTGTTCTCTAGGCATGTTTGCTCAACCCCACTAAGAATAACAAACATCTTTCTGCCCTTAGAGTTACAGAAAGAGGCTAAACTTTTGCTTTACAGGAAAAAGAAGAGAAATACAGGATTCTGCTAAGACACCCAAATGGTTCTATTATGTTATTCTTTACCTTTCAAAGGCTATTGTTTTTTTCTATTCATTAAAAAAAACTGTTAGTAGCAACATTTAAAATAAAATAATATAATATGTAGAACATTTAAATGTTATCCTACATCTGCAGATGGACTCAGACAGATACACAGCCACAGCTTGTGAGAAAGAAGGGGCTTTCTTTTTTTCTTTTCTCTCATTTATGTTCTCCAAAAGTAAATATATGTGAGATTTACAAATGGTCAGTCTGTTAATGATGCAGCCTTGCTTACTCATTCCTTGCTTTCCCCACTACCAATACAAATTCAAATTCTTCTATGGTCAGAACCAGAGATTCAGAAAAACAGAACTCAATCTGCAAGGCAAAATGAGAGGCAATATGTAAAGTAAAATGCAAACTGCTTGCTGATAAACTATTCACACAGTCAGAAATCATTTTGCAGTTTTAATCCTGGAATCTTTCCTGTTTGTATCAGCAGTTGTACCTCAGTATAAATGATGTCTTATACGAATAGTAAAAACCTGTGATGAAATCCTACTTTCAAAGAATTCAGTCAGAATTTTCTTTTAGGAGATTATTACTTCAGGCTGCTGATCAGAAGAAGATGAAAAGATGAGGGAAAGCTTGAAAATAATTATAGCATTCCCATGGTATGCTCCATATAAATTAAAATGCCTCACATGAATGTCTGTGTTTATATACATTGGAAGGGTTTAGTCTGGACTTCATTTATGCAAGAAAAGTGAATATGAATATGGGAACATAGTTTTCAATTCAAGCTTACCTAGTACCAAACATCCGCACAGCAACATTAATATGATTTAATTGGAGCACCATATTAGTAGCTCACACAGCCTTTTTATTTCTACTATGGAACTTTGCCCTCTGTCTGCTTTTCACAGTTACTAATTTCCAGTACCTACCAAACAGGAGCAGCCTTCTCTCAACTTATTTAACAGAAGGGCTGAGATATAGGGGAGGAAACCCTGTGGTTATGTCTGAAATTGTTAAATAAAAGATTAGGGGATGAACTCAAGCCCCATTTTGGGGTGTTTGCGGTGCTCAGTTGATAGGTTTTCCTCGAGCTCATTTTTGAACCACCCCAAAGAGTTCTCACTAAGATGATTCCTGGTTGTATCTTGGGAGACAGGTCATGTCAGATTCCACTCAAAAACCCATGCGAGTAAGGTTACACCGATGTTGGTCATTCCACATTCTACATTCTACATTCTATTGTGCTAAACACTACCCAAAACACTGCACTTTCAAGCTCCCATAAGCTATACCAAAAGGCATGGAGTAGATACCCTAAGTTTCTTGCAATAAAAGCCCTATAGTTGTGAGCTATAATAAACTTACCTATTACTGCAAAAAAAAAATTGAAATAACTGCGCCTCTGAGCCACAGGGATATGACCAAAGTCTCAGGGAATTCCAGTGTCCAGTATGATGTTAAGTGCACATGGCTAGTTTGCTTCAGAAAACCCTGTATATTCATAGTCAGGCTGTTACAACTGACTTCAAAACCAAGGACCAGTCTCTGGCTTTCTTTTTGGGGTAATATAGGCATAGTTGCATAATTGTGCAGTAGAAGCATATTCCTGCCCCATAACTATGACTCTAAGTGAATGAGGGACGAAGAGATACCCCATGAAGCCAACAACTTTTCCCATAGCTTTCACTCTCAAACACCTCCTGCTCCACCTCTCAAATTCTCATCTCCTTCTGGGCAAAAGTTTCCCTTTCTCCATTCCCTCTGTTCCAAACTCATAAAAGTTTCCCTTAGTTTGGCTTCAGCAACAGGGTTTAGGATATTCCTTTACTCCTGCACCAGCTGAATCATGCAGGAGACATGGAACCAAAAGAAAAGTGCAGATAAGACCATGCCTTACATTTTACCACTGAAGGAATTCAATGAGATGTCTGCCTGCTTAGTAACCAGTGGAAAGCTTGCCCTTTGGTTACAGACTTGACTTTGCATATGTTCTGTTTGGAAACATCTCTCTCACCGCATAGTACTCCTCGGCAAGTGAGTGCTTATGTAACAGACGAGTTTAGGAGTACACTTAGTCTACAGACTCAGAAATGAAAGGTTTGTCTGAGTGGTATGTGACCCCTGAGGCTTCCATTTCCCTGAAAGCTCTTTAACCCTAAATGTATAAACGAAACAGTAGGGAAAACACAGTCATAAGCACAGGCGCAGCACGGAGTGCTATTCTACAACATTCTCCTCATAGGGTAAGCAGCAGGATAGCAATACCATGGTGATGTGTTTGAGTTTTTTGAAACCTTTACATTCTCCTTTTTTTTTTTTTTCTTTTTCTCTTTCCTAGGTTTCATTTCAGCTTTGGACTTAACAAACCTACTGGGAGTTTCATGAGACATTTTGTTTCTCATCAATTTAAGCCGTTGATTTTTCAAGGGAATTGTAATAAAAATGTGCATTTCTAACTACATGAAAGCCTATGCTATGCAAATAATAGTGATTCTACCTTGAAAGTAATTCTGGCCCTGCTTCTAGAATAATTAAGAAAAAATAAAATAAATAAAATAAAATAAAATAAAATAAAATAAAATAAAATAAAAGACAAGTATCCACCAGATGAGGACTAACATTCTATTAAGAGTCAAATAAAAATGATATCTTGAAAGTTTTGGAATTTGAGTTTAGCAAAATATTAAATTTCAAAATACTGTATTTCACTATTCTTCCAGCCATCCTTCTAGACTCAAAGATTAAGTTGTCTCTTATATAAAAATGATCCATCTAGCTTGCTATTAATCCACTACTTTCTTTATTTGTAATATTATACTCGCTTATTATTTAATAGCAAGAAAATGTTAGCTATTTCAAATGTATATATATTCACATTCAATGGGAGTTTTATGATTCCATGTCATTCCAGATAATTACTGATTCAAAACCTACCATCTGAAGCATGTTTTTCACAATTTGGATGACAAGCTTTAGAGATATTCAACAGCACTGTAATGCCACGGGTGTGGAAAGGAAACTGCCATACCAGAGACGTAAGGCAGACCTGCAACTACAGCTCATAGTCAGTGTTTAACACAGATAATGGAAGGAATTCTTTACAATGGGATAATCATTAACAGCCAATGTGATGTACAGACAAAAAAATCTCTCTAATGCGTAACTTTTCTCTCTTACACACTATCACAGGATAGAGTGGATGACCGCTTAAAATATTTGTGTCTTTCCATTGACAACCAAGCAATTTGATTTTTCAAGGGTTAGGTAAATAAATCCAATTTTATTTTAAACAAATTTTCTGAGTTTCTTCTATGACACAGAACATTTCAGTGTCTTTGGAAGAGAAAATATTAACAGTGAGTTCAACAGGACATTTTAGTTCAACCTGCATTCCCAGGTTAGGAATGAATAGAGCTAAGTAAAGCACAGCATGGAAAGCATCATTTTGCTTTCCTACCTTTTTCTCCATGCATGTCCAGAATAAGTAGCTGATAAAATGTGTTGATGAGAAATAGTCAAGACAGGTAGAGATAGACTATATTCCACTCTCACAAAACAGCCCCCATTATGCCTCATTTTGGAATGCTATCTTCTCTTACACAATGCTGTCCACCTAATATAAATGCTGACATAGTGAATATATGGCGAGAGGTGTGTTTGAAGGCATCTCTTTAGAGGTAAATCCTGCTTACCTTTTTTAAGGTGTTTCTTGTGTCAAGGAAGCAATCAACCACATTCACAATTACTAAGGAGCATCAAATTGAATAACCCTTGGGTTCTGAAATAGAAAATATTTAGCCCCTGCCTAATGAAAGAATAAAAAATCACATGTTGAGTCCAAAACAGTTCATTTATTTCAAACATACTTATCACTGATGAGTTCTGTCACTTTTGTTGAAGCGTAAGAGATGAACAAATCCAAAGACCTTGGTGTCTGCCAGAGGTAGACAAACGCAGACAACACATCCAAAATCTGCTTGTGAGAATGCTTCTCTGTAATGCTGCTGTGTCTTTTGTGACAGTCAAAGAAAAAAAGATTTCCACTTTCTTCTCATACAGAAAAGGCTGCAGCTTCCCCCTCTGCCTCCAACATTATGGCCTCGTGGCTCATCATTTTCCCTGTGCATAGACAATGCCCTGTCTCATTTGCTGCATTTAATCTTCTGAAAAGGTCATGTGATTTTCAGCTCTACCCAAGCACTTTCTGAAAGTGTCTAATTTTGTCCTGACGAAAATGTAATTTCTTAGTTCACTAATACAACCATTCACTTCATACACTCCTCTAACTTTACAGATGTGTCTTCTTCTGAACCCATTATTATTACACTTGTCATTCAAAATGAGAGGAGGGGAAGAACTGGAATTTTGACTTCCTGGTGAACTCCATCTGTGCTCATGGAAATCAGGGATTTGATGTTCATTTTAGAATGCCACAGCAAAGAAACAGAAGTCAATTCAAGAGAAATAAAGTTTCCCAGTTTGGAAGGCTAGTCTTGCAAATGGGAAAGCATTGGCTTTTTTTGTTTGTTTTTTTTCCTATTCACAGGTACTATTATAGCACCAAAGAACCTTATTCATAGAGGAAGCATAGGAGAAAAAAAAAAAGGCATAAGAATGGAACATAAGAAATATTTCTTATTCCAATTTATTGCTTCTTTCACATAACCACGTATAATTTTCACCAGAAAATATCTACCAGAGCCTTTTCAAATTGTTAGGCATTATATAGATCTCATCTATATCATGGAATAAGATTTTTGACCAAATACAACACAGCTAACTCCTCAAGCAATACGAATTTACACCACAACAAGTCATGTCGAGACAGGCAGTTTTTAATTAGTTCTCAGTACAGGGAGAATTTGGTAAACTTTTTTGTCTTTTCTATGTCTTCTGAATTGTGAAGTTCAATCCATAGCTAATCTTGGTTCTTGCTGTGGTACCTGAAGACCAAAAGTTCATCAATAACCAGTCCATTTGGCATCCTCCAGTGAGGAAAGAGCTTTGACTTATGCAGTAAATTAATTTACTGAGAGAAAAGTGATTTTTTTTAGCTTTTCTTAGGTTAGGTTTGCTCTCACATACACACACACACACACACACAGAGAAAGACAAATTCAGCAACAAAATATATGGCACATATGTCCCAATAGCGATATGCTTAAAGCCCTGAGCATAATTCTTTTGTAATCGATTTCTTCTTTGAATAGGTAGTTACAAAACGTTCAATATTTTTTTTTTTTTTAAGAAATGTTACTAGAAGTCATCTGCTTAGCACTGAGAGAACTAAAGCCCAGCAAAACAGGAAGAATAGATACTTAATCTCCTATTTAGGAAAGGCAGAAAGCCAATATTGGACCCAGCAAAATAACGAATGTACAAGTGCACAGTCATAATACTCGTGATAACACAGCGCTGACTGGAACTACAGAGATCTCTTCTGATCCCCATTCAGAGATTCTGGATCAATAATACTATCAGTAATAGTTCTTTAGTCATCTAGGTGATAAAATTACTCAATGCCAAGTACTGTCTAATTCTAAAAAAAAAAAGAAAAAAAAAAAAGATAAAAAGAACAATTATCTAAATAAAAGAAACACATGAAGCATGGTAAGGTTAAATCTCCAGATTAACTCTGTCCTGAGAACAGAGCCATTGAGGTTACAAATAGAACGAAGCCTCGCAAAGAGCCCTTTCCATCTGCACTAACTGCCAAGGCCACTGAGATGATATTTCATGAGCCATGACCACCCACCAGTCAGGACAGGCAGACATGGCAGAACTGTTTGTTTTGTTTTGTTTTAGTCAGATTAAGCTCCAAAAAACCCACAAAAGTCTCACAACATAGAGATCACAGTGGACAAGACAATCACTGTGGTCCCATATCATTGCAACCTCACTGCTATTGATACCCAAAATCACCTTGCAGCCTGTCAAGACATATACTGCAAACCAGTTTTTGCCTGCTGAATAAACCTACCTGACTCAAGATTCTGAGGAAGTTCTTAGAAGAAGCAAATGTCAGGAAAAAAAAAAAAAACTTTTTGGAAAAGTAAATGATAAACCATATATATATTAAAAATCCCTTCCATGTGTTACCAATACATTAAGATATTAAAGTTGAAAGGCTGTTATTTAAGCTGGTTGTTGATTTTCTGCCTTACTCTCAGCTCAGAGAAAATAGACTACTCAGTTGCAGTTTTGTTTACAGGCACTTACTTGCATTCAGTGAGACTGCAATCAGTCACTAAGCTGTGACACATCTCCTTTTCTCTTGTTTTAGAGTGACTTTTCATTTTTGTTATGTAAATAACTGCAAGGCAGACAGAACAAGTAAGTGGCTTTTGTAATCTCCTAGGTACACCAGCTGTAAAGTGCACTTCTGCAAACTTCTCAGTCTTCCTACATTAATGAGTAATGCCAGCACGTTGCTTTATGTAGAAGAGACCAACAAAAGATTGATGCTGTTAGACTAGGGAATGCACACTGGGGGCAGACTTAAATCAAATCCGATTATTTCTCTTTCTAATATTTAAAGCTACTCTGCTATCTAGTTGGACAGTCTAACCATAGGAAATCAGTAAACCAAACTGCTGTTCTTCTGTATAGAAATTGTGATTGAAGAATCTTTGGTAAAAATAAAAAATAAAAAATGCTCTTCTTTTGCAAGACTGTTTCCCCATACTGTAATATTCATCTAGTTCCAAGTATAGGGTGCTACTTCACAGAAAAGGAAAAACCCAAACATCTTGGTCACCTCTCCAGTATGCCACAGTGGACAGCTGGGGTACAGCAAGGGAATTAGAAAACAAATATATAAACTATTTCTTTAGATGATTCATAGAAGTACATAACCTGTATATGACTTTTAGGATGTGTTTAAGTGCCATTGAATTTACTTAATGTATGTTTACAGCTATATATTTAAAAGACATTCCTAAAAAAACATTTTTATCTAATGGATATTGTTGCAGTCTTGAAATCTGAGGCCTATAAATGAGGCAAGTGATACCTGATATTGCTGAAAAAAATCAGAGAGTCTTTTGTCATAAAGCTTCCTTCACTTCAGAAACAACTTTGAAAGCTTATATGATGTTTCTAAATGTATCTATTGTTTTAATAAGAGATATCATCTCTCTACACCTAGCCTGCAATGGGACTTTAGAGTTTCACTCTACTCTGAAAAGTGACTGTATAAAAACAACATCCATACTCAGCAGATGTCTACCTTGTGAATATACAGTCATTTCTATCTAGAGGATGTTTATCCTTCAAGTATGAGTGCATCTGGAGCTCCGCTTATTGCTTTTCCCCTGATGCTGTTAAAAGAACATTGTTCTTTGTGAAAGAGATAAGAGTTTAACCGTGTGCCCAATCTATAGTAAACTTTTAGTAAGATTCAACAGTAATTTAAGTACTTCTGGATTATTAAAACATTGATGGGAGTGTGAGTTGGTTTCTAATCCCACTTGTGTACTGAACAAAACTGCTAGTGATGTTCCACTTGCAACAGCAATTTCTACTCTCAGGATGATTTTTTTTTTTTTTAGTTCTCATCTCAGGATAGTATTTTACACAGCAGTAGGGATAATTAGATAACTCAAATGAACGAACAAAGTGTTATAAGGCTGCAGGGAAAGTCTTTATATCTGTTTTATATAACTTCCATCTTAATACCATAAATTAATGCAGTTGTGCCTTAAACAGTTAAACAACATAATACAAGTGGCTTTAGAGGAGCACAAAACCTTGTTAAAATGAAAATAAAATGTTACTGTGGAGAGATAATTGAAACAATTACAATGTCACAAACATATATAGTATGGATTTTATTGTAAAAGGATCTCTTCTTCAAAGCTTATAAATCCATTCAGTGAACTTCATGAAACTCTTAATCCTTTTTTTTTTTTTAATCTTTCATTTTTCCATTCCCCTTGGCCCCTTGAAACATTTGTGGGCACTGTTTTACATCAGGCAGTCAATATTAATTCCATCATTATTCTGCATAACAGTGTCAGTGCGACTGGTATATATAACTATAGGAAAAAAGTGCTCATTTGGTTAACTTTAAATATTATTATTTAAATGATAAACACAGAAATGGCCTTATTTACACTGATTCAACCTCAGTTCAATCAGTTATGTAAATCACATGGTTTGTCAAACGGAGCCAAACATAAGTGCTTGTGGTGTTTACTAGCTTGTTCTAAAGTCAAGTCTCACAGTGTCTTGAGAGTCTTAAGCGTCTTAGTGTCTTAAGAGTACAGGCTTGTAGTTTTCAAGTAAAAAATAGTTTTCTTTGTATAAATTTTGTTCTCTTGATATGTAAAAACACATTGGTCTTCACAAATTCTGCAAAAGGTTTTTTTTATTATTTTTATTGACAGCTGTTTTTCCCCCTTCTTCTCTATCAAAACATAAAGTATGAGTTCAGAAAAGGAGTGCATGGTCTAGTGGCCACCTAAAACTACTAATCTGAGAGAGCCAGAAACATACCAACAAAACAATGTTAGAAAAGTTGCTCTGAAATTAAAGTAATATTGATATAATAAAATAAGCATACATCTAAATGTGTATAAGAACACAGCATCTCCACCAGTCATGAATCAGGAAAGCATGAACGATATGATATAATAATAAAGAATGAATAATAGGTATACTAGTGACTGTTTCAGAAGGCTAGGTTTTATATTTATTTTTCCTATATATTATCAACTGGGCTTTTCACCTGCAAAACCATGGACAGGAAACCAGACTAGTTGTGTATTTGGATAGCATCCTTTGGTGGTGGTGCAGTGTGCTTTGTTGTTTCCCCCAGTTCAAGGAAAGGCAAACTGAAGTAGATTTAGTTTTAAAAGGCTATAAAAGGTCAGCAGCATGGATAACCTAGCATGTAACACCGAGGTTTGCTCCATGGCTTTCTATTATTTGCAGATGTTCTCTATGTTATGGAGTTAAAGAGCCACCAGGCTTGAAAACAGCAGCAGAACGATATCCAGCTTCCTGACATTTTTCATCAGTCTTCCATTGTCAAAAAAAAACAGCAGCATTCCTGAAAACAAAGACAATAATCATAGGTTATCTCTAATCCTTTGTACTTCCTTCTACGCCCCAAACTGTGGGACAAGTCTCTTTTGCACTGCGAGATGCTTTCAACTGGAACTCCATTTGGTAGTCAGAAAAAGGCTTAGCAATTTGAATCCTGAATGATTGGAAGCACTCACTATTTTCTATTAATTCCCTTAACTCTCAAAGCAGTTTATGCCTACCTTAAATAGACTGGAAGTGTGATTTTCATCTTGTGAAATTTTAGATATTTCTAGTGCAGACATTTTCATATGTGCTATTGACCAAGATTCCCTTTACAGCCACAGTGGGTTCTAAAGTGTGATTCAATCATGCTAAAATGCTTAAAATAGGACAAATGTTTATGTTCTTATAGAATCCATGAGAAGAAGGAAACCACTAAATTAAGGATACAGTCTTCTTCAGGCTTTATTTTAATCCTGGTATAACAGAGAATGTAGGTAATCATCTAATCCCAGTTAGTTGTCAGCTGAAAAGAACTTCCAAAGGTCTCCAGCACAATCTCTTCTTCAAAGTCAGTGTGCATAGAACAGGACTTTCTTGGCCATGTCCAGGAAAATTTTGAGTATACTGAGTGATGGAGACTTTACAGCCTCTCTGGGCAGCCTGTCCTAGTGTTTGATGACCATCATAGTTTTGTTTATTCATTTTTTTTGCTTGCTTTTCATTTTTCCCCCTCATTTATTTGTAATCCATTGTGTTCCAACTTGTGGCCATTGCCTCTTAACCTTCTGCTTATGAAGTGCAAAGATGAGGCTAAGTCCATCTTCCCCATACCCTTCCATAAGGTACCTGTGAACAGAAATATGGCCCTCCCCTCATATTCTCTTATTAAGGCTGAACAAACCCAGCTCCCCTAGGGGCTCTTTGTATGCTATGTGCTCCAGACACCGAGCCGCTTTGGTATTCCTCCAGCAGATTTGTTTCAGGATATCAGTTGTCTTTCCTGTATTTGGAAGACTAGAATTGGACACTACTGCAGAAGTGTTCTCACAAGTGCTGAACAGAGGGGAAGTTGTTGGCTTGTTGAAGCTGGCTTGTTGATTATACCCTTGCTAATACAGCCTAGTATTAGCCCTAATAGTGGGCCTTCTTTGCTGCAAGTGTAGACAGTTGACGTGTTCAACTTGCTGCTTTACTGGGATGCTCAAGTCTTTTTCTGCAAAGGTGTGTTCTATCTATCTAGTCCGAAGTACTATATGGGATTATTCCATCCCAGATACAAACTGTATGTTCCCCTAAGATTCTGAGAGTAGGTTGAACAAATTAGACTAGTTCCATTAGTGGAAGCAGTATCTGCCAAAAACTGTGCCTTTTTTTTTTCCCATAGACTAGTAGCACTGGTCCCATGTAGTAAAGTCAGAAAAATACTTCTCTCAGCATTTTAATTTCACTAGATCTAGTACAGCATGTTTCACTGAGAGAAGCTCCATGCATATGCTGTGCCCTCTATAGCGTGGCACAGTAATCAAGAATAATATCTCTGAAAGTATACCTGCTTGCACCTGAGAGGATTGTTTCCTCATGGGGTATTCTGATATAATATGCAGTGAAGTCGGTGTGGTCAGAATCATGTTCCGTTAGGCCATGATACACCTTAGAGTTGTAAATGATAATTAACTATATGGTAAAACCTAAGCATGTACACAAGTGTTTGCAGGACCAGGGTAGCAAGGGTCCCTGAGAGTGCTAGCAAATGTTAATAACACAGGCTTTGGAAATACAGGCACAGGATGATAGATATGGCAAAGGTATGAAAATGAATCCAGAATGGTCAATTACAAATAAAATGGTACAATTTTGATAGCAGATAGAATCATTTTTAGGGAATAACAAAGAGAACAAGGAACAAGCATGCAACACAGCACCATATGCAAAATATTCCATATGAGGTGAAAACACAAAGTAGATAGTGGGATGATATACAAGACAGGCACAGGCCCTGCAAGAACAGGAACAAAGTTTCCTCCTTCACAGTGATCAACACCACTGCCTGTGGCAGCAGGCTCCCTTCTCTCCTGTAGAGAAAGAGCATAGCTTTTAGTCTTGCTCTTTGCCACATTTTGCCTCTGCAACTCAGCAATAACACATGAAACTCTAGGTTTTATTTTATTATTGGTTAACTACACCAGAATTTGAAAGAGCAATTTGTGTTTTTGTGTTTCTGTGTATTTTCTGCTCCATGTTTCCCACACAAGAAACTGGCTGATCTCTCAGCATGGGGCTGAGTCAATTCAGCTGCTACAGGAGGCCACAAGAGTCTGTACACATATGGACTGCAAAATACTGAAATATCCTATAGTGTGCTGCATGGTGGTCTATATATTGTACTATAACAATGTACAATAAGAAACAGCAATGATGCAGTAGGGATCCAATAAACAAATGTCCGTCAATAAGGCAGCAACAATCTCTTTCCAAGCTCTTTGTTACAAGCTCTTTGTAACACTAATAAGGAATCTTAGCAATCTTTGGTCATGAGTGAATTTGCTTTGAGTAATGTCTTTAAGAGCAGGAATATTCCAAATATAGAATGACCTATAAAAGAAGCAGCTGAGCAGAGAGACAGGACAAGTGAATTGAGGTGTTTAGATTCTGGCCCAGGTGATCTATCCTTGTTATTACAGACAATTTGGGTATTAAAAAAAAAAAAAAAAGGCACCTAAAATGCACTGGAAATGGAAGTGGAGTGAATCAAAAACTGAATGTCTTTAAGTGCCTGAGAAATTAGGTGCCTTTGGGCCTGAAAAGAATAAAATAAAATAAAACAAAATAAAATCTAATTATGGTATGAGAAAACCCTAGAAGGGATCTTTTCTAAGTTAAACATCTCTGGAATTCAGACTCGGCAAGTAAGAAGTCCCCATGCAATCAGCTTAAAGTGACTGAATTTCTTAAGCATACTCAGAGAACACCTAATTCACATTGATGACATTACATGCCATAACAAAATAAAACATTGATCTAAGGACACCGCCCTCAAACTATATCAGCATCTCCACTAAGAATGAGAGGCTTGTCTAAAGGCAATTTAGGAAGAAAAAAACATCCTACCTCTGACACTGCTTTCATAAAATCATATCATAGAATTATTATGGTTGGAAAAGACCTTCAAGAACATTGAGTCCTACCATAAGCCCATCATCACCATGCCTGTTAAACCATGTCCATAAGCGCCTCATCTACACGTTTCTTGAACACTGCCAGGGACGATGACTCCACCAGTTCCCTGCGCAGCCTGTTCCAAAGCTTCAAAGCTTCACCAGTCTTTCCACATAGAAATTCTTCCTAATATCTAACCTTCCTAACACCTAACCTGGTGCAACTTGAGGCCATTTCCTCTTGTCCTATCCATAGTAATTTTGCAGAGGAGATTGACCCCCGCCTCACTACAGCCTCTTTTGGGGTAGTTGTAGAGATCGATAACGTCTCCTCTGAGCCTCCTCTTCTCCACACTAAATAAGTTAAGCTCCCTCAGCCCCTCCTCATCAGGTCTGTGCTCCAGGCCCTTCACCAGCTTCATTGCCCTTCTTTGGACATGCTCTGGTGCCTCCATGTCTTTCTTGTAGTGAGGGGCCCAAAACTGAACACAGTATTCCAGGCACGGCCCCACCAGTGCCAAGTACAGGGGAACAATCATTTCCCTAGTGCTGCTGGCTACACTGTTCTTGATACAAGCTGGATCATGGAGCGTGCGCCAGCGAAGGCTTTATAGCTGTGAATTAGCCAGAGGTGGATAACCTATCTCCAGAGGCTTGATTGACTGGAAGGATATTCTGAGCCCGCTTAAAACTGCTTAGAGCATGTCACAGAGGTCCCCCCAAGCCAGGATGATGTTGGCCTTCTTGACCATCTGTACACACTGCTTGCTCATGTTCAGCTGACTGTTGACCAACACTCCCAGATCCTTTTCTGTCGCACAGCTGTCCAATCACTCTGCCTCAAGCCTGTCGCGCTGCATGGGGTTGTTGTCCTGGCACTTGGCCTCATACAATTGGTCTCCGCCCATTGATCCAACCTGTCCAGATGCCTCTGCAGAACTATCCTACCCTCAAGCAGATCTACTCTTCCCCGAGCTTTGTGTCATCTGCAAATTTGCTGAGAGTGCACTCAATCCCCTCATCCAGTTCATTGATAAAGATATTAAAGGGGAGCGGCCCCAGCACTGACCCCTGGGGAACACCACTCATAACCAGTTGCCATCTGGATTCAACTCCATTCACGACCACTCTCTGGGCCTGGCCATCCAGCCAGTTTTTCATGCAATGAAGAATACACCTTTCTAAGCCAGGAGCTGCCAGCTTCTCCAGGAGAAGGCAGTGGGAGACTGCAGCAAAGGCCTTACTGAAGTCCAAGTAGGCCATGTCCACAGCCTTTCTCTCATCCACTAGGTGGGTCACCTGATCATAGAAAGAGGCAGGACCTGCCTGTCATGAACCCATATTCGCTTGGCCTGATCCCCTGGTTGTTGCGCACGTGCTGTGTAATTGCCCTCAGGGTGATCTGCTCCATAACTTTCCCCAATACCCAGGTCAATCTGACAAGCCTGTAGATCCCCAGATCCAACCGGTCTTGGAGATAGGTGTCACATTGGCCAGTCTCCACTCATCTGGGACCTCCCCTGTTAACCAGGACCACTGATAGGTGATGGAGAGCCGCTGGGAGAGCATTTTTCCGCCACCTCCTTCAGAACCCTTGGGTGGATCCCATCTGGCCCCATAGACTTGTGGGTGTCTGAGTAGGGTAATAAGTCACTGACTGTTTCCTCCTGGATTATGGGGGGTGTTATTCTGTACTCTTCCAGCTCTGGGGCCCAAGTACCTTGAGGATAATTGATCTGAGTGTTGAAAACTGAGGTAAAGAAGGCATTAAGTACCTCAGCCTTATCCTTAACCTTACATCTGTTGCATCCAGTAAAAGATGGAGGTTCACCTTGGCTCTCCTCTTCTTGTTAATGTATTTGTTAGAAGCTTCTGTTGTTGTCATTTACAGCAGTGGCCTGATTGAGTTCCATCTGGGATACTGCCTTTGTGATTTCCTCCATACATACCCTAGTGAATTGTACTCTTCACAAGTTACCTGTCCCTTCTTCCAAAGGTGGTAAACTCTTTTTTTTTTTTTTTTCCCATGGAGTCATGGAGCCCTGGCAATAGGTCTCTTATTCAGTCAGAGTATTCTTCTTTCCCCCTGTCTCATCTTTTGGCCCATGGGGACTGCCTGCTCCTGCACCTTTAAGATTTCCTTCTTGAGAAAAATCCAGCCTTTCTGGACCGCTTTCTGGACTATCTCCCAAGGGACTCCAAACCACTGTCCTAAACAGCCCAAAGTCTGCCTGCCGAAAGTCCAACACAGAAGTTTTGCTGATGCCCCTCTCGACTTCACCAAGAATTGAAAACTATGTCATTTTGTGGTCACTATGCCCAAGATAGCCTCCAGCCACCACATCTCCCACTAGTCCATTTCTGTTGGCAAAGATCAGATCCAATGGGACTCTTCTTCTTGTAGGTTAGCTTACTACCTTTGACAGGAAGCTATCTTCCATGCACTCCATGAACCTCCTAGATTGTTTCATCTCTGCTGTATTGTATTCCCAACAAATGTCTGGTAGGTTGAAGTCCCCCATGAAAACAAGGGCTGCCAATCATGAGACTTCTGCCAGATGCTTACAGAATGCCTTGTCTGTCTCTTCGTCCTGGTTGGGTGGTCTATAGCAGGCTCCCAAAAGGATATCAGCCTTTTTCACCTTCCCCCTGATCCTGACCCATAAACACTCGACTCTTTCATCACCCACTTGGAGCTCCATGCAATTGAAGCACTTCCTAACATACATTGCCTCCCCAGCTCCTTTTCTTTCTTGCCTTTGATTTGCCCTAAGGGAAGGCACCTTTTGCTTCTGAATATAGAAGGAGTTTAGCATAATAGTATCTTTTTGCTGAAGTCAGCCATTGCGAATAACACCTCAAAGCTCCTCTTAGATATGATCATAAATCCATTAGACTGCCTTTCTAAACAAAAGACTGGTAAAAACTTAGCTAACATTTTTATATGTGTAAATGTTGATTTAATGGTGTTTTCCAGATTTCTGAGGTCTTTTTGTTTCCTCTGAACATCCTTCCCCTGTTCTTCCCATTACTTTTAAATTGTAGTTGTTGTCTGAAGCTTTCCACAGTGCTTACTCATGACTGAGCTGGCTTTCAGATTTCCCTTATCATTGAAATGTCTAAATTGTGAGTTTATAATGTATGACTTTGATTTAGATATTTTCTTTCTTAAATGGAGAGCAAAGCTTAAAGGAGAGCACAGCTGCAGGAAGTATTATTGAAACCCTGAGTACTTTGTCACTTCAAAATCATTCTCAAATTGCCACACATATACATAATCAAATCTGATGCTCTGCTTTAATATTTATTGTTTCACTGAGTTTTTAACATTATTCTCATTACTGATGTCATTACTGAGCAACAGAATTGCAGTAGTCTGTAACTAACATGATAAACTCTCCTGAATACAATAAATAAAAATAAAAAGATAACCGTATCTGTGAGTAAGAAGGGAAAATTGATAGGAACAGGAGTAGCTAGGAATGTGAGCCTGAGGCTGGGAGTGAGACAGGCTATTATTTGTATTTATTATCTAGCCCCCACATGCATTAGGCACTTAAAGGTGAGAGTGCTCAAGGTATGTGAGATGAAAACAGATGAGCAGAGGATGGGGATGTTTACGATGACTCCTTCATAGATTTTAATTTTGTCCTCTCCATCCCATCCTTACAGACAGGTAGGTGTTAGCACTGGTGCTAGTTTGGAGGGCTCTGCGATGAAAGAGTCAGCATTACCCTCGTCCGTTGTTAAGCAACAGTTGTTAAGCAACAGTACAAAATAAAGCTGCCCTGCTGCAGAAATGTAGGGTAGCAGACATACTGTCTGTTATTAAATGGCTTCTTAATATTGGAAGGATCATCAAGCTTGATTCCTTATTCTGCTAGATTGCTGTAATTCTAGCAAATCATTAGCGATTCATGTTATAGCACTGAAGTGCACTGAGAGCACATTCAGGTCTTGAAACTATAGAAATTTAAAATATACTGTGTAGTAAACAGGCAAACAATGATTTTTCCAGAGCCTGTATTATTTGGAAAGAAAAAAAAAAGTCTTTTTCCAATATAAAAGAATATTTCATGTGTCTCAGAGTTGAAAACCCCAATTTTTTTAAAAAAAAGGTTGGGTGCTTCCCACTTCATCTGATTTCAGACTAGGAGACTAGGAGACAAGAAAAATCAAGCTAATCATTTTGAAAATTATATTTAATTAAAAGTAAAGAACCCTACCCAAACAGATGGGACATAGTATAGCATTTTTTTTAGCCTTCAGTGTCTAAGTCTTTTTCTCCCACTCTGGGAATTCTGGCTAATGATAGGCTGTTATGGGGAAAATTCAGTAAACACTCTATATCAATTCACACTGCATATAAATAAGCCATTTCAATCCATAAATCAACTTATTATAAATGATTGTACATGCAACACGCTGAAATATAGTTCACAGGCAAAATGCACTGCAGGGTATTTTAGAACAACCTGCTCAATACTGTTCAGGTTGTTCAAGATTAAAATTAAAACAATAAACTTCACTCTGGATGTGTCTTCATTACTGAAGCCCTGGATCATTTACTTTAACAATGTCAACCTGCTCTTACTATCACATTCAATTTAATTAGAAAAGGAAGTAATATGCAGGAGCACACCTCATGGTGCTCCATTACCTTGGAGGGAAGTGTTATCAACTTCTAGAAATAAGAGACAGGCTTGCCCTCTCCTCTCTGTCCTTCAATGTTGTGTGAACATTATTGGGGAATGAGGAGAGGGAAGCTCTCGCGTGTCAGAAAAGTGTAGGAAAATGAAATCTTCAGAAGGACGCATGGAGGGAAAAAGAGGAATAAAAGGGACTCAAGCATCACCTAGCTTTGCCCCTTTTTGGTTCAGTGAGAGGTTTGATGTTGACATCAGTGGGAATGAAAATGGGCCTCAGCCCATGCTGTTGTCTTCTCTGACTGAGGAAAGGAAGAGAGATGAAAGCCCTTTGTTTTCAGGTCTGGCATGCAGTGGCATTGATACATGTGGTGTTTTCACCTGCCAGCAGTCCATGATCCACTCTGCAACAGCTGCATGTGCAGCTAGAAGTCACATCTTTGAAACCAGTACCTAGCTCTGGATTCTCTTTTTCTAGCCATTCATCTGGATAACAGGGTGGATGAATCACCAAATTCTTTTCTGGCCAAAATACAGATATCCTAAAACAAAAAGCCCCCTAGTTTCCAAAATCTTTTCTATTATAAATTGTTTCCATTAAGTACAGCAGACTGTCTGTTCCGCAATCTCTCTGCATAGACCAAGAAGAGAGTCCTTACTCAGCTGATATTTTGTCCTCATTCATACAACACTTCTGCTGACTCTGGAGTGATGAAGGGAGAAAAACCTGAGTCAGGATTTGGCTGTAGATTAGGGAAGATGAGGCAACTACTTCCTAGTTTAATGGCTAACAGCACAACAATAAATCTCTATGCTTTCCCATTTAGAGAGCTAATCAGTACATTTATACAGCTGGTGTGTTTTTGAGGGCTTTTTTCCCTCCCTGTTTCCTTTTGTTTTTTTCTTTTCCCTTTTTTTTTTTTTTTTTTTTAACTTTAGCATTAAGCCATAATGAAAAAGGTGTACATATATATGTTTGCCTTAAATACTTAATCAATCTCAGAAAGGAGGGGTAACAAACGTCCTTATCAGAAGCACTTGACCATGGTAGTGGCATCTAACTTTACAGTTAAATATCTGAGTATTGTCACAGTTCTCTATTCTTATTTCCTGAGCTGGAGCTGGACATGAGAATGGCATAAAAGCTTCAACAGAATCTCTGTTCCAGCCAAAAATCTTTCAAGACAGAGGGACAGTGCAACTGTCATGCTGGATTAGAGTCAAGGTCTGTCTAGTTCAGTGATCACAACCAAAAGAAGATCAGCAGTAAACAGATGTAAGATAATATAGCCATATATAGTCTGCTTTTGGACATTAAATTGGCAGAGAAATCTCAGCAACAGCCTAACAAAGTTTTAGGTTGTCTTTCTTTCACCAGAGATCAATAAAGTTACTCTGGCTCAGCTAAGGATTTGAATGAGTAGAATATTTGCTAACTTAGTTCAACAATATCCTGTGAGAGAAAAAAATATATATGTATGTATATAGACCTCCTCCAAAACAAAAATTAAGCAAATTTACAAGTAAAGTTAAGGAAAAAAAAAAAAAGATCCAGGACCAAAAACCAAACAAAATGCAAACAAAAAATCTATTTGAACACTTCAAATGTGTTGAACACTTTAAAATGTGTTTGAACACTTCAACTGTTCGATACTTTGAACAGTATTGAACACTCGCCAAACTTGCGATCAGCCAACTAAGATCTGCACACTTTCTTTTAAGCTGAGAAAACACAACAAATCTGTTGTGTGGATGGCCTCACAATAAATAAATAGAAAAAGCTAGTCTAAATTAATTTCTACTGAATCTTGTCTACTTGTTTATTGGTCACTGCTTCATACTGCTTCATAGACTCCATATGTACTTCAATAGCGTCTCATCCTCATTATATTATACTTCTACAATCCACCAATAAAAAGAATCTCAAGAAAGGTGGAAAAAATGGAACCTTCTCATAGTCACGAATAGGAAACATAGCACCATCACCTCTGAAAGACTGAACTTCTGAACACAATCCAAAAAAAAAAATTAGCAATGCAGATAAATCTATCCCATGAAGGTGAACTATCAGTGGAAGCTCCTGTATCAACCTTTGCAAATGTCCCCTGCTGCGCTAATCTCATTTATCCCACAAGGTTTATTCAACTTCAGAATTAATCGTGCCAAAAAGGCTGACTGGGATAGGACCAGGAATGACCTCATTAGCATTTATCACCATCACCATAAAATGGAGAAGAAAATCAGAAACAGGAGGAGGAAAGATAAAAGGAATGAAATATAAAGAGGAAAATTATTTTTGGGGACATTGTCCTACAGGACTTTGATGGATCTCTATTGTCAAAGGACTGAAACTTGTAAAGATCAATGGATTTAGTTAAATTCTAGTCTATGGGGTGCATCTTCTAATTCATTTATAAAGCTTTTATTGTTTTATTTTTTGTAAAGAAAGAAATAAAAGGTCATTGGTACCTTTCTTTTTGTTTGCACAGCTCAAATGAAGCATAAACCTCGAAACGCTTAATGATTTTTTTTTTCTTCTAATCTTGCTTTACTACTCCCCATTAAGGAGCAGCACATACCAGCAGATGCTGTTGAGGCCATTGTATACTACAGGAAGCTCCCAGTATAAATCGCAAGTGTTCTCATGTAGCTGGAAAAACATGTATTTCCCAATCTCCTTACTGCTTCTTCTTTCATCTACACGTACATGCACACATTTTTCAAATTATTAGAGTTTGTAAGCCATTTGGTTTGCAGCTGCTGAAAAGATGGGTGATCCATCTTCTTCATGCTAGTAAAATTGTATATGTGCTTTCACAGCTCAAACTGATTTTTGGGGGTTGTTTTAGTTTTGATTTAATTTTTTTGAGTAATAATATACACAAATTTCTATGCCATTCACCAATGTCCAAAGCTTGTAAGAGTTGACTCTTGGGAGTTCAGATCACACCCATTTCGTAGTTCCTGCTGCAACTTTTTGGCTTTGATTTCATGAAGTCACGAATCCTAAAAAAGGACTCAGGCATAGTGGACTTTTAAATCAAAACGTGTGTACAATGACTATACTTAAGAGTATACAACACACACGTAGTTGTATAGATTTCTACGGTCATGAAGAAGCAAAAGCAAGCTCAGAGCTGGCAGGTTGTGTTAGCTAGAAAATCTGATATTTGCTTTTCCTTTCTGTTTTAATCAAGAATGGCAGTCTTTAATGAATTCTGCCTACAAATGGCAGTTTGGTGAGCCTTAGGGAACACCCTGCTTTAAATGTGTTTTCATCTGATGGCAATTAATTGACGCACATTCCTAAGCTGTTAGAGCTTTACATTAGAATGTTCTCTGTAAAAAGTATTTTTATATAATATTTTCCTTTTACCTCTATGTTATATGAACTTCATATGTTGAATTTACTGTCTGCATCCTTCTCTCCCTGTTTGTTTCACTTTCCATAATTATTTTAATGGCAGATATTGCTTGATTCCACTGAATCATTTTCTTTCCTGTATTTATATATACATATACATATACATATATATATATATACACAGATATATATGCATGTATTGTTTTGTTCTATGAGTCTCAAACACTTTGTATTGAAAACCAATATAGCCTTCATGCATTTTCATCATATTTTTGGCCAGATATAATTCAGTCTCTCCCGTGACCTTCTAGCAAACAAAGTTAATTCATAGGAACTCTTGTAACCAATATTGTCTTTGATCTTTGACTTTCATCTGCCCATTTTCTGTATGGACAATCTGGCTAAACTTGCTGCACTAAGTACTCTCTTCTTGCAGTAACTATTGCAAATATTCTTATCTATATTACAACATTTGCAAAATGCTTTTATCTACCAGTTCAGAAGAACAGGAAATACATCCATCATAGAGTCTCTGCTGGTTAACTCCTGCTTTCTGGACCTTATTTGAAACCATCATTTTTTTGGACTTTCTCTAGGAGACCTGCTCCATTATAGATCATCTGCTGCTAATCTTTCTACTACTTAGCATGGTCACAACATAGCTAGAGCTAGTTTGCCTTCCCCTAGTTATGCCAGTTTGAAACATTTTCTTTTATCTCTCAGAACAATTGATTCTCCCTCTCTCTTCAAGTCATGGTACAAATCTCTAGCTTATATTGGTGCAAAAGCCCTATTGGCTCAGTTTGCTTAGCATTTTAATACTTTTATTGAAAATGTACTTTTTAAGAGACTGTAGATTTTAAAGGCATTGGAGAAATAAACAATTCTAATTTTAAAATTCAAAAATAAATCTGTTGATTCTAAGTTTTGCATAGTGATTATGATTCATCCCATTAAAAAATGCATTTAAAATTGACTTTTGTTGGATATATATTTTGCACTAATGCTACAGAGCAGAATAGCATAATGCATTACAACTGGAATTAGATCCCCAGGGCTACAGCTTCAATAAATTGACTACTACCTATACAGTCAATATTTCTTAGTAAGTTCCTGAACAAAGGGGTTATAAAGACTTCTATCCAGCATTTCCACAATTATGTTTTAGTTCCACAGCACTGTTTGCAAGAGTAGCAGTTTTAGCCCTGGTGGATTGGCCAAATTCTGATTGAGTATTTGCATTTTGCATACCTATTTTGCCCCCGCAGTTCAATTTGATATGTTTTGGCTCATCACTTCCTGCCTTAATAAGTTGCAACCCAATGCCAAGTATTGTTAAACAGCTGCTGTACTTCTCCAGAGAGGATTTCAGCAATGTGTGACAAATTCTTACAGATATATCAAAATAAAAGGTGCTGCAATGAGTTTACAAGTTTCTCAGTTTCAGATGGGGCTTTCATCTTCCCACTGCCTCACTTTCATAGCTTCTTTAGGAATGAAAAAAATAAATATCTACACACTGGGATAGAATGGATGTGAGAGATCTGAGTATCAAGGGAAATACTTCCATAAAACAGTTTAGTCCAAAATACAGTAGCAGAATCATTAATAGGTACACTTGTAGTGACTTGTTTCTTACTGCACCCAGAAACATTTGGTAGGTTGATTGTTTTCTGTAAGCTTCTGAAGATTTGTGATAGATGGACTGCAACCCAAGGACTAAACACAGTATTACCTAAAGATATAAAATAATGATGCATCTTCAAGTATATTATTACTGTATTTTAATAATAATAAAAATCCTTACAACACAAGAGGTAATGGATTATGCCACTGTCTAAAAAGATGGGCACAATAATCACAAGCTACATCAGGAAATCCATACATGTATTTTTTGCAGTGTCTGTAGAGCCAGATTTCATAATTGTGATTTCAAAAGCTAATTAAGATATTGCAAGTCCTTGCAGATTACATGGCAAAGAATGTAATGCCCAGCATAAATTTATGATGAAAACAATCTATCTAAATGGTAATCACTAGGACTACAGCTCACAACTTTGTTTCTTTATAGGGCAATGCTGAAATATTGTCCTTCCCCTAACTATACCCTTAAATCCAATAAAAGCAATGGGATTTATTCTGGACCTTAGTGCTGTCCTTATGCTAAACAGCTACCATAAATATTGCCCAACAGTATTAGGCTGAACGTCTTCCTTGCTAGTTTCATAACTCAAGAAAGAAGGTTGAAACAGAGATGAAATGATGAATAGACATTTTGGTTAGACAATGGTTTTAAGCAGTGTTCTTGCTATCTTAACTGGGTACTAACCTCTTGTGCCATCTTCTGACAGAAGGTTTGAGTAACCCTTCTTTCAGTCCCCACAGCAACTTTCAGTAAGTATAATACTAGGCTTCTCTGTTTATCCTTTCTTAATCTTTCTTTTGCATTCACATATGCAATGTTTCACGCTTGCACTGCAGAATGAAGCCTTAAATATTTACCTTTCTCTTCACGATTCAGGACTTACACAGCATCCTCTATTTTCAATATCTCGCTGAACTAGCAGTGAAAGTATCAGCTGCTTAATCAGGAATATAAGACAATGAGAACCATACAAGAAACATTAAAATAAACCCTTTTCTGTTTTATCCTGTGAAAATGGATTTGTATGATTTGAAGGTTAAATATAACTGAGGCAGATTGACACAGGCCCCGTCTAATAGCTGAAAGCATTAGTAATTAGTACTATAGACATGAGATACTTAGACTCTAATATTAAACTACTTTGAAAAAATAATGACTTAAAGAATATTTTGTACTTTAAAATCTTTTAGAAAAAATATAGTTTAATGTAACATTAATTGAATTCTCTGAAAATACATATTTTTTCTCCAAAGGTGCACTGTGCAAAATGAAATAATGGAAATGAGATCGATAATGCTTTTGACTACATAGGATTACATCTCTTTATAAAGTGTTCCTAACCTTGAAAATAATAGAGGAAAGGACACAAAAAGGGAACATTAGGAAGATACATGTCTTCACTAAGGATGTTTAAAATGATATAGGCGACATTTACTGTATCCCATAGACTCTCAGTATATATTGCCTGCAAATGGGATGTGCTAGCTAGATGTCATGCATGTGAAAGAAATTCTGTTATGGAAAAGGCAATCCCACCATCTCTATTCTGTTTGTAATATCTACGGCCATATGTTTGTCAGTGTACACATTTTAGATCCACATCTGTTGCTGCCATCTCTTTTCTGTCCCACCAAGCCACAAAAAGAATGGCAAATGAGAACAAAGGATCTTCTGCTAATGGTGATTGTGGATCAGCAGTAAAATAACTATATTTTTCTCTTTTCTTTCATGTTTCTAGCTTTATCTTCAGTGCTACTACTATACTCCTACTAGTTTTAGTGGAGTTCAATTTTATACATTAAAAAAAGTATTTGTCTTTTTCAGGAAATTTCAAATTTAAAAGTTTAGAAATATTCAGTGCCTTTTATCTTTCCTAAGACACCTAAATTTGATTTATATCTCATAAGCCAAATGGATGAGTCTCATAAGTGGAGATAGTGAAGTAAAACAGTAGTGTTCTGTAATGAAAATACCTTTTTCGATTCTTAGATCTAGTGAACAACATTTTTTTCCCCTCTTTCTTAGACTCTAATGGCAAATAAACTAAAAGGATGGGAGGACATATGATTCTTTAGTAAGCTTTCCAGTCTATCAAAGAATATTTTAAATTAGCAAGTTACATTGGTTAAGTAAACCAATACTCCAATCTTCATGTACCAATTTTAATTTATTTTCTATGATACTACGCCTTCTCAATGTCTACTTACTGAGAATGTCATGAGTCTTGAGGAAATGAAGGTTTGTTAAAGGGCTCGTATTAATTTAGTCTGATTACCATTGAATCTTATAATCAGCCTCATGTTTTAGTATGAATAACATGCAATTTCAGAGCCTGTGAAATAGCATTTCGTTTGTACATCTTTATCAGCACCAATCCAAGCTGCAAGTTACTTATTAAACAGTACAATTTGGTTTAAATGAATCTTATAAAATGTGAATTTCTCATTTCTGTATTCCAGCTAATTTGACTTTCAGACAAACTATCATTTGAAGAATTTGTAAATACAGGAAACATGGAGGAACTCTCATTGTGTAGATATTCTGCCATTATAAAATGGTCTCTGATTTCTCAAGAGTTTGGGAGGTTGTTTCTTTTCCTCACATTGTCGTGCATATCAGACTGGAGGGCTTTAATATATATCTTCTATAGGATAATATATTAAAGCTATTGTACATCTTTAAGAGGCTGTTAGACACTGATTTCCCATAGACTTCAATCAGCACTTTGAAATTGTAGTGTTTGTGACAGAATAAACTCCATTAACTTGTTTTATTAGTACTGTGTGCAGTCAGGAGGAGCATTGCTGCAGAACATGATGAAATGACTAACAGTCTTCATCAGCACACAGCAGAATGTTTTCTCCTTACAGAGAATATATAATTATTGCTCACACAAATAGGTAGATTTTCCCCCCTCTGCTTTTTCTCAGGTAGCACTGGGAAATCTAAGGCTTTTATTCATGGGAGGAATAAAAAATAAATGAAGCTCCCGTCCTGCCTCCCGAGTCCAATTTGCTACCATGCTGCTGCTGTAATTTTTGTCTATGTTATAGACAATGATTAATCAAACAAACAAAGACAAAATTCTAATTCAATTGGTTACTATAATGACAGAACATTTCAACAAAGCCAAAGGAGCTTGAGAAAGGGAAGATTTACTGACCAGCTGACTCCCAGAGACACATTAGTCAAAGTCAAACAGTTTGTACTCAAGGCGAGCTGCAAAGCAGAGCAAGTGCAAACTGAATGAATTCAGTAGAACAAAGTATATTTTACTGTTTATGAGTTAATGCACAACAGATATCATAGAATCACTGTATACTGCAGAAGCAGGTATCTTGTACTGCAGATGGCACAGCTGCCAGTACTTATCTGAAGAGAAAGGTATTCTCTTCCCTTACAACATTAGCCACTTCAGAAATATAAATAACGTTTTTTTCCCTTCTCTTTTGCCTCCATTTTCTGCTGTCTTTCTGCTTTGCCCATTTAAGATGAAAGCCAGGTACTGAGCTGACTAACTGCATGGGACTCCCAGTATAAACTTCAAGCACATTACGTTTTAGCCTAACAAAATATAGGAAACATGAAGCTAAGAAATCACAAAGGGAATGATTGAAATGAGGACCCAGTACAGATGTAGAATTATGAGAAGCAAGGAAGGAAGAAAAAAAAAAGCATTAAATTCCAATCCAATCTTCCATTTTTTTTTCCTTTTGCTAGCAAGAATGAGTTTGTGATTTGCAGATTGAATATAACTAAGGAGAAAGGAATTTTTCATAACAATGATTTATAGATTCACACTTCTACTGGAAAAGAGTCATTTTATGTTGCAGCAGTGTCTGCTTGTGCTCTTATAGTTAAGGGACTGTCAGCATTTTCATTATATAAACCCCTGTATTCAGGGATTTGTAATTTGACCATAAAAATTCACTGCATGCTGAAACCTGAAATAAGATTTTAGTCTGAGAGGGACCTTTTTTTTTTTTTTTTTTTTTTTTAACGCATTCTTAAAAAGGAAAGGAAAATAAAATCAGTAGTTCAATTTTAAACTAATGGGTCTGTAAAATATTCTCATGTTTACAGTCTTCAGATTCAGGTTGTCTGTGCATATCACACATTGTATTCCTTTTAATATCTCTTTATAGGTTCTAGTGTTCTGTGTTAAGTGAATCAGCAGTGCATGGTGACATTTTTTGCTTTTTTTACATATACATATGTGTGATTGAATATTTATACAACCATCCCCCAATTTATACATGTGACAGAATTTTACTAATTAATAAAAATCTCAAAAAAAAAAAAAAGGAAAGAAAAATGAAAACAAAAGAGAGGAGAAAATAGAAGAATGAAAAAATCACACAGGAGTGTTGTGTATGCCCAGCAGCTACTTATTCTAATTTTGGGTAGAAGTTTCATGCTGTGGATCTATAATATGCAAATACATATTAATGCCAATGCTGTGAAGGTCAGAGTGGAGTACAAGCTAAACCCACAAAGGTCAGAAATTAAGTGCTATGGCTGAAACTCTGTCCTTAAAGGACAGCAGCATCCATTTCACTCAGCACAATAATGTGAAAGTTCACAAGGTAAAAAGCCTTGCTCACCAGGCATAAGCTCAGAAAAGCATTTGAAAATCATGCTTTCAGAGCCATGGTGCTGGAAGAGGTCTTCTTGCTGGGAAAAGATATCTTTATAACACTAGCAGATGGAAAGAGGTGTAACATACTAGATGTTAACTTATGTTCTACCTCACTCAATAATCATTCTTCTGATGAAGAAAACACCTAATTTGAGAAGAACAAAAAAATACAGATGAGCATTTATCTTTTACATGATTTTTTTATGCTTCTGTTTTCTAATTCCAATATCTTCCTCTGAGGGGAAAAAAAAAAAAAAAAAAGAGAGAGATTTCCACCTACTTATATCGTCCATCTGCTCTTCTGAAGTGTTCCAATGTGCCTTTTGTCAAACTTCTCACTCGTTTCTCACCGCTGATGCCAATAACTGAACACCTCACTTCTTACTTCCATTTTGATCCTTCATGATTCCATGAATGAAATCATCTTCTTATCAACTTCAGCCTAACAGCTCCTTCAAACATATTATCGGAAGGCGCACCAACTTCATCTTCAGTCAGTGTATTCTGGCTATTATAAACTATACTGAACATCTATTTCAAATGAATGCTGACAATTTTTCCCATAATAGGGGTGTCAGTTAGAAAGGACTGGTATGGTATGAACTAATGTATTCTTACAATAAAAGTCATTTGGTTTTGAATACTTCAGGTATAGTACATTTAAGCAATTTTTATTGGCAAGAAACACTAGAAATTTTTCTTGATTTAAAAATAAAATTACTGTTTGGAAAAGAATAAATACCTTAGAAGAAGTTAGAAGAGAAGTTGGAGGCTTCTCGTATAACCCCTCTGCTCAAAGCCGGGTTAGTGTTACATCAACTTGCTCATGCCAATGTCCAGTCGAGCTTTAAATATCTCCAAGAATGGAGATTCCCTAACCGTTCTGGGAATCCTATTTTTGACTGTCCTCACTGTGTTTTTTTTTTTTTTTTTATCCAGAGAAACTTGAATGGAACTTTTCCCTTTTTCCTCCTGTATTTCTCTTGGGAATTTCTCGGAAGAGTCTGGCTCCACACTCTCTATGTTCTCCCATTGGATACTTAAAGAAAACAATTATTTTCCCATGCTTGGATTTTTCTTAAGGTTGAACAAAATCAGCTTTTTCAGTTTCACCAGGTATCTCATGTGCTTCAGCCCCTTAGCTATCTTGGTGTCCTCTGCTAGGCTCTATGGTGTGCTACTTTCTTCCTAATATAGTAAAAACTGAATGTTTTCCTCTTACTTCCTTGAATCATGAGGTCAGGTGTCTGACTGACATCATCACTCAGATCTCAGAAGTACAGGGCAATGACACCAGGGCTAGTCTTTTGCAGAATTGGCTCTGGATCTGGAGAGTTATCATACTCAAATCCTCTGCCTCACTTCACCTCAAATGTCCTCATGCTTCACTCACCAGCTGGTAACTACTGCCTTATTTAATAGCAGAGAAGAGTTTCAAACTCTGAAAGAGATAGGGTAACTGCTACTGACCTCTGCCTTTACCATTCTGAGACTAATGTCAGATTGCATATTAGTTGATTAGCTGATAGTACTGATAACTCTCTCATAAACATGAGAGCGTGGAGTGTGGAGCAGTGGAGTATTCCTGCTCAAACTCGTATACAAAATACACAGCAAACACAATTTGCTCAGTTTCCCTTCCTCTACGAAACACTCTGCTGCAAGTTTACAGTATTAAATGTACTGATAATAAAGTACTTTTTTAAAAAATCTAAAACATTTTGAGAAGTTTTACAAAAAATCAAATCAACTTGCAGAGAAAATTCTATCTTGGTTTCCCATATTAAAATTCACCAGGCAAAATGCTTTCATACTATTAAACGGATGACTGAATACTTTACTATCACTAGCTGATGCCTTGATGGCATGCTATTTCATTTCCTACTAAGTACACACAAGGATCTCTCAGCCATATGTCCTGACTAACCAAGGATGCCACAAGAATGCACAGACACAGTAATGGAGTTACTGGAGCAGAGACCACTTGCAGAGTAATTTTTAGAATTACATAGATAGCATGGAAGGAGCTTGTGAGATCTTTTTTTCCAAAGTTTGTCTTGCTTAGATGATGAACCACTGACTTTTGTGTGAGCTGAAACTGGAAGATAGTTCCCATGGCCATTCTACAGAATATACAATACTGTAGCTTGTTCAATGAATGTAAGAACTTACTTAAATGTTTAAGTTAGTCACACCAAAATCTCTGGCATCAGTTTCCTCTTGTAAAATGGTACTGTATTTTCATGACTATCCTCTTAACCCATCTCTTTAACATAATGAATCTTTATTGAGAATGCAAGTTCAAAATATATAAAATTTCATATCCAAAGAAATGTTTTGCATTGACTTTGCGTGGTATTTATTCCATGACAGATCTCCCTAGATAAAATTGTCCATGTATCTTTAAGATCATCAACTTCAGCCATTGACCTGCTCTTGTAACGAAAAGACGTCTTAAATTGCAGTCCTAAAATAAAATTTCAATTACCAGTTTCAGAAAGATTAGGCTTGATAGCATCAAGAATGCAGAAGTTAGTACTTTTTGCATCCAGTATGTTGTGAAATGAATAAGTAACAGGTGAATAATGAAGAAAAATGTTTCAGGGGAACACCTGTAGTGAATACCTCAGCAGGTTGCAGATCAATGGTAAAGCCAAAGAGTAGTTTCCTATGTCCTAACTTTAGGACTGTAGACTATAGTCCTAAATATTGTGCACTATAATAGTTTAATTTGTCAGAAACAACTGACTAAAATCACTGTGAATCTTTAATCTTCCCCCATAATAATGGATGAATCACAGATATGCTGCAATGCCCTCCAGAGTATGTTGGTTGTACTATGGTGGATACTTTTAAATTGCAAAAGCAGTTTAAGTCCAGCCCCGAGTATACTGCCAGAACATGGCAACTTGTATGAATACATTCTGGGAAACAAGAATTTACCTTTCAGTCTGGATCTTCAGCTGATGAATATGGATAAAAGTTCATTGATTGCACCTGATTCTCGTCAGCTGAGGCTTTGACCTTCCATATTTGCTGCAAAGAAGATGTAATTTCCTATCCCTTAAAGGAAGCGCCCTTTGCCACAGATTACAGCAATATGTATATTAAACCAAAATGAAAGTCAAATACAACCTGAAATATATTCATATAGTATTTCAGGTACAATCTTGAAGGCTAATTTGAAAAAGCCACTAATTTCAGTCGATTTTACATTCCACTGTTTCAGTCCACATCTACAAAAGAAGAAAAATTTATTTCATGCAACTTCACTGTATGCCAGGGAGTTAACCCAATTATTAACAAGAGACTTGACACTGTTGCTCCTTCTTCTATTGAGTAATCTCCTTATTGAAAGCCAATTACATTCAACAGGAGAATGTTAGTCACCTAAACTAAGGACAGGAAGAATTGGCTCTTATTACTTGAGTAAACTGCTTTGAGTCCTAGATATAACTAATGCAGCAAAATTGCAGGCAAATGCAGCTGCCAGTAGTTGTTTGACCATGACTCATACAGCTGTGGATAGCAAAGCTCTTTTTACTAAAACAAATTAAGGCTGGTATTAATATCCATACTTATTTCTAGATCTACCATTTTTGGTCTACCATTATGATAAGATTTTTCCCATACTTGATGTTCTACTGGTAAATTATTTTTATTTTTTATAGTCTTCTTACAAATTTGGTAAGATTTCATCTGATATGTGAAAATTCAATACAAAATAAAATAAATTATATGTAAACTTCTTGCACCATTATGAGGCCAGTTCCCTGTGCAACTTTCAGCAGATTTTTTGACATTCAAAAGAAAATCCTGTCAGTGCAATTTGAATCTCAAGTTAGTTTACCAGCCATGAAGCTTTCAATCTTGGTCTCTTCCTGTAAGGATTCCATATGTTTCCTTTAAATAGTCACATGACATTTTTAACGCAGAACTAGAAACACATATGGATTTGGGTACTTCATCCACAATATAAGCATTATGCAGATTCCTAAAATCAAGCCATGAGACAGGCAATCCTAGTCCTTTAGATAGTACTTTCAAGGTATTAGATCTTAGGTTTCTTCCTGCATGCTGTCATGATTTCCACATAAGGAGAAGGAAGTGGCCCTGGTATTGCACAGCAGAGCTGTGTGATTATGAAGAAGCCCAAATACTATTCTGGGATGTATAAAGAGGAGTGCAGAAAAAAAAAAGGAAAGTGAAAGGAAAGGGAAAGGGAAAGGGAAAAGAAAAGGAAGGGAAAGGGAAGGGAAGGGAAAGGAGAAGAGAAAAAAGCAAAGCAAAGCAAAGCAAAATGTAGTATCCTTCAGCTTTTTGAAGCAAGGCTCCAAATGGAGTATCATCTGGGGACTGGAAGTCAGGAAAGAGAGGAACCAGTTGGGAAGAGAAAACAGAGCAAGACCATTCAGGGAGCTGGAAAACATGTGACCTGTGATGAAAGACTGAGATTGTTTATATTTGGAAAGAGAATACTGTGGGAGATCTGACAACATCTCCAAATCTGAGAACAGGCACCCCCGCCAAAAAAAAAAAAAAAAAAAAAAAATTAATTGATTTAAATTTCAGCTAGAGAGATATAGGTTAGACTTTAGGATAACCTTTATAAATTCAAGAACAGCTAAGCACTGGAATAAATTGACTAGGAGGTTATAAGTTCTCCTTCAAGGAAGATTTGTAAGAGATTAGACAAATGTTTTAGGTATAGTTGATTCCACCTGTGGAATCAGCGGTGATGGACTAGATGATTTCATGATGCTTCTTACAGATCAATTGACATGATTTTATTCAGGTATGAATTAGTTTTGATTTGGTACTGAGTTAAAAAAAAAAAGTCTGGTGATTAAAAAAAGCTGTTCATTTTCCCATGAACAAACCGGTGGTCAAATAGGAAGGTGATTGTATTTACATCATGCAATCAATATTTAAAAGATTTTCTGTTTCTAACCTAGTATTTTGTTACTGATATATATAGACATGGAAAAAATAAAGATCATTTTTTGTTCTTCTACAACATTTTCCTGTGTTTTGAAAAGAAAGAAATAGTCACAACTTGTGTAGAATGTGTACATTGTGTTGCAGAGGTTAAAATTTGTAATTATTTTCTATGCCAAACCTGCAGAGATGTTTATGTCCTCTGTTGCTAGCACCATCAAATAAAGCAAACAAGTAATATTCGTGCAATGGCAAACAAAATAAATGAGTCAAGTAATTATAAAAAGAACACTGACCTATTAAAAATTAGTCTGATCTTTAGGAATTTTCAGCACATTCAGTACTAATGTTATTAAAAATAGAAGACTCATGACAAGTATTCATTAGAATTTGCATATGTGAGTAAGAATGTACTTAATTACAAATTGCATTCTGCAAATTATTTAGAAGCTGTAAATCAAAGTAACAAAGAAGAAAGATTTAGAGAGTACCGGTTTTGAAGAATTTTCTAATGCAAATATTCTTAACAAGAACAGATTGGAGATGCTGCAAGATCTTTCCAAAACAAATGATTTAAAGGAACAAATAAGGTTCAGAAATGCTAATGCACAGCATACAAGCATTTACTATAGGTAATGGAACATTATCTCAATTAGATTAGAATAGATTTTTATATGTAGAAGTACATGTGTTAAAATATTGTTTCACTTGAAGCCAAAATAGCATATGCAAATGCGGAAGCCAACTGGCAAACTGCAGGTGTAATAAATTTCATGGATTGTGTAGATTTCATGCAGATTTTTTTTTCAGCCACCATCAGCACTGCTGTTTAAATGTTTGTGCTTAGCAGCCCCTGTTCTGCAATGCTGAATCAGCACTTCAGGGTGTTTCATCTCCCTGCTAACCCAAACGGGCTGAAAACATTCATTCACTTCCACACTGAAATCAAGTCTTAGCAAAGATGTGGAGGGCAGGCAGAAGAAACACAAGTGAAGGGATGTGAATCAAGAAGATGATGCAGTGCTAAATACAGAGAATAGGAGACCAGTGTGCGCTTTGAAAAAAGAGAAAAGGAAAACGATGAGAGGCAGTAGGGAGGCTCTGATTCAGCTGGCCAACTTCAACTCCCTTCACTTCAGAAGAGTTTCTAAGTACATCACGGAGAGTGCGTTCCCAGATACAAGCCAAAGTACACAGAATATATGGAAAAATGATCAAAGGCAATATATGAAGAGGAGAATGGAAACAGAACTGAGAAACAGAGATTAAAAGAAGAAGATGAAAAAAAGACTGGAAAAAGTCATTGTTATTAAAGAAAAAAAAAAAGACAATTCCTAGTGGAAGAAGAAATTTATCTCCATTTCATTAGAGACATCTCATCTCCAGAGAAAAATGAAAGCCATCCTACTACCTCACTACTCAACCACTCACTGTCTCAAATCTGTTTCTACATGGAAGGATTTTTGCGTGGCAGGATTTTTGCATGGCAGCCGTTCTCTGAGAACCTGAGCCTTAAGCGTACTTAGGTTCATCATTCTGTAGTTGCTGCTGCGCCCAGGAAAGTTACAAAGCTTTGACTGTCCTTATAGGCAGTTGCCTAAGTATGAATTCTGCCCAAAATAAGACACTCAATTTAAAACCTGCAGCTAACACCTTAAAATATATGCACAAGTATTTACTTGAAGATAAATCAATGGAACAATTTCTCTTTTATTACTGTGGAAATAAGCTGGCAGAAAATGTAATTATTGCTACTTATTAATGAACATATTTGATGTTTCTCAATCCTTTCTCTTCCGTACTGTGCATAACTGGAGAAGAGTTCATTGTCTGGTACTATTATACTTTTATTATTATTATTATTACTAACAGTAAAACAAGATGTCCAAACTCAATTTTACTTTCAGAACCAATCTTCCAAGACAGGTACATGGAACAAGAGCATTTGGATGAAGCCAGAAAAAATATTCGTTTAGCATTTTCACTGGGCTCTTTGGTTCTCGTGCTATAGAGCACACATAGCCTCGAGGGTGATCTCGGATGTTATCTCTTCAGCTGAGTGATTTTTGGAGGTCTCACTGAATAGAAGGGTCACAACCTAGAGTCCATTCTTATCTGTTTTAATAAAAAATGACAATGAACTATGCAATCCTCCATTGTCCCCTCAAGCAAAACAAAGGCGAATGTCATTCCTGTCTGTATAGACAAATCTAATTGCAGTATCAGGGACTAGAGCATGAAAATTCACTCCATCCAGGATTTTAACTATATCTGTGGAAACACTAGAGTTCAGTTTTGTGCATCTTCAACTTCATTAAGTTCTATCAAAGCCACTAAGGAGCTTTCTATTGTTGCAGGCTATGGATCATGCATCTGGTTTATAGCTCTATATCTCACCTACATAATAGTTTCTGCTACCAAAAATTCCCACATTAAAAAAAAAATTCAACTCATGAAGTTCAACAAAGGAAAATGCAAAGTCCCACACCTGGGGAGGGTTAACCCATGCACCAGCACACACCGGGACCTAATTAATTGTCAGGCAGCTTTGAGGGAAAGGACCTGGGAGTCCTGGTGGACAAGCTGAAAGTGGCCCAGGAATATGCACCCATGGCAAACAGTACTAACAGCATTCTGGGCTGCATTATGAAGAACATTTCCAGCAGGTCAAGGGAGATGATCCTTCCTCCTTACTCAGCACTGATGAGGCCATATCTGGAATGCCTCGTACAGTGCTGGTCTCCCGGGTATAAGACAGATCTGACCATGCTGGAGTGGGTCCAGTGAAGGTCATGAAGATGATTGAAGCATCTGTCATATGAGGAGAAGCTGATAGAGTTAGGATATTTTAACCTGGAGAAAAAAAGGCTCGGAGGAGTGATCCTATCAATATATGTAAATACCTGTGAGGATGGAAATATCTGATAAGGACAAATGGCGATAAAGAAGATGGAGCCAGACTTCTTACTGGTCCCCATAACAGCACAAGAAACAATATGCATAAATTGAAACACAGGAAATTGCATATGAATATAAAGAAAAACAGTAACAACAATGAAAACTTGATAGTGATTGAACACTGAAACAGGTTTCCTAGAGAAGTGGTGGAGTATCAATCTTAGATATTCAAGACATGACTGGATGCAGTTCTGCACAATTGCTCTGGCCGACCGTGTCCTGTGCTGGAAGACTGGGCTAGGTGGTCTCCAAAGATGCCTTCCAGCTTCTAGTATTCTGTAATTCTGTGACTCTGTGTGGGATTAGGGTCCAGTCCTGATGTTATAAATGCAGACCATAGCAGTTTTTTTAAAAAAATAACTCCTTATCTTGAGATGTGCAAGTAAATTTAGTGCCTACGTTTTAAACTTGAGATGCATGTACGTAGGTTTGTATGTGAACTTTATAACTTGCTTGGAAGTTTTAGTATGATCTTCAAATTGCCACAAAATAAAATAATATGAAATTCTGAGAACACTGAGAACAATTAAAGATATAACTGCAAGACTGAAATGAGGTTACATTGCAGCCTTTTCTTACCAAGGTTGTCTACCTGCAGGAGAGCAATCTAGTCAGACTCCTTTTCTGCTCTGCCTAATCTTGTGGTCACTTACACTTACCAGCCTTTTCCTGCCTGACATCAGTATACAAAACTAATCCCTCACACTTCCCATCAAATGTGATTTGTGGGCAAATGCACAGGTAGCTGCTGGATGATGATTGCACTAACACCTTCTTGATGTAACAGTTCCATTGTCCTGTGAAAATCTCCCAAGCTTTAGACTATGTAGTATCAATACAAGATAAGGGAGAGCATTTTGAAAATCACATTTTAGAGAGAAGCCTGAAATTTGAATGTCCCTAAATCTCAGAAAGAATTCCTATTCATACTGAATTCCTGCAAGAACTCTTAAGCAGGCTCAGTCCTGAGCCAATGCTCAGAGGTGGGACAGCACTGGTTGGCAGCATCTAATCTCCATGGCTTTCCCCATTTTCCTGGCTTTTAATTTGCAACTGATATTATCTCAACTGACGCTCATATTGACTGGCACCTTGCCCCTAAGAAGGGCATTGACTCCCAGATTGTGCTGTGCTCAGGACTCTTCTTTAAAAACTGGGCATGATGAAGAACTGAATATGTCATTCCTCAGCTGAAAGTAGGCATTTGTAGTCAGCAAAGCATATCTCACAGGACATGAAATAGAACCATCATGAAGGAGCTTAATATGAGTTTAGGAGTCAAGAGAAAGAGGAAAGAGGAAAGCTCTAACCCTGTAGACATTAATTCCAAGCCTGTTTTTCTTTTCACCTGTGAAGACTGATGTGAAAAGCACAAATGTGGGATATCGTTTCTGTCTCCTTGAGACACGTATGAGACTTCTCTCTCCCCGTCCTTTTCACAGAATCACGGAATCACAGAATGGCTGAGGTTGAAAGGGACCGCTCGAGGTCACCTACCCAACCCCCCTGCTCCAGAAGGGACACCCACAGCACGTGGCACAGGGTGGCATCCAGGCGGCTTTGGAAGATCTCCAGAGAAGGAGACTCCACAACCTCTCTGGGCAGCCTGTTCCAGGGCTCTGTCACCCTCACAGGAAAGAAGTTCTTCCTCACATGGAGATTAAACTTCCTATGTTTCAACTTGCACCCGTTACCCCTTGTCCTTTCAGGCAACCATGGAGAAGAGCCTGGCCCCATCCTCCCTACAATCACCCCTCAGGTACTTGAACATGTTGATCAAACCTCCTCTCAGCCTTCTCTTCTCCAGGCTAAACAGGCCCAGCTTGCTTAGTCTTTCCTCATACAACAAATGTTACAGTCCTTTAATTATCTTTGTCACTCTACCTGGGACCCTCTTTAGAAGTTCCACGTCCCTCTTGTACTGGGGAGTCCAGAACTGCCCACCATACTCCAGGTATTTTGATCTCAGGATCAAAACCAACTGAGATCTCACAATTGACATTCCAGTTTAAATCACAGATCACTGCAATGGGAAAGCTGTGTGAATTCAAGTGCCCAAATCCATTTTCTCATGTCTCTCTTAACATGTCAGTTGTACACATTAACACTCCTCTGTCATTGATGAGAAAATGCTTCAGGCTCCCTCCAGATGAAGAGGAACTAGTATGTGGATTTTCTACTGCTTGGGACACTATCAAATGAGAGGTATACTGCAAGCACACTGAAGTATTTATGGATTTTTTTAAGAGAGTCACTAAAGAAAACATTTAAAGCTTATACAAGCCGATGAAGTCTGTTTTAATTGGGTGCAATTAATAATTTGTTTCATAATGTGAGGTGTCAAGGACATTTTCTTGATATAATGTCTTACAAAAGCCCAAAGAATCTGGCAACTATGACAGTGAATTGAATTATTATTCAACCCCAGATCATTTTTTTACTCGATACTGTTTATTTTTAAAGTATCCAATGTAATCTTGACTGACTGAGGTCCAAATGCTAAAAATATTTTGCTTGGCCACAGCTTCACAAGGTGTAAATGTCCAGCATCTATAATCAAGAATTTAAATACATGAATATTGTTGAAAAAAGAACAGACAGATGTTCTCCTGGTCTGTTCAGTCTGATTTGCTAATCCAAGGTAAGGAAATTAAATCCAAAAAAAGCATTAGAAAAATTAATCAGGTCTGTTGTTGAGCAGAAAGAAAATCAAGTACCAGTACATTGTTACTGGAGAAACTGTGTGCTACAAGTAAATGAAAAAAAGAGAAACCTTAATAACAGTGCTTGAAAAATGGGCGACAAAGACTTTGTACCTCTTCTGCTTGATGATTCTTTAATTGCTGCAATCCTACAGGATCACAGCCAGGAAACAGAGGAGAAGAGTGTCAGTCTTTTGTCGAACAATTACTGTATAAGTGGTTAAAGAGATAAGATTATAGTAAGTGGGGACGTTGTAATCCATTACTTATAAGAGTAATTTGGTCCTTGTTTTCCAGGATCTTGATTCCACAGCAAAAGGTAGGCTTTTGAAAAGAATTTGAAAAGAAACACACAATGTAGCCAGCAGAACTTCCCAATCTTTTGAAGTGTAGGCAAGTTTTAACAAGATACAAACCTCGGCTCAGTGGTGTTATATCTGTCCTCCCTTTTCAATATCATGCTTTTTCATATATTTTCCTAAAGATTATTAAAAAAATGAAGTCCAATTTTGCAAAGAGTGTGATAGATAAATACTGGAAAATGTCCAGATGGACCTCTTTTAAGCCTAACGATCAAAGTTGTGATTACATAAAGTGTGGAGGCTTTTGGTATGTTTTTGGCAAATCATTTTTGAAAAGGCAGCTTTGAGTAAGACTACTAGTACTTTGTAGTTTTTATATAGATATGTGTATGTACATATATTTATATGTATTTAAGCCACAGACCTAAAGCCCCTGTATAATGTAAGGACAGACTGCATAAATAAGGATGAGGATAAGTAAGGATTGTGTGTAAGGATGAGTTTATATGCCCAAAACTTGCCATGTTCCCACCTACCTTAGCAAAGGCCAGAGGCCATTCTGCGTCCTCCAAGGCCAATGGAGACCCCCTGGGGCATGCATTCATTTAAATATAAATTTATGATTCTAATTCTTAGGTTGAATGAATTGGCTTTTGGACATACATACTTCTTTATTGTGATACACAAAGCAATGCGAGACAACATTGATTCTTCAGTTAGATGCCTAAAGATAGGTGTGATGAGCCTAGATGCATACAGAATTTGATCTAGAAAGTCTTTTTAAAGAGAAGACAGACAGACTGAGTTATAGCCCCCAACTCCACATCAATTCACTGTGAACTAAGCTAACACCTATGATTTGATCCACTTTGAACTGCTCCAAGTAGCTGTCTCCAAGACATGTCTATCATGTAGCGGGCCAGCCTTAACAGCATGGATATGAGTCAGTAAGGGCAATCTGTCTTCAGAGCCAGTAACCAGTGCCTGGCTCCATTTTATTCAGCACGATGGCTAAAACTGCAAGTATTTAAGGTCACATTTGGAAGTTCTGAATCATTTCTGCATCTCTCTCTCTCAGCTGAGAATTTAGAGAACCCAGGCAATAAGTTTACACCTCATTTGCTTTAGTTCAGCATCTAAATTCATGGATATTATGCAGCCTTGATAACACCCGGCCCTCGCTTCTCAAGGCCTTCTGAAGGCTTCTAAATGTTAGGTTGGAGTTAAGATCGTAGTTAGCAATTGTATCTAACCACAATTGTAGTAGAGAACTGTGCAGGTATTCCAGTTTCAACCAAAAACAAGGTAAAGACTTGAGCACGTTCAGGTGTATTCTACTAAAGTTTAACTCTATGGCAGAGATCCCCCACAGTTGCAGTAGCAGCAGTGAGCTACTAAGTTTTAGTAGTCTTGTTTTATATGTGGAAACAGAAATACAATAAGTTCCACCAAAGAGAGGAGACAAAACAGAACGCAGAAACTTTCCATGTCTGCCCTAATTCATGCTAAATACTTCCTGAGATATGGTTTAGTGACAGATGAAAAAGATGCACATCATTTTCATTTATGAGCAACTGTAATCAGAGGACCATGCAAATGGCCAAAAGTGCGGTTTACACACGGAGTGTTCCCATGTTGCTGTAGTCACCTTCAAACTCTGCTGCTTGCTTTTCCTAAAGAAGAAAATTGACAGAGAAAAAAAGATCATCAGATATCTCAGGACAGAAGGCTTCTGCTGATCAGTTCTAAAATCACACGCCAGGTCCATGGACAAAGCAGGGTGAAAAGGAAAGGAAGCCAAATGGTAGTTGTATACAGCATCCACTGAAGGCCTGGTACACTTGAAAGCATATGTACCAAATGCAGACAGATATTTAATGTTATTCCTATGTGTTTAAAATTAAAAATATCACCTGGGCATAGATCTTTTATTATCAGTCAGATTCTTCTGCCAATTTTCAATTACGTTTCTGAATTTTTATTATATGTTAATGGACTATATTAATTAAAGCAGACTGCAATGCACTAATAATGATTAATTCAACCTGGGGTACCTTAAACTGAGATTTTATGAGAGGTGAAATTCTCTGTGGATCTCTAATTTATATTCTATAACAGAGGGAGCTGTACTTCTGGATGTTTCTGGTTTGCATTCTCATCTAAGCCAACATGTAAGCATGAGGCCAGGATGGGAAAGGTGATGAGAGATTAGGGTGAAAAATGACAACGTCCTGAGATGTTAAGAGAGGCAGTAGCTTTCACTGGTCTCAGTGGATTTACACGTGTAACCTCACCTGATAATATATACAGTTTTTAGAAAGCAGAACACAAAATCTAAGTGAATGCATAATAAGTTATTGGTAAAGAGCATTAGCTCAGTAATAAACACACTCTGAATGTACCTACCCCACCCCCCGGGAAATAGCATCTCGTACTGTTAGCCCTTTTGTCATTCATGAGTAATATGTATTTAACAGAAATCTTAGAACAGGAAATGAAAAAGTGAAGATGATAAATCTGTTTCACTTAGACAATTATCATATAACACTGTGGCCAGTTAGTTTAATTTATAGACACCATTCCCCCTGGAAATCTTTGGTGGGAATAAAAAAAAAAAAAAAGTAGGGGAGGGAGATGGGGAGTGAAAAGATAAAAATTGGTACAGGGCATTTCTTACCCACTGGGACAGTTAAATGAAACAAAAATACTAATTAAGATTGCACTGCTGCAAAGCAGTATTTACTGCAGCTGGACTGGAGTTTTTCCTTCAGCTCCTTGTTAGGATCTCCGAACAAATGGGTAGATCACTCAGATTTAATCTCTCACACATTTTATTTTTTAACCCTGAAAAAAAAGAACCACGTTTAGACATCTGTGGCCACAAGAGATTACTAAACTCTTGGTACTTTTTTTCTCCCCTGCAACCTTCTAACCTGTGACAATACTTATAATGGCTGATACATACCTATATGACTCTTAAAATAGATTTAAAGCTACTCTCCTTATCTATGAATGCAGCACTTGTTTTCAAACTGTTTGGATAATATCTATCTCTCTGTAGTAGTTGCCATTAAATATCATATTTAAATGTCCTGAAGACACTTTAGTAATGATCAGTCACCAAGTTCTGATCTTTTTAAATGATATATTGTAGAACTGTTAGGGAAAAATACAATATTCTTTTAACAACAAATATACTAGTCATGAAGTAAAATTATCAGTTCTCTAAGAGAATTCTATATTCTTGGTCTCCTTAGTATTTTCTTTGCTCACTTCCAAATAGCTTATGCTAGCTATGGTGTCTAGTTTTGTAGTTTTGCATAAACCTAGAAAGTGGATTATCATATGCCAGGTAAAGGAAAAATATTTCCACAGGTGCTGCTGCTTATGCTTACTAATGCTTAGTATATTTTGTTGGTACATAAATTGCAAAATTATACTGAGTCAATGTGAATTGGCTGAGGCTTTCCTTCAACCTACTCATGGATACAGACAGTGCAAAATCTTGAATAAAAGAGTGAGGCATGAGAAGAATATAATAGATAGATAGAAAGAGAGAATTTTTTGCTTGGGAAGTACATATATTTTTTTAACCACGTGCAAATCAAGTTTTCAGCCTTCTCCTGTCATGTTAGAAGTGATGATCCTAGATCTTCTCTTCCGTAATGGGACAAACTTTATGCAAAACAGCCCATCTACAGAAAACTCAATACATTTCTTTGATGTCATGTAATTGGCTAAAATGATATTCAGTTTCAAGTAAATTCACAGGAAGTGATTTCTTCTTGAGGATCCAATGAAATTTGAATTTTATGTATATTTTGCATGATTTAATGTGAGATTTTACCCTATTAAAAATATGTTTTCCTTAATGCATTGCAGACTGATCTGGTAGAACAATCCTACTGTTTTCTCCTAAAGTTCTGAGTCTATGTTTTAGATCAAATTCTCCCACCACAGAAAAGGTTCATTTGTTCCTATTAATTACATGGGCACTCCTCAAACATCTGACAGCACAAAGAACATTACAGATTCAATCATATAAATTGTTGCATACTCCTGTATGCATCTTAAAACTTCATTGAAATCACCACCTGCTAGGGTCCAGACCTGTCTGAGAATATAAATCAAAGAATTTGTCACAAGTCTCTTAATTATTAGACAATATAATGCATCAAGAGAAGTGATTTATGGAAATACAAAAACAGACATACATCACATAATTAGCACTTACAGATACTATATTTTTTTTCTGTATTTTACATGAAGCTTTATAGCCATATTTTATTTTTTAGCTGGCTTTTTAGCTTGCTAGCAAAGATATTTGATATTTCTAAACCAGATAACATTTTCTTTAGCCAGTAGAAAAAAAATTTATCAACAAATTTCAGTTTTCACCCTTCCTTTTCACCTCTGTACCTTCCCCACCCTTTATTTTTTCTGAAGCTGTTTTTGTGTAAGGAAAATAAAAGCTTATGTGCAGACACTTACTGAAAAATTGCAATCTACCGCTGTATAACACAGAGGCAAAAGATGTTAGAGCTACTATAATTCACAAGACAAACTTCATGGACAAGGGGGATCCACAATAAAATCATGTTGACTTTGAGGTCAATGCACAGATTTACACAAGGAAAATTATACAGACATAAGGAAGCATTCTTTTTTACCATAAAATTGCCTGGCTAGAGTGAGATCTCTGGAGAGATTTATGCAGAGCCATATCTCTAGCAAGATGAAAAGAGTGTGCTGTCCTCAGAATCAAAGCCAAGGAAAAGGAAAAAAAAAAAAAAGGCAGCAGAGAGGACAAAACACCCCATCATTCATACAACTACTATGTACAGTAAACTGGAAGGAATTTCCAGAGATTTTAGAGAGGTCTGAAATACATATATGCATGTATAGAAATACATGCTAAAGAATTAAAATGAAATCCTAAGCTTATTTAAATAAAATCCTAATTTTCTTGATTTCTTAGAAAAAAAAATATATAACAGGTTTAAAATCTTCTCATATACAGTTCGTTGACACCATAATCCAGTAACTGATTATTAAGCAACACATTACAGCAGGGATACAAGTCCTTAAATGAAGCTGCATTTTAGTTGAATGTTGTCATTTTGCCACCGTGTCTTGAGACCAAGACTCCTTAAACACTTTCAGAGAAGTTTATCAGAGACCCTGATAACAGACTAGCTTTCACAGTGCAGTGCTGGGACCTTGAGATTTCCTTTTATAAAAAGGAAAAGCAGAAGTGCAAAGGCACAGGATAAAAGGCACCTCATCGAACATTCATTATATACTGATGTGGTTTTACAGATTTATACTGTGCTTTTCATTGTATTTTAGTTGGTAGTCGTTGTTCGCCTCCTCGCCCAATGTGCTGGTTGGACAGCATATATGAGGACTGAGTTTTTGACAGACTGGCCTCCCTTGTACCTCCATTTCAGTGGTCACAAGCAAATCTGCACTTGATGGTATTTGATGGCAACTATAAATCAGACCATATGAGCTGCAAATTCCCTAACTTGCACTAGCAATTCATGTACAAGCACAAAAACCCAGGTACAAATTTGGAAGAGCAAAAAGCAAGGGCAGGTCTCAGTCTTTCTGAAAATATACTAAAAGGAAAAATATATATATCATTAGTTTTATATGGTACACAACAATGCACTTTGCTAGCATGATTTACAGCTTTATCCTTTGAAAATACTTCTTTGGGTATATCAGAAATAAACTTTGTGTACATCAGAACTACACTGCGCAGGTACAGAGCCAGAGAAGGAAAGGAAGGTTCCTAAATTAAACTCTTCTCTGCTTAAGTGTATAATCAACACGTCTGTCAAATGTGGCTTTTCTGGATCTTTGTTAGGTATCAATGGTTTTTCATTGTGTTTGCTTTCTGTAGGTTATGTGCATGAAAATGTATAATTGTAGAACGACATAAATATGGTAATTAAGTTGAGTGGATGAAACTCAGCTCGACGTAGCAGGCAGGCAGAACCCTTTCTGTACCAGTTAATGCTCATGCCAGAACGGTGACACTAGTGACATGTCTGTGTGGGACTCCTCACGCGCCTGTGCAGCCTGGCAGGGCTGTCTGGTTGTCACATGTAGGTATGCATGAAAAATGGCAGTGGGTGGGATAACGAGATTAGCACTTGTGCAAATGTAGCCACGGCACAAAGTAAACTAATTTCCAGACAGATGGCTGGAGCAGGAATTGTGGATGTCCCATTTAAAGCGTGCTGTGATCTGAGCCGTGCATGATCCCAGCTGAGAGAAAATTATTTATAGAACCTATGAACTGAATTCCTCCACGTGCATAAGTGGCACATACATACAGAATTATACATCACCAGTAATACACATATGCAGCTGATAGTGAAAGCTCCAAAGACCAAAACTGCAGCTGTGCATTTTGCCCCTACCTGTGGGGACAGCTACGCGCATCCAACACTTCAGAGAATAGTACCTTATTTTACCTAGTCTTTGGGAAATGGGCTGAGTGTCAGTATTTTTGAAGAGTACTTTGTACAGATGTTGATTTATAGCTTTCTACTGACTGCTAATATGGATTAATCATCAGTATGCTCTACCTGGTGACAGGACACCTTGGAGACTATAACATCACTCAAAAAACCCACTGACTCAGAGGAAAAGGACAAAAAGATCAAGTTTAGGGCTCATTCCATACTGGATAGCCAGAAGAGCTGCCCCAGAATAAGAAAGAAAAGCAGTCATTTTTTCCTCTCATGACAAAAAGATCCAATGAGGTCTTTGTTATAATAATACTAAATATTGTTTGTTATTATTATTGTTTTTATTTTTAAGGAACATTCTTCCGTCAAATTGTTAAAGTGACTACTACTCCAGTAACCATTTTCCTTACTTAGGAATTGTGTTGTTCAGCTTTTCTACATCCCAGTTTCGATTCCTACTGTTGCAATTTTTTATGCACAAATTATAAAAACATTTATTCACATGCAAAGCAGAAATCCAAACACAGTTGCACTGATAATACCTCTCTCATGATGCAAGTTTCTAAACCCTGTAACTCTTTGTTGTAGATTATCAACATAGCCTTCTATCAACATTGCCTTGCTAGAAACAGTTTGGTGATTTTAGAAAAGCTTCTTTCTGAAAGCTCTTTTGAATAAATATTATTTATATTGGTCATTCTGGAATATGTAGACATATTTAAATAAAATTTTTACCACACTGAACAGCAATGGTCTTTTCTGTATTGATGATTTTTCACTCATTCTTCTCATGTATAACAACATGTCAGTCAGTGACAAAAACTCATATGTGTACTTTCTCACAATTCTCTGAGTGTGCTTACTTGATTGTCTCATTCACAATACTATGATATTTTATAGGTATGAATCAAAATACTATAGCTAGTCATGATTACTGTGTCTTAATACTAATATTTAAAACTCTAACAGTATGTTAGATGATATACACACATTGCAGATTAAGCAACTCTGACTAATTTTCCCTTGAACAACTCAAGGTAAAATGGAATGGTGTTTACAGTTTGAAAATAGAGTATTATTACAGACTGGGAGAGTGCAATGAATTTTTATTATATTCTTTTGCTTCTAAATCATAATCCTAATTCAATCCAGACTGAAAAAGAGACAGAAAAAAAAATCAAATAATTTTGCCTGTATTTTCGTTTTTGTGAGTAACAGTGCTTTCCAAGTGGAATTCAGACTTGGCCTGATGTAAAATATTTTGGCTGATTTGGACTTGTTCTATGTACTCTCTGGGGTAACCAAAAGCCAGAGACCAAGCACAGTATGTTCAGTGTGGTTCATTAGTCTGGGCTTAATTCCATATTAAGATGGTCATGGAATTTTTACTCTTGCAGCCTGAGCAGAAATCATCATCTAGAAGATCATGTTCAGAGATGGCCTAGGGTCGCTGAGGACATCAACCACCATGTCCTAAAACAGATCAGAACTCCCACAGAACTCACCATAAAGGTTCATTTATGGTTTGAAACAATCATTATTAGAAATCAGTTCTTGACAGTGCTTAGCAACTGCTCACGCAACTGATCTGAAGTGACATTTCTGTATTAGTCTCAGTTTCTACGCAATCCAGCTGCTGCTATGCAAGGAATACTTTAGCATTTCAGTTTTGTTGGAATATAGAAAATCTACTTTCTTATTCCTTCTATTTAGTGGTTTTCCCCATCCTACGCTCAAAAAGTACAATTTCTTATGAAAATAAAATCCTAGTTTTCAAGCAGCTCACTGAGGCTCAGGTGCTCTCTTATCCCTAGTGCTGGTCGTTCTTGTGCCTGGCTAAGCTTCTCTGGTAGTACACCTTGCACTCTCATTGCTCAGAGTGCATTTGTAGTGCATAGGTAGTGTATAAGAGGACTTAGTTTTCTAGTATTAAAAATCTAGCATGTTTCATGGGCATTAATCTGCACCTGAAAGAGGAGGAAGGAACATTTTCTCTTCCCCTTATTCTGTGATCTTAGTCACTGAAAGATATTGCTGAAGAATATTAAAAGCCTTTAGTAAAGATGAAGAACTATATCCTTACATATTATATTTTATAAACCTACATTGTATAAAATGATTCCTTAAGAATAAGAATGCAAGTTTTGTAAGACTAAATAGCTCCTTTTAAAGAAAAATGAAGAAGGTATGGAAAAGATTTGCTTGAACTGTATAATTTTCAGTAGTGGGAGTTGACATTGATAGAGATTAGTGAGAAGTGGCTTTACAGACATATAAGCTTTAAAAGATATTTTCAATCTATATTATGCTAAGCAATAGGCAAAGAGGATAATTCCTTCACTTTAAATAGCGCATTTCTACCTGCTTTTCTTGGCTTGTGCCATCTTCTTGTTCAAAGATCAACGACGTATCACCTTACCTCTGTTCAGTTGCTTCACTTTAACGAGACTGGGCATGTCTGTTAAATTCTAAGTATAAATGAACATCTGAAAGGATTTTTTTTTTCCAGGAACAGGCTGAGTTTTGTTCTCTGTCTATTGATCAGTTACCCTGTCTGTCTGTCTGTTTATTTATCTTTCTACCTATAACCGTTGCCAGCAGAACTTCAATGCTGACTCTTCATCAGTGGGAACAGTCATTGGAAATTATCTGCTATAGTTCAGCTGCCTTCAGTGGGTTAAGAATAGCTCTGAAGACTGATGGAAGAAATAGGTGAAGGATTTTGGCAGTGTTTGTTGTTATGTTATCAGAAAGCTTATGGGGTCAGAAAGAGACTGTACCTCCTAATGGTGATTAAAGTCAGCCCTATCTGTTTGTAAGCAAAGGGAAGAAGACGTCCATTTGTGAACTGGAAGGTCTTGATTTCAGCAATGAATTCCAGTCTTGTCCAGCTGTGGAGCGTCACAGTCTTGATGTGAAGGTTATCAGTACTTTTACATGGAGAGGGGTGTGACAATATGCTGCTGTCTGGAATATTTCTAGAGAAATTCATATTTAGAATTTTGATTTTCATGAGGCCTCACTTTTTCCCCAGATAGTGGAAGTACTTAGCACAGACTTCTGGATTCTCGTCTGTGAGAAAAAGTAGCTGTTACAGTGTTTGGAATTCCTGTAATAAAATCTCCTATATAAGATATATTCTTGTATTGGTTGTTCCAGGTCCCACCAAATAAAGCAAAATTTAGTGCAGAGACTATCAAAAAATCAGACTTAGAACACTACTTTGTCTTTTTTATTTTTCATCACATGTTCTATAGAGTCAAAATCTAATAATAATAATAAAATACAACTCTCAACTGACTTTTCAAATCTGTAATAATCAAGTTGAGGTAAAACATGGTCAACTGGTATTATTCATGTCTGCTTTATCACTCTTTGCCAATGTAGAGCCACTGTTACTGTAGCCTTGAAGGCAGTATCACTTCTAGTCCTGCCATGTAAAGCAGAAAAATGAGGGGCTATAGACGTCTATTACCCAGCTGATCTGTTGAATGTTTAAAGTAATTATTAGCAGTCTTAAGACAGAGAGGAAAAAAAAATCATGATTCCCCTTGTCTTTGCAGGGATGAATTGGAGCAGACAGATTGAATCTACTGCCAAGGTTAAACCCTTTATTTTCAATGACACCACCTATTTTGAGCACAAATGCTTTAATTATCTCAAGCAGGCAATTAATAAGTTGAATTCAAAAAAATCAGGCATCATTATGAAACTGTCCAGCATTCAGATTCTTTTCTCCTGAAATATATAAACCATTAAACTTTCTAAAAGTCTTTTCAACTTTCATTTTCACACTCAGAGAGCCAGAGGATTTGCTGTCTCTCACTCTGACCACCATCCGGTTCAGTGCCAAAAGGGATATATTGACAACAGGAAAAACTGAGCTCCAAGCTCCACAGCAAAACAATAGCATAAAGGTAAAACAGCTTGCCTGGCAGCTCTTCAAATCTGAATCATATAAGAGCTATTTCAGTAATGTATTCCTTCTACCTTATGTGTGCGTATTCAAGATTTTGCCCCATAAGCTCAGTCCTTCTGTGCATAACACCTTTTACATTCCAGCTGCCATGCTTCTACAGTCATTACTGAAGAATTTCTGCAATAAATAGTTCCTAAAAGATATAATAAGAGTCTAAGTTGGAAAAGCCATGGATCATTGTTAATAAAACTTTCCTATCATTTTACTGGAACTTGATTTCAAACAGAAAGTAATCTGGTAAAGAAGTGAGCCTCTGCCTAGGACAGTGGGCAAGCTTTCCTGCACAAGCAGAAGCCCCATCCACTCCCAGCAGTTTGCACTTTTGTGTCAGAGTCCTGCCTCTGACAATCTTGCACACACTATTAGAGGGAGAAATGCCCTGTGATGTATCTAGCCAAATAGGCAGTGTAGAACGTGCAGAGGAAGGTGATCACTGTAACTCCCATGGCAGGAAATGTGTTTGCCTTCACATATTAACTTACATAACTACAAAGGTTTTAGAAGCCATAAAAATATACAGGGTTTTTTAAAGTTCATCCTTCATAATGGCCTCCTTGATGGCCTTAAGGAAGAGAATTCTACTGTTCCCTCTGTCAGTGTAAAGACTAGATTCTCTTCATTGGTTCTAATTCGTTGGTTTTAAGATGCAATACATGAAATAATAGCTCCAACCAGAATTAAACTGGAACTCGAAAATTTCTACAAAGTCCAAAGACAGAGTTAGAAGGCTACTATTTTTTTTTTCCTTTATGACTGTTAAACATTGTATCAACTCTTCATAAGTGAGTATATTTGCATCTTGGAAGTCATGCAAAGGGAACAGCGAGAGGCTAGGACACTGGGAAAAAGAAGTGAATTTGACCCCATTCTCAGCTCTGCCACTAACCTGCTAATCTTTAGGCAAGTCACTTCAAACTCTCTACACCTTCTACTTTTTGGTCAGCCTTCTCTGTGTTCCAGGTTTGTTGTTGTTATTGTTTTTCCATTTAAGAGAAAAATAACATCAAAAAAAAAAAGGGTTTGCTTTTATAATTATGCCTTCATACTGATAGAATATGAAACTCTTTGAAACACAGAGCTTGAATTAAACTAGATGATAAACTAACCAGGCACAGACAAAACCAGACACAATCATAGTCTCTAAAATATTTCTATTAATCTCTAAATTATTTCTGGTCTCCATTTCCTGTTCAATTTATTCATCAATGATCTGGATGAAGGCACAGAGTGCTCCCTTAGCAAGTTTGCTGATGATACCAGACTGGGAGGAGTAGCTGATACCCCAGAGGGCTGCACTGCCATCCAGAGGGACCTGGACAGACTGGACAACTGGGCGGTGAAAAACCTCATGCAATTCAACAAGGCCAAGTGCAAGGTCCTGCCCCTGGGGAGGAATAACCCCAGACACCAGTACAGGCTGGGAACCGACCTTCTGAGCGTCATGTTGGATGACAAGCTGACCATGAGGCAGCAGTGTGCCCTCGTGGCCAAGAAGGCCACTGGGATCCTGGGGTGCATTAATAAGAGCGTCCCCAGCAGGTCGAGGGAGGTAATCCTGCCCCTCTACTCAGCCCTGGTGAGGCCGCATCTGGAGTACTGTGTCCAGTTCTAGGCTACACAGTACAAGAGGGATGTGGAGCTGCTGAAGAGAGTCCAGCGCAGGGCTACAAGGATGATCAGGGGCCTGGAACATCTGCCCTATGAGGAGAGGCTGAGGGAGCTGGGCCTGTTCAGCCTGGAGAAGAGAAGGCTGAGAGGGGACCTGATCAGTGTCTATAAGTACCTCAAGGGAGGCAGTGAGGAGGATGGTGCTGGCCTGTTCACTGACAGAACCAGAGGAAACGGATAGAAGCTAAAGCTTCAAAAGTTCCACAGGAGCTTAAGGAGGTGACAGAGGGTGACAGAGCCCTGGAACAGGCTGCCCAGAAAGATTGTGGAGTCTCCTTCTCTGGAGATCTTCAAAACCCGCATGGATGCAGTCCTGTGCCATGTGCTCTAGGCGACCCTGCGTGTGCAGGGGAGTTGGACTAGATGACCTCTAGAGGTCCCTTCCAACCTTAAGCATTCTATGATTCTATGATTTTTCCATTTCATTTTTCATTTGATTGCAGAACTTCTAACAATTGTAATGCTATAGCGTATAGTTTAAAATCAGCCATCTAATATGGCCCTGATAAAAATAAATCAAATCATAGAGTCATAGAATCATAGAATCACAGAATCATAGAATCAAAGCCAAAGTACCCTGAAGTAGTGGAGAGATGTTGGAATGGCAGAAGTTTAACTGAGGTGAATGACAGCCTTGTAGTGGAACTTTCATTGCTAAGGGCATATAGCAAAGATCCCGTTGTGATAAAAAGGACCAAAGATTGTGATTCTGCTAGGTCTTAAATACAGGAAGATTAACTGGAATCAAGATGCATCTCAGGAAACCTATTGCTTAGTATATCACATTGGTACTGTGTTTTGACCCTTGGTCATGCACTGGGATTTGTTTTTGTATATAAAAGAAATGAAAAAAAAAAAAGGTAGTCAAAGGATATCAAAATGTAGCCCATTCAGGATAAAAAAAGTGTATAAACAATAGCAATAACAGAATATTCTTGACAGAATAAGGATCAAGTAACTAAGTTGCATCAAACATGGAGAAAGAAGTAACAAAGAGCTCATTTTTCTCTTTTTGCCTTTTAATTATACAGTGTATTAATCACTGGATGTGGCTCAGGGCTGTCCAGCAGCACCTCCTATGCCAGGGCTATGCCATGAGAACAGCAGCAGATTGCGGAAGAGATACAGATGCAGTGAAATTCCAATCTTTGACTGTGAGAGAACATGAGATAACAGGGACTGATGAGACTTGCTCCAGTGTATCAACCAAGGAATCACTCATGTGCCCAGTTCAGACTCTTCCTTTGGAGGAACTGTGACAAATTTGACCACATAGTTACTTGTCTCCTGCATATGCTGGAAGCCATTCACTGTCTTTATGTACTACCATATATTTTATTCTTCTTCTTCCCTAGTGCATTTAAACATGACTTACAAACACAGTACCAACTGTCTGGCAGTTCAGAGGAAGTATCCTGAAAATATTTTTAAATAAGAATGATAGATTATATTAATTATAGATTTTTATAGCTATATGATGGCATTGTACTTTCTGTGTTTTGGCCCTATTAAACATTCTAATTTATAATACCTATGGAAAAAAAAATACCTCCTGTTCATTTGGGACTTTAGTGGCTTTGGAATAACCACATGTAGAAATCGTGGAAGGCTATGCATGAACAAATCATATCTGCAGCAATTATCATCAAGAACTGGGATCTTACTTTATACTACTGTGTCATTCAAAGATAAGAGCATCATAAACACGAGTGTTTATCTATCTTTCAAATTATGACCTTTTCAATGAAGGAAAATAGCTTGTATGCACCTAGCATAAATCCGTACAGATCCCAGCACAAATGGTTCAGTTTAATACTGAACATTAGAAAGCAACAACTTCTCATTCAACAAGATTTTCTAACTTTTTTTTTCAGATATATTACAGAAGCTTCCTCCAGATATATTCCTCAGCTTGCCTATGAGTATGCTATGAGAGATCCAAGTAAAAGCAAAGCATAAATAGTTAAACACACTTTACCCAACTATTCCTCATCAGAAGCAGTAGTGAGTTGATAGTGAACCTTGTTTTGATTACTCATCTGTTAAAGTTCTCTTTGAATTCAATAGAACCAGTTTAGCTATTTTGACAAATCATTATGTAACAAAACATGTACTTTCCCATATTTAAACATATATTTAAATTTACAAGGACACCCAGGCATTTGCTTGAATTTGCAGCTATATCCTCTTCAAATCATTAGGCAGTTTTCATAGTTCTGTCTGTACTTGTCCTGTGAGATCTTGACTTAGATAACACATGTCCAGGAAGCGTCGCAAGCTAAAAAGTTGTCTGAAAGACAACTGCACAGAAAAACATTGTGAAAAATCAAGATAGAAATCTATCTGAAAGGCTTTGCAGGTCTATATCTACCTGCTCTCCAAGAAAATATAAAGCACAGGAGGTAGAGTCAAGTACCTGGAAGCCACAATGCTCATGCAGTCATGCACATTCGATTAAACAGAATTAATGAAGTAGTTCTTAGTATATTCTTTGTAATTCTTACTGTATTTTAGCTATTATAGCTACATTTACACTTTTTTTCTTGTAAAGTATGTGGTAATGATTCTTCTTTGTTCATCTGAAAGTGTGAAAATGTAATGAGAAGATATAAGGTAGAAATCTAGTGTTTTGAGGGCATACATCTTTGCTTCTGTGTTCACAGAGTCGGCTATTAAATAGCTAAAGAGACTCGTTAGCCACAACACTTGCAGTGACACCGTATTTGAGCTGGTTTCAGTAAACCATCAGTTATTTCAAGAGCAAATTGGAGATTATGCAGCATCATTCTGAGGAGTGTATATAACGTAACTATCTGTCTGTGCAATAATCAGATTTCTTGAGTGTACTTCAACACTTAAAATGACGTCTTCCCAAGATTTTCATCAAAAGACTTGAATAAGAATAAGCTATTGTTAATGCTGTCGCTCTTGACAACATGAAAACACTGGTTTCTTGAATTGATTGCTCCTGTGGAAACAAAATAAGAAAGGTCAAATTGCTGAATAGCAATCCCTCCTTTCTGATCTGGGATATAACTGTTCTGAGCATCTTTGGCTTAACAAGGAAAGACCAATAAATTCTGCATTTCTAGAATAAGAATACTGCCCAGCCTTTCAACATTTTTTTTTCTTTTTCCCCAGAAAGATTGACTTTCAGACTAATCTGGAGTTTCTTCTCTATCATGAAGATAGTACTCTTGCTCTCTCACCAAAATGAGCTATGCTGGACATTGCTTAATGCCATTGATCTATGTGTGTTGAATGAAGCAAAGCTAGAAATTTACCCTCTTGTTCAAAGACACACTGCACACACAGCATGCTATCCTTCACCATTATTTTAAGGTCAGTTTTGGCAGCTAGTAATCTGGAAGGTGTAATTGTTCTAACAGCCAAATGACAAACTGTAGGCTACTGGCTCTAACAAGTTCAGCTCATTTTCATTTCTGGGCATATATATTTCACATGTGATTTCAATGCTCAGACTAGAAAAGTCAAGAAAATACATATTTGAAAAGTAGTCAGCTGTATCCCCATACTACTGCTTTTGCTGCTTAGCTGTCCACAACTACCCAGTTTCCTAGGGTTGGTCTGAGATGTGATCAACTACAGAGCTTCGGTTGTTGTTTTTAGGACAGTCTCTTGAGAGAACTCACACTGTCCATAATCATAGTAATATTTTTCTTTATCATTGGACAAAAATATATACCACCGCCCATATAACTCTAGTGAAGAGCCCAAATTACAATTTTTTTTTGCCTTTCCTAGGGAAATGATCTTCTCTCCATCAAATAAAATGCTTCTCTTGAAAGTCTGGAGACTGCTGCAGGTGACTACTTCTAGAACAGTTTGATCTTTTTGTGACGCTGTCAAAGTAACTGGAGCTTCAGATTTTCAGCAGAAGCCTTTCTGAATTGTAACAATGAATCAGACACTAGTCTACGGTTTGCAGACTCTTTTTTAAATTTCAGCTTCCTCAAATATCTGTAAAGTTCCTGCTTTAATTTCATTTTAAGGGTGTCTAGACAGAGTATCAGCAATTGCAGCTCCTTGCTGTGCACATGCTCTGCCTGCAGATTACACTACATCGTGCAATGAAATGGTCTTTGACATCTCACCAGAACACCATCTATGTCTTTGCTATTTGTCAAGGATAAGTCTCTTGTATTTTGTATAAAGTTGCAGCAATCTAATATGCGTGAGTATTTTTTACAAGTTTTTTTCTTAGCCTCTGGCAGCAAGTCATCCCTTCTGTATATGAGCATGCAAAGTCACAGCATCACTTAATGTGTCAGCAGCGCATGCAGCAGCATTGGAGAACCATCAATCCCATATCTGCATTCTGCAAAGTAAATATAATCCATGATTTATTGTCTGTTTCCCAATCCTTTCTCTCTCACTTCTGAGCCACTATGCCTGACTCTGCATGTCTAGGTGTTTAATTCTAGATTTCAAATAGTCATGCTTCATGCTACAGATTGAATGAGAATTTCAGTATTTAGGGCAAAAAAATTGCAGGATTCGATACTATATGACAAATCCACATTTTATTATTTAATCTTTCATTTGCTATCACAGGTCAAAGCAGCTTCTATAATGATACAAAACTCAACTTCCTGCATTCTGTTAAGTTGCATTAGCAAATTAAAAAAAAAAAAAAAAAGCTCAAACTGGTGGTTTGTTTGTTTTTTGGTCAGGGATTTGCTTTTTATCATGAAGCAAAAATACCTGATAATAAACTAGTGTTAGTCTGGAGGATGTTTGCATCAACTGGAGGATGTTAGCAACAACAACGACTGATTTTTCATTGCTTTTTTTAAAGAATTAAGTTTTAGGGGATGAGCACAACTGTAGACTTATGCATTTCAATCATGATCATACTATGACGAAACTCCATGGTTTTTAAAGATTACCCCTTTTCTTCCTTTCTCTGCTCCTGACTCTGCTTGGATTTAATATCTGACAAGTGGTTGACTCTGAACAACAACTTGTATTAAAAACAATGAATTGTGTCATGCATTCTTTTCTATTTTTGACAGATAGGCAGTTTATATAATGTGTAATTCAAAGCTTTCTTTCCAGAATAAAAACTAATTAAAGTAACAGTTACTCAACAGGCTTTTTAACCATGATACTACTGTTACAGATTCTTCTATTAATTTTCTATTGAATATTCACAGAGACTGAAACTCTTTCCTGATAGAAAAGCTGACCATCACTATGCAGAAAGGAAAGAAAGAAGTTTTGTGGGTTTTTTTTGTTGTTGTTGCTGTTGTTGCTGTTTTTGTTTTGTTTTTCAGTTTCTTTTTGACATGTATCTCATTTACTTCTGATGTCTGTAATTTTGATTCTGCTCTGGACTGATGACATAAACCAAGCACAAAGCTTCCCACAACAGAAAGATTGGTGAGAAAAACTCTAGAAGTCACTTAGGATAGTATTCATCTCATTTAACTGTAGACATCTACATCTGAGTTAACCACTGTATACTCCCTTTACAGTCAACGAAGAGAAATAAGCAGTTTTAGGACACAATTCATCTGCCCTACTTCAGATAGCTACTTTAGGATAAAATCAATCATCCTCTCATGACTTCTTTTCATGATTGTCTATTATCAATACTACCTGTATAGAGGTAGTAGCGCACAGTGACTAGGTCAGATATAAATGTCTGCCTTGTAGAAATTTATGTATGTTTGATGAGACAAAGCCTGGCATGAGGTATAGAGGAGGAAATGGTTACACACCCATGGTTACACATCCTGAGTAAATATAGCCTTGTAAATCCATGGGAATGGTAAGTTTTGTCCTACTCTCATACCATATTGACTATGGAGGGTGGAATTCTTCTGACTAAACATGAAAGTCTGTAGTGAATCATGGCTTATGTATCGGGAAATATAATTTTAATGCTAATTCAGATGTGCTTAGTTTTATGAATGCAAGTCCTCAAACAGAAGTCCTAGATGAGATTCAGGAGAAATGAATGAATCTGAAACGGTGCTTTTCTCACCATGCTCTTCTCCATCCATCATCAACATTTTATGAACAACTGCACAGTGTGGCTGATGTCTCCGTTGCTGTGAGGTAGCTCCTAGGGCCTCTGATAGGGAAACAGTGTGGAAGAGAGATGAAAAAGTATTCAGGCAATGGGAACCTCAACACTGCTCTGTTTCCCTCACTGTGTCATTTCTTTCGCTAATCTGACACTAAGGTGTTACTGAAACTACAAGGTGACAGTGCATGAATAAGTCTATAAAAGGGGATCAAAACCAACACAAGTATCTTATTGTCTTGATATGAATTCATGGCTCTTATTTTGCATAAAACGATGAAGGAATTATATCTCTTAATTAAGTGCAGAGGAAAAAAAAGGAATTAACTGGCATCATTTGCATGAATGACATTCTGTATAAAAGCATTTCTGTTAAAATCCTTTAGTTATTAGTTGAGAGAGTAGTAGACTGTTGTCATCCCTTGCAGAGAAACAAAGAGCTTTAGGGCTGAATTTAATGCTCCTGAATCACAATCTCTGTGATGTCATAACAGTATTGACGCTTAGATGTGAAAGGGAAGAAAGGAAAGCTTTTCTAAATTGCAAAATATGTGTATCTTTTTTCTAAAGATTTGGCTCGAAAGAGCCATGTGCCACTTGGCCAGTATAACAGCAGAGTGACAGAACACTCTGAACGGCAGTTAAAATGGGCTGAAATGTCTTCTGCAAGTGTGCCTCAGTATGCTTATACCTTCCAGGTGGTACCTGGCATACTCTGCCATCCTGTTTCACTGACTGTTCATCGAATATACCATGGCTCCTTTTTGGGGCACAAGTTTGTATTTTCTCTCCATGAAATGTGCATGAATGTTCTTATAGTCTTAAAAAACAAAAATAAAAGGTTGCAGGTAATTTAGATACAGCTACAAACACTTTTCAGTAGTTCTATGGCTTCTAGTTCTGTAAAAGGGCTCAGTTAAGTGGGATGAAGCCCTAACATCGTTGATTGTGACTGTTGTGACCAAAAGGTCCATCTAGTTTCAAATACTTCAGATGGAGCCATCTTGTGCTCTTATAGAAGAGCAAATACCAGGTTTCGAATCTGTAGACAGAAAGGTTACAAAAGTTTCTGGTTTAGCTTAGAGTGAAACCCTTACCATTAATTGTTAGGTAGTAGAAATAGCTGCTATCTCAGAGCCTCTATGACATTATCATTATCCTAAGTATTGTGCAGAAAGAATTTCAGCCAGATTTTGGAAAATGATGAGTGATGGTACCTGTTTTAGAATGGTATTCTCAGAGTTTCACTGGCTCAAAAATTCACATCCACAATTTACTGTTCAGTTTTGGAGTTCTTGTGTCAAGTGCTTTTACAGAAAAATTATAAGGAGCATCATGTCTATTCTTCTGTTATCATCTCTATGTATAAAGATTTTTCAAAAATATCTCCATCATCCTCCTATCTGCCATAAAAATGGCCTGCTTTGGAAGAAAAAAAAAAAAAGTGAAACCAAACCAGTAACCAAGACATAAGCTTTAAATCTTTCAAGTACAATGTGTGTTTGCTGAGAGCAGGCACAGAGAAAGAGAGGCTTGACATAACTTTTACAACAGTAGAAGCACAAATAAGATAGCTTATATGACATAATATCTGGCTTCCACATTTTTTCCTATGGATATTTCTTCAGAGAGAACATACTTCTCAGACATAATTGTATGACATACTGGAGCAGGCAGTCAGGAAGCATTTGAGTCTATTGTAAATGTAATCCACTTTTTTTTTTGTAAAAGGATTTAATAATAGACTGCAACAGCTTCACATACCTGTCTTCTAAGGCTGCATAATTGCAGATTTACCCAAGGGGCCAGACTAGCTCACTTTAGCCCAAGAAGGGAGTAATATATGCATATATGTGTGTATGTATCTGTATATTTAGCAAATTATCTAATTGTTGAAACACCAGAGACCTATGTGAATTCATAGGTAAATCTACTTTATATCCCACTGTGAAAATAAATATTGCTTATATTATTATGTTTTCATTAAAGCGTGCAATTAAGTTAGACACAGAAATGGACCAGATTCTTGGTCTCATTCTTTGTGCTGCTTTAGCGGCATAAATGGGCTATAAAGCCAATTTAACAAAGCAGATGAAGATTCTCCTGAGTAGAGGGAATATGAAATGGAGCTATGCCATTTCTCCTGCAATACTGATTGGATTATAGTGGTGTGATTCAGAGGCTGATGTGTTACCGTGAGCCCTCTGAACATAATGACCCTTTGGAATTAGACTCACAAAATTAGGTCTGGAATCAGCCCCAGGAATGCAATACAATAATAGATCTTTTTATGTCATACCACCTGTGTCCAACATATATGGCACAGCCGAGGAGACAGACCAATGTTTTTAACAACTTATTTACCCTGCAATCTAGTGCAAAAGCCAGCAATCACAAACACAAAATAACCAGATACTCCTTGATTATATCTGAACTGTATGTGAACACCCAGTCTGGCAGCATATCTCCCAGTAACATACAGATATGATACTCATTTGAGAGCTATATGCTCACGGCCTTTATTGCTTGACCAAGGCAGCCTTTATAAGTCTGGGTTGTTATGAAGTGGGGTATATTTTGTATGCCGCACAGTGAGATTTCCAGTCTTTGTCTGGCTGCAGCTATACAAGATGTGGGCAATTACGAGGGTTCGTAGAAATTTGCATTTGGGGAAAGAAATGCAGATTGCAACTGTTTCTAATGTTTTCTGCAGCTTATGTGACAAGCCCCTCAGGAAACAGTGTTTTGGATGCTAACTCTCTTGTTACCATATTAATTGCCTTTGTCATGACAGTTTTGGCATCTGAAAATGGCTGGGAACATGCTGTGCTCCTCAAGAGACCAATCAAGGGCAGGGAAAATTGGTTTATTGGTTCCCAAAGCAGTCTGCGCTAAAGGTGCTGCTATTCAAGCATAGTTTACAGTCTTCTAGCTTGAATGAGGAGCCAAAGACACTTCAGGCAAAGGAAAGCAGAGCTTTCATTTAGAACGGCTAAGGGGAGAAACAGAGAAGTTTATTTCTGTGCCAGCGTGATTTCTGCAGTCAGCTTTTGTGTGCAAATCTGTGTATCGCACGGCACAGAGAGTGGGACCTGGAATCAAGGTTGCCAGAAACCAGTGCAGTCTCAGATTTCCCAAGAGAGATTCCGAGTTCCTCAGATTTTAAATGAACTTCAGCTAAGCTTGCTGATGTGCACGCTTTCAATCTAAATTCTCCTCGTGATCAAAGATAACACTGCCACAAGGACAGACTGCAAACAGGAGAAAAGGGATCAAGGGAAAAATATCAGGAGACAAAAAATTATGATTTTTTTTAACTGATGCTGGATTTATAATGTAAGAACAAGGAGATGCTAATTTCTGATTAATTTTTCTTTCCTTGAGAAGAGTGGCAAGCAGCTGTTATGCTGGAGGTGATAGACTGTAGGTGGTAAAGGATTGGGTCAGGAAAGCAGGTGGTGGGGCAGCAAGGAGATACTGGAAGTAGAAGAACTATTAAGGAGAAAAAGTTCATATGCACATTAAAAAGCAAAGAAAATTCTACAAAAAAAGAAAAAAAAAACTTATTTCAGTTTACTGCCCGTGAACCTCAGATTCAGTAAAAGCGCAGTGATGTAGCAGAATTACGTTTACAATGTTAAATAAGGGGAGAGAATCCTTTTCAGGATGATCTTCAGCAGATACTGAGAAAGTGATACCAAGAGATACAGCCTGACTGATACAGACCATGTTTCAGTAAGACAGGGAAGACATATTTTGATTTATTTTTTTCTGGCAAATTCAAAATAATTTTTTGACTCTTAGTGAAACTAATGAAATGCTAATGTTATAGGACCAGAAGAGCAAGCTTATTCTATACAGTTTCTGTGAGGAAAAAAAAAGAAAAAAAGAAAAAAAAAGACTAAAAACTGGAAGAAAAGGCAAGAAGGTGGATTATTACTAGCTTGGTCTGAGCAGAAACCAGGGGAAGAAACAAAGAGGATTCTTTTTGCTTTCCCTTCCTGCTAAATAACAACTGTAGCTGTTTCAGCTCTTATGCCTAGCTGGTCAAAACAGATGTGAAACCAATAAACAGTATAGGGCATGGGTAGGCCATGTCCCTGTGCTCTTTGATCTTACTACCACAAAAAGCTCTACCAGGAAAGAACCTGGTTCAACCGCTGAGCACCCGCTGTACCCAGGCTCAGTGATCTCCCACGCTGTGCTCTGTTGCACTGAACCTTGTGCCTCTTTGGATATACACACCAGAGTTCATGCAATGAAACCTTTGTGTTTAAAGCTCCTGTGTGTGCTCCCACAATGTGGGCAAGTCTCAGACTAGCACAGAAATGTGCACAAAATTGTTATAGAGCAGTGTGCCCCTGCAAAGACAATGCAGTATTTTAGAAATAAGCAAAAGGGTCACTTTTACAGCAGGGCTTAGCCTTAGCAAGCAATGGAAAGGGGTGAAACAAGGAATTGCTCAAGACACTTCCTGTGCCCCACTTCCCTTTATTTGAATGATGTTATTTTTGCAGCAAAACACAAGCTGTGAGTCAGGGAGATGTACCAGGATCAGTAGGATTTAAGTGAGAACCTCAGTACGTCATGACAGATTGTGAATGGCATTACATCTATTATTCATTTCTTACTCACATCCAAGTCTACAGCTAAAGGAAGTGGTTTGACAGGCAAGACATGTACGTAAATTGCCCATCACATGATATTATCTACTACTGAAGGAATGCTTCAAAAGGCCCAAAATACAACAGAAAGCATAATACAGCCTGTATACTAAGTACCTAATTGTCTGAACGCATGCTCTGAACTTACAGTCCCTTTCATTTGCAAAGTCCAAGAATTCTCAGGAAATCACAGAGCACTATATGAATTTTCAAACTATCTGATATCTCTTCCAAGAACATCCCTGCTGTGGAGGAACTCTCTCAGCAACAATGTTCAGGGATTTGTCAGGAGATATATGTATCTACCTAAATCTCACTACTTGTGGTTTACAATATATTACATTGCAAAGATACCAGTGTTTCTAGAGTAATTTTTGTCCGAGGCAATCTCAAATTATGTCTTTCCCAGGTAGTTATACTGATGAATTTAACTGCATTTCGCAACACTACTAGCATTATGGGCTTTCCTCCTTTTTCCCAGTTGAAAAAGAAATTTAGCATGAATTTTGCATTGAAGAGACATTCTGGGACTAATATGTAAAATATCTACCTCTTACTAGTTGCTACAGCATAGGAGGAAATAGTTTCTTACAGTTGTATAGCAACTATTAGAAGAAACAGCTCTTTGTCATCCATGGCTCGGCTCTTACCATGACTCAGTAAAGATACAGTTTAGTTCTTTCTGCACCAAAGAGATCAAAAATGGTTTCCAATTTTCTTCATGTTTGTTTGCTTGCCACAGAGAGCATTATTCAGGCGGGACTAAGCTTTTCACTTGTAGTTTCTGGTTTCATTGTTACCCAATCTATAGGGGTCTGTATATAGTATAAGACATGTAAGTAAAAGTATAGAGGATAAGGGTTTTTGTTTTTGTTTTTTTTTTTTCCTGTCAGGTGAGAAAACCTTTTTTCCTTGATATTTAGACTCATAGCAAAAATTGTGCCAAGAACAGCAACCTGTTGCCTAGCCCCCAATTAAATTTTTCACATCCTCCCAGTTAACGAGTTTCTAGCCTATGTTCTCTCAGCACTACTATAAGTAGTAATAATAATAATAATAATAATGAGAAAAACAACCGAAATCATTATCATCAAAGAGAAGGGGCACTGTGGCATCTTTTAATTCTTCTAACTAAATGACTCTTTGCTAGCGTGACAGAAAAAAAAAAAGGAGATAAGAAATATTTTTGAAATAAACAACCACTAGACATTACTCAGTATTTAGTAGTTCAAGATATGATATACCCTGTATGACAGAACTGCGTGTATTAATGCATAACCAGCCTCCAGAAGGAAGGATAAGTAATCTATGAAAGGAAATGTTGCGTATCTAGGGAGATAGACGGGCTTCATGAGAAGCGGAAATCAACTCATGTATGTGTTTTAGTGCACAGCATATGACTTAGCGTATCTCATTGCAAAACTAAGAATTCAGAGTAAATTAATGAAATTTGCATGAAGATTTCTTAGATAAAATCTATTTTTGCAAGGTATTGGCAAAGGCAGGATAAACATTTTTCCTACATCTTTTTGCAAAATTCTGCATGTGTCATGTCACAAAGAGGCTATCCATTCTTGATCTCTCTCTCTCCTTCAAATATCACTTCTCATAATAAGTGATTCTAAGTGAATAATGGCTATATTTTTGGCCTGTAGATAATTTGGTCTGTAGAAGTATTTTATTCCCATAAGATCCATAATTTTATTCCATCCTTAACCTCGTATGCACCTATTTTAGTAACTGAATGACATTTCAGAAGAGAACGTTCTTTTGAAAAAGCCAATTAACATATTTCAATTTTTTCATTTAAAAAGAAAAAAAAAGTTTTGCAAATAAATATTCCAGGTAAATGAGGCAGGGGAGGGAAGGCATTTTTTTAAATGACTGTTCCATAGTGTTTCAGAGAAAAGCACTCTGTCCAAAAACATTCACTTTTATAGAATACATAAATTCCACATTTGTGCTCTTAGTTGGGTGCCCCTAAGATAGAGGATTTCTTCACAATTAAAATTTCTGTTTAAAGTTGGGATACAAGAGGATCCACAGGACCTAAATTTACACTCTTTTAAGCTGAGTAAGAGGCACTGTATGTAGTCTACCGTATGAAGGATTTGCCATGAAAGTTTTTTAGTGTTAGTGAAATTGCCTTAAGAAACTTTTCAGATATTGCAAAAACTTTCCACTGAATCGAGTGTGAATAATATTTGGCAAAATCGGTAAGACACTTTCAGTAACCCCTTCTCAGACTGTTTGTGAAACACTACAAAGAACATAAGGAAAAATATTCTTTCTGATATGAACTTGTTAGAGAATAATGCCTAATATCTGATATTATATCTAAGAAGACTCCCCAGATCAGAATGTTGCTGTTTTACACTTTCAATGCACAGGTTCAAATGCCTACACAAAGGGTAAATCATGCACAACCTACACAGCGCTATCCAATTAGACTGGAAGAGGTCACAGACATTATAAGCCACAGTAGCAGCAGTCTCAGCTATACCATCCATTTTATTTGTCTGCTGAAGAAAACAATGTGCTGAATCCAAGAGCACTTTGTCCTAAAGTGACTAATGCTACTGCTGCACTGTATTTGGAGGACAGCATGTTAGGCATAAAGAATCAGGATCCTCACCAAGAGGCACAGCAAGAAATCAGAGAAGTATATTCTAACCATAGAGAGGAGACAGGAGAGATGAATAGGCTACAAGAGCTGAATTCTTCACTTTTGCCTCAGGAAATGAGATAGGCACATAACAGTAATGCTCTCTGCTAGTGATTTATTCTTTTTATTTACAGATGAAAAAAAAATGGTTTGGTGCACTATTTTAGGTCCTAGAAGATTTTAAAGACCACTTTTCAGTTGTAAATGATATGGTTAAAGAAAAAAGAAACTCAGAAATTGAATATGCTTTAATTATGCTTTTTGTCTTTTTTTTTTTTTTTTTGTATTGATTCTCTGATTTCCCTCATGTGTTTTCCCTGGGAATCCTGATTTGTTAGATTGCAACAGCAACAGTAGTTATCTCAAAAGGAGAGATTTCATAGAAGCATAGAATCACAGTATAAGGAAAATGAGGGTTGGGTTTGGACTGACCTCTGGAGATCATCTGGTCCAACTTCCTGCTCACAATAGGACCACAACTCTACTAGAGCAGGTCAACACTGGACTAGTCTGGCTCAGTCTTGAATAGCTCCCAGGGTGGTGATAGCTTAACCTCACTGTATAACTTTTCCCAGTGCTCAACAACCATTCCAGGAGAATTTTTTTTTTCACACCTCCCAAAACACAATTTGTGTCCATTATCTCCTGTTTTATAAGAGGAGTCCTGCATCTTTAGCTGTAAGAATTGGAGTTATGGGGATACACTAGTACAGCTTCATCCATAAAATCGGAAGCAGATGCAGGTGAACAACAGGCTCAAGATGCTGCCCGCCCCCTGATTTCTTGGCTTAGCAGTGAAACATGGAAGACATTTCTTCTTCCATCAGACAACAGAAAGGTTGAACTATCTCAGTTACTATGAGTGCGTGGTCCCTTTAGGACTTGATTCTGATATAGGTCTCCGTTTCTTTATAACAATAGGCTTTGTACAAATAAAAACTTTTGGGGGGGATGTTATTTTGTTTTGGTGGGCTGTTGTGCCATATATCCTTATAATCTATCCCAGGCTTTGCTGCTCATTGCTCCAGCATGGATTTTTTTTTTTTTTTGGGAAAAAAAAAAAAGATTCATATATTGTTGTTGTTGTTGTCAGTATGCAGCAAGACCCAGTATTTATCATTTATGCAACTGCTAATAGTTTAAAAGAAGTATGAGATTAACCCTGAGTGATGTAGGAAGTACTGAAAAGCTAATTTTCCACAACTCAAATGCTGTTAATTTATGGGAAGTGATGATTTTGTGTCCTCCGATAGTTTGAGGAATAGATGGGTTTTGCTTTATTGCTCATTTGTTTTCCTGGCTCTGGTTCTTATCCTGCTTTTTTGTCTACTGAAAATTGTCCTTGACTATTTCTCATTCCTCCACTCTCCCCTTACCCTCTCTTTTCTTATGGTCACTTTGTACCATAGCATCTTTGCAATATTGTAGTATTCGTTAATAAAATCCTTGATTATCTTAAGAATGAAAGAAGATGGGTAAAAAGTCGTTGAGAAGAAGCTTAGCTAAAAATGATAATAATAAAAAAGTAAAATTTGTCTGGATTTTGATAAAAGAATTTACAAATTGTTCTTGTCTTAGGTAATAATCAAGAGTTAATAAAAATAAAATAGAAACAAGTTTCAGCAGTTACAATGAACTTCGAAATGTGTATTTGTCTTCATATTTTGTGAATTCCAGTATGCCTCTTTTAGACACTGTGTTTGCTTTCCAGAAAGTGTAACAGTCCATGCAACTAGCACCATCAGATTTTGATAAAACTAAGTGCTAATTATAACCTCCAAATCCGAATCAAAGCCGTACATAGATATACCAGTGCATCTTTTGGAGATAAAAATGATACATATCTTTCCCTTTGCTTTAGATATTTTTTTTTCTTTCTAAAGAGACTTCTAGGATTTCTGCTATCCAGCATCTGCTGGGACAAGTGAAATGAACCCACAACTAATTTCTGAAGAGATCTGGTACAGTAAATTTCCTTAGCAGAGGCAAGCTTAACACCAAATTTGAAAGGTATATTCTCTAAAAATCTGTGTAAAGAGTCAGTAAGTTTACATGATTTCAGCTAATGACATCAGAACTCCTCAGTTTGACTATCATAGAATAGACGATGGAGACACTTTTGTCAATGATAACTGTTAAAGCTGAAACCCTCTCAATCTATTTAGCTATATCTGAATCACACATAAGGGAGTAGGACCAAACTCTCAAAAATAAGTATGCAAACTGGATATTTTTCAACCCATCTCATGGCCTGAACCACCTGTTTTTATCTTTTTCCCTACCTTTCTCACTTCCAGTTCTACGCTTTGAGTTTCACATGGGATACTGTGACAAGTAAGTGCATTGACACCAGCTCTCTGAAAAGATAGTCAGAGGACCAGAAGAGGACCACTCAAAGATATGGGGTGAAAAAGAAGTATGGGGAAAAAAAAAAAAAAAAAAAAAAGGAAATCTGATTTTCAGGTTCAGGTCTAGATCCTGCCCCTGAGTCACTCTTGCATGTCTTAAGCAGCCGCCTCTCTAGGGGTGGCAACTGGATCTCCATACTCTTAAAAACTGATATTAGCCACAGTCCTGTCTTCTGGTCTTAGACCTTCAAAATCCTATAAACAAATAATTATTTCCATAAAAGCAAAATATTCCATGGGAAAACAAAGCTCTATAATGTGCTATAAACTACTTGTCTTTCCTTAAGGTTTATTATTTTCTATCATTTGTGGAAGGCCCCAATCACTTTGAGACTTATGTCTTCAACAAGCTGTACTTGACATGGAACTTAGTGACAATGATGTACCCTGTGCTCTCTGTCTCACTCCATCTCAGTAGTCTTTTCAATTATTTGTAATGTTGAACTAATATATACTAAGATACAGATATATAGTGAGTTATGTATGCACTTACAAGCTGCTGATCCTAGAGAGGTAGCCCTTAGGTTTTGCTGTTCAGCTTTCATCAAGAAGTGAAACTGATACAAATCAGATGCTTCTTTGGTGATATTCACTTTATATCCATGGAATGGGTGCAGCATCTGGTTCTCCTAAATGAAGTGGAAGCAAACAGCTTCTACTTGCTCACAAACTCTGCTGCCTTCTGGCTTTCCACATCTATTTCTGCCTTTGATACATACAAATCCAGTCACTGCCTATGTATCCTCAGGGAAAGCCTTCTGTCTCAAGCACTTCGTCATGGAGTATTACACTAGGATGTGGTTAATATTATTTCAGCTACGCTACTCCAGAAAGAAATATGGGTACTTCTTCCATTTAGAGATTGTCTACATCTGGATCTATTAAGATATAATTATTCATTAATAGTTCAAAAAAGCTTGAATATCTTATAAGTGCATTCCTACATCAAAAGTAAGGAGTTACCACATGATAAATAAGAAAAGGGTGCTATTTAAAGGGAGTTCCCAGTGAACTATGATGAAATAACTATTCTGGCATAGATTAACATTCTTAAATGGTGTCTAGCTTTCAGATATGCTTGGAGCTGGGCACATTCCTCATTCCTTTAAATGCTAGATGTGATATAGGCTGTTTCAATTGGAATAAGGTAGACTTAAGAGAGTGATTCACATTTTAGAGAAGGCGACTCCTAGAAGTTGCATATCTCAGTTAGCCGTGATGAATATGGACTTTAACAATATTGGGAGAATAATAAAATCATTATGTTTTGACTCTTTGGACTTCAAAATTGTACATATGTATGTATATAGGCATGCATATTATCACAGAACTAAGAGAAAGGCAACAAATAATGAAAAGGGTATTTTTAAAGTATATCTTTATAATATAAAGTATGTCATAAATACTGGGTTGACTGTTCATTAAACTGAATGCCATTTCAGATGAACTAAAAGAGAGAAAGTAGAAGACAACACCAAAGTTAGAAAAATATGAATGAGAGGAAAGGGCAAAAATCTGAAGAACAATTTTTTTAATTTTTTTTTTTAAATATCCTGATGCATCAATAAAAATGAATACTTTTTAATGTTTTGTTTAATAAAACAGTGATGATTTCAGTGTGAAGTGATTCTGCATTACAATCAGATTGTGAAAGAACTGTGATTTTTCGTTTGTTTTGTGCATATGTATATAAGCACACACTGTGCTTACAATGTTGAAATTATAGATCCAATCTGGAATTGAAATATCAACCTTAAATAACTAGATTGGTAATAAATTAGTGCTTTCAGAAAATACAGAGTGGCTTTTTGTCAAAAAAGAGGATTCTTAAATGGTGGGTAGTAATGGGAGAAAGGAACTCATCAAGGCAAGGCTCAAGTCTCAGCTACACCACATTATGTCTCCTAAAGCTCAACAGTAGCAGTTTATAGTCAATCTGCTATTTTATAGAGAGTGAGATTAAAAAAAAATGAAAGCAGCTATTAAAAAATAGTGTGATCTGTGATGCAATATTATCAGATATTTCAGTCAAAGAACAAGTGCCTTATTTAATAAGAGCAATTTGTTCATAAAAGTATTGTGTTACTCTTTGACCTAAAATGCTACTTGTGGAAATAAAACCATGTGTAAAAATAATACTGTAAGCAAAAGAAAAACATTTCTCAAAACTACAATTACAGGAAAATGGTACAGACATTTTGCATGTTTAAAGATCTTCCTCCTTCCCCACCCCTTTCTTTCCTTCCTTCCTTCCTTCCTTCCTTCCTTCCTTCCTTCCTTCCTTCCTTCCTTCCTTCCTTCCTTCCTTCCTTCCTTCCTTCCTTCCTTCCTTCCTTCCTTCCTTCCTTCCTTCCTTCCTTCCTTCCTTCCTTCCTTCCTTCCTTCCTTCCTTCCTTCCTTCCTTCCTTCCTTCCTTCCTTCCCTCCCTCCCTCCCTCCCTCCTTCCCTCCTTCCCTCCCTCCCCTATATTTCTTTCTTTTCTTTCTTTTTTCCTTTCTTTCCTTCTCTCTTTTTTTTTTCTCCATTCTTTTTCACTTTGTTTCTTTCTTTCTCTTTCTCCCTATTGTCTCCTTCTCTCTTTCTTTTCTTTGACCCAGAGGACCTGAAACAATATCAGCTCATAAGGACTTGAATGCTGCCTAAAAACTTTAAATTTTAAATATTGGACATAGTCACTTTTCAAATTCCAGCACAAATCGAAAACAATTTGATCAGCACAAGATAAATGCTTTTGATGATAAACTTTCATTATAAAATGTCAGGGAGAATGAAATTAACATTTTTAACAGGTCTATGGATTAATTAACCAGTGAACACCTATGAACAGCAGGTTAGGTTTTGTTGTTGTTGTTGTTGTTGTTTTCTCCCATTTCAGTGAATATTTTCTTCATTTAGTCTACTTCAGTTCTTTATTGTAAATGTTGATGAAGCATCCCCTAGGGTTTCAGTTCACCTTACCTATCTTTGGGAGCTGCAATGAGATGCTGGCTTTGATGAGTCAGTCTAATCTCTTTCTATAATCAATTGTGAAAGATAAATTTCTCTAAAGTGTTTTTCAGTCTACATCACCATTTTGAGGATTTTTTTTTCTCCTATATAGAGAACCTGAGGTGACTGTAATCCTATATAGATATCTTACATGAGAAATTAAAGCAAGGTAGGATGTGTTCAGGCCTACATTTCCAAAATCTCTTTTTTTTTCTTCTTATGCTTTAATATTTACCTGGTTTCTCTTTTTTATTTTTTTTAATCTGAATTAAAGTTCTGATTATATATTCACTCATTTACTTCCTTGCAACCCTATAGATTACAGTATTCCAGTGCTCAGTGGTAGGTTTAATCAATATTTATGTAATACAAAACATGTCTACTTCACTACACTATTACCAGTGAATAAGTACTAACCTGGCCAACACTCTCGGTCAGTTAAGCTGGAATATATATTAAAGTTCTTAAGAAAGTATTATAGGATTAATGATCTTTGATTGAAGTCTAGACACCAATAGTCTTATAATAGCAGTATGCTGTAATAGGGATTGAATAGAAAGAGGAATAGAAAGAGAAATTAGTTTGTTTTAAGGTTGATGAAGTACATTATGTTTAAAATTAATTAGGAAGATGTTCAGAAAGACCAACAAGGATATGCATAGCATTACAGTACAGAGCATTACATTGCAAGTATTCATCATTTCAGAAAGAAAGTGCAAAAAATGGATTGTGATTCTCACATGTTTTGGACTTAAAGATTATAAAATTTGCTAACAAAGATTTTCATTTATTTTAGAATGCCATCCTCTAAGAAATGCCCCATCTTTCTTTTTACCAGAGAGAGAGTGCATGAGCAAGATCAAAATATCAAAACAGCTAACAATGGTAAATTTCACTACTGGTCACTTCTTATCCAAGCCAAGAAGATGCCTCTAGCAAAATCACAAGAGAAATCAAAGAATAAAACCACATAGTGTCTGACAACTGAGATGAATTTTCAGTTGCTGATCCTGGATAGAAGTCCAATATGGAATTAAATGGGATACATATGTATTTTTTTTTTAGTTTGTTTTTTACTGTTGCCCATCCCTATCATATCTGACTCCTGACCACATAAAATCCATGCCAATAACAAAGTGACAAAGAAATGCAATGTTTACCAAGGAGGAAAAGAAATCAACAAAATTTCGACTAGTTTTTTTGGTAGCTTTTCTTTTAGGACAATAGTTTGAAACAAGTTTTCCTGTTGTTTTGTTGTTGTTTCTTTGTTTTTACAGGTGGTATTGCTGACACAGGTGTGCCAGCATTCTCTTATACATGCTGTCGTGTCATGTGATATTAAGGCTCTTTAGAGATTAAAATAATCAGAGTTTATAAAAGATGACTTCTAGGGGCATAAAATGATCCTGGAAGAAAACATAAGACCAGTAAGTTTTACATCTTTTAGTTGAGTGCACTGCTTCAACTACAGACATTTTATCAGCTATATAAAATAACCAATAGATAAATTTCTCCCAATTTCCCATACTTACCAATTATATTTTAATTCCCAAATCCTCAAATAGGCCTATTTAAGGGTGTTGAATGTCTTCATAATTTTGTTAAGCTGATGGACCATTATTCAAGTATACAACTGAAAGATTTAAGGTCTTGGAAATGATCTGCTAGAGCCTTCCCACTCTGCCCACTCTTCTCATGCAATCTCAGACAAGGCAGATAGATAGAGTTGAATTCACCTCATCTAATTTCCAGCACTCAGTTTCAAGCTGCTCAGCTATCCTCCCTTGAAAATAGAAAGAAGGCGGCACCCTGATGGAGTAATTCATCCTGTTCTAAAATGGTTGTTCATATCAAATGATAAAAAAAGAAACATAGGAAAGATCTCTCTCAGTTGATGTTAGAACATACATATGCAACTAATTTAATCCATATATGTAGCTCTCATGCAAGACAGATCTCACCCATATAGAAAAGCATTTCAATAGTTAAAGATGAGACTTCTTCCCATCTTTGAGACTCTTTTGCCTAGATGCCTCTGAAACCCTCATAGATGCCTGTTTGAATTGTTAGGTGCCAAGTTACTTTTGTCTTATTGTCTTGACCTTCACACTGTTTTCTTAATTCCTGAACAACACAGTGGGAATAATAGCACTTACCTATCTCAGCGGGATCTCTGTTGTGAAGCATTAATTTTGTGAGGTGATCAGGCTCTATGGTAATAGGGATCATAAAGGTATAAGGATTTTTATTATTCTGTATTTGAAAAGCACTTCAAGCACAGTGGGAGCTTTTGAAGACTAGCAATAGTAGCAGCAACAATAACTTTCCTAGTCCTTTAAAATCTGTTTCTATAGTATAAATATGGAATGACTAATGCAATCAGAATTCTAATGGTATTGTTACAGTAAACAAATTATAAACATGGTTGTAATGTATAAATGCAGAACAAAGATCTTCTGTTATACAACATATAATTATATGTAATAAAAAACAGTGGACAGAACAATATTAGAATTCTTTTAAAAGCCTGAGATGTCTGAGACAGCTACATTAGTAACAATACCATTAAAGTTTCCAGCACCACAAACCTGCAAAGTTTATTGTTTCATCACATGCTGCAGAGTTTATTATTTCAGGAGTGAAATCTACAAACATAATGAAATTGAATTGAATATACAAAGCTGGATATGTACCTTAAGGGCATTTCAAATATTCTCACACTGAGAAACCACAGAGAAGGAATATAGGGATAAAAGAAATGTAGCAAACAGAAGTTCTCCATCAGAAAACTGAAGAAAGTAGGACTGGGGGAAATATAACTGGTAAAATAAGAGGGGTTTGAGGGGTTTCTTTGCATCTTCTTTACATGTTCTTTCACTATATAGGTGGATTTTAAAAGCATAATTTTCTTTTTACCAGAGAGAGGCTGCATAAGCAAGATCAAAATATCAAAGCAGTTAACAACTTTAAATCCCTGCACTGGCCACTTTCTTTCCAAGCCCACTTCAACGAACAAATTCTCCTTAAAAACAGATTTGCCAAAGGTTATGGATTCAGAGCTACACCATTTGAACGGAGACGGCTAGAAATTTTACTGCCAATCAGGCTTAGTACTCAGATGATTAAGCAAGTCTCACAGTCCTGCTCAGACCAGTAGTTCAGATGCATTTTACTCTTTTTTTCATAGTGGTTAGTGCTGTCTGCTCCTAAGAAAGGTGCAAACAAGTATTCAATAGACAGTTCTCAGGTAGTTTGTATCCCTGTAAACTCTTACACTACCATTCAATAATTAAAAATTGATTTATATCTTAAAATGAAAGCTTGACAGCTCTTTTTCACCAAAAGACTTTTTCTGTCGTGGAAAATAAAACACACTTTATAAAATCTCAAAATTAGGAACCCTGTATCCTAATCACTAATGGCTACTCCCAAATATTCTTTCTGAGTCTTGGTGGAAGGTAACACTACCATGAAAATGGAAAGTTTCATCCCTGTTATAATCCACCCAGAAGTCTGCAAAAGCCAAACTATTAGAGAAAATACCTGCCAAGTCATGAGTGAAACAGCACAATCCTAATAAGGTTCTACACTACAAATCTAGAAGAAATTTGTAAATCGTACCAGTTAATAGCTGCTTTAAGATCTCAGTGCCTCAAGGTTAATCAGCCCGGTGCTGGGCCAGGGAAGGCAGAGGAAGAGCCCTTGGTCTCTCAGGAGGGGCATGGATTGGGATTTGTGGTAGTCTATGAGCTATATGTTATGTTAACGTTAACTACACTAAAACTGCTAGAGGCTACATTGCTGAATGTGGGTCACTTTCTACCTACAAGTAATATTTTGGACACCCTACAAGTTAAATATTTATTTTGTTAAAGTCAGTTTCTTACTATTTTCGTTCTAAGGACTCTTTTGATGGTATTAATGCCATAAGCAGAACTAAATATCTGCAGAATTATAGCAAGTTTCCCTATAACATTTCACTTGAATCTTATTCTTTCCTGAATAGATTAAAAGGTCTTTCATCTCTGCAGTTTTAAGTAGTATTTTCCACAGTAACAGAGGGATGCCAGATTTCTGCTAGTCAGTCTGCTGACTGTTTTAATGCTCTATAATTTTGTAATGGTCTCCCCTCAGGCTGTCTGATAGTGAAGCAAAAGGCCTGTTCCAACATGTGATATTAGTTGTCCAAGACAATATGTGGATTTTTGGCTTTCTTTTTTTCTCCCACTCCATTCCTTGAAGATAAAGGGAGATTGTGCTGGTAGTGTCAAGGGACCTTTTGTACTTTTAAGAGAAGCTATGTTTTGCTAGCTTATTTAGGAAGTTTCTCCCAATATTAAAAAGTAATTCCTCTCAAAAAGGAGATAGGGTCATTAAAGATGAGAGACTAACTAGAGACTAACTATTGTGATAATTGCACCTGCTGTACAAGTAGACACTGCATAAAAAACCTTGTCTTATGGACAGAAATGTCTGAAGTAAACTTATTTCACAGTAGGTATGTTAAGCAACTATTACAGGTATTTTAGAGTTGCTTTGCTCAACTTTGGCAAAACTAACTGAAGTTCTCTAGACAAATACGTATATCATCATCAAGGTATCAAAAGACTTAGAATGAGTTTGTTGCTTCCCACTGGCTAGATCAACACCACTGCAATTTTTGTTATTCCCCAAAGAAACAAGAGACAGGAAATACTGTGAGTCTATTTATGGAAAAGCTGTAATTGGATAAATCAAGTATATAATACTGTTAATACCAAGGATGTGTTCATATCAAGAGATCTGCGATCTGTGATCTCTTGGTTGATGTGGTGAGACAGACAGGTATGTTTTTCTTGTTCTCTCATGGGTCTCCAATAGCACAGCAATGCTTTGGGTTGCTGACTGTTTTTTCTCCCTATTTAGAAAATTTTACCAAAGAGCAAGGCAGACAGATGCAAGCTCATTCTGCAGGTATTTCTAACTGGTCCTTCAAAAGTGAACTCATGTCTAGAACTGCCTAGGTGAAAAAGCATGGTGATGTGTCCTTGTTTATACAATTGAAGGGCATATTCAAGCTTGAAATCACTTTTATGCAGCCCTGCGGCCTCAGATTGTAGATAGGTCACATCTAGTCAGCTTGGAGTGAAAGCAGAGGAGTGTGAAACAACTGTCTTCTTGGGGAATACCAGAATCATGACAAGGAATGGGAATACCTGCATGAGATGACCAGAATCATGGCAAGGCAGAAGACCCATGGAGAGAACAATAAAGAAGTTTCCAATACGGAAACAGAGGCAAAAAGCCTGGAACCAAGAATTAAGTCTGATTTAAGCTTACCAATATCATCAAATAAATTCTTTCTGGCCAATCTAGATTTTAACACCTGCTTGATTGTCATAGATGGTACCCAGTATTAACATCAATAGGAATGTTATGCTACTACGGAAGCAAGCTGAATCCATGTGCGTTCAATGTCTCATGTGCATTAAGAAGCAGCCCTTGGCATTCCTGAATGAAAAGGTTAATACCAGTAGATAAAATGTCCTGTGATAGAGTGTGAGTGCCATGAACTCAAGTCCAGTTGCAGAACCGAACATTGAAGCATTCAGAAGAGCAAATAGCTAAGATTCCTGTGACTGCATCAGAGAGAGAGACAACAGTAAGAACATTAAAAATTGACAAAAGGTCAGGCTCTTCCACTCAAGTCAGGAGGAGAAACCTGACCTAGTGATAGTCAGCCATTCATTGTCTACTTGGGAGGGAGCCAAAAGAGGAGAAACAACTTATAATTCCAAATACACACAAATTATCATAGGCATCTTCAACATTGCTGTGCTTGACAAGCTGTTATTTTATTACATGGGCAACTGGATGTGCAGCTGGAAGCCTGTCATGCATAAAAGGTTAAAAGAAACAGCAGTAGCAGCCAGTTCAGAAAATAGAGAATTCATTCTGAAGAATGGATGAAATGATTGCTTTCCATCAGAAGGTAAGACACTTCTGTCCTCAGTGGTAGCTGTGTCTTTAAGCAATAAATGTGAAAATGACTTTAAATGACAGGACCAAGAATCCATTACAACCAGTTTAGTCTTTCAATCATTTGTGGAGGGACAAGGCCCAATCACAGCACACAGAAAGCAAATAATGCTGTGTCCTATGCTCTTGGGCTATATAATCTCAGTTCTAGCTCCATCCCTTCTGGCTTCTTTGTGAGCAGGACTCCATGGTCAAGCACAATCTGTGCCCATGAGTATTTCCTTCCATTTTTATCCTGTCAATAAATATGACTGTGAATGATCACTTAATGGAGACCCATGTTCAATTCAGAAAATGTCATCTAAGTCTGTTTGCTCTAGGGGTCTGATTATTTTCTTAGATCTTGCTTCATCCTGCCTCAAGCACCACTGTTTTATCTGCTTTGCAATGTATTCGATTCCCAGCTCAGCGAGCCTCTGCAACACCTGAGGATAGACTTTGGTGTTTTTCATCCTGGAGACAAGCTCCCTTGGACTGTATTATTATTCAGATCCTCAGGAAGGGCTGTCCTGCCAGCCTTTTTTTCGCTTTTTTTTTGCTTTTGCTTCCTTGAAATTCTTTCTTGAAATCAACAAAGCAGTAAGCATGGTGCTGAGACAAAGTATCAGAGAAATTCAGCAGTAATTACCCAGGTGGATGCTGGCATTGCATCCTTACTGCAATGCATCCTTATTATGAAATCTACTAAGGGACATTTTATATAGCCAAAGAATTCCACACAAGGCTTGTGCATGGGCTATGGCATAGCAATGAAATCATCTACAGCACATACACCTTGTCTTATACAATTTGGGAAATAAGTATAAACCACTCTGATGTAGCCAGATATTATCTGAGGAATTGCTTATTAATATTACCACCAGACACTTAACCATTAAGAATGGAATTTGTGGTGAATTCTAACAGGCTTAGCTAACAGAAATGCTGTTAAAGCTTATGTTTTTTGTTTGTTTGTTTTTATTTATATTTTTTTTCCTGGCAAATGAAAGGTGAACAGCATAATGTACACATAATGATTTATTACTTACTAGTTAAAACATGAGATCTTAAGTGTCCCATTGAGTTTAGTGTGTCATGCTCTGCTAGAAATCGTGTGTGGTACTCAAGGCAATATGATTAACTCAATCCTTTGTTTGCATCTGAGTGTGCATCTATAGATGTTGTTTTAGTATTTCTATTACATACGTGCACATACTCAGGTTCTTCTTCAGAAAATTACTGACCACCATTTCAACTAATGGCCTGAATCATGTATGGCCATAACCTATCCCAGACTGATGAAACATTAGACAATCTGCTCTTAAATGGTTACCTAAGAGGAGAAAAGATTTTAAGAACTGCAGTTGAGGTCTACCTTCAGCACTAGGAGCTTTTTTTTTTTTTTTTTTCTTTAGGCTGCTTGTTCCACTGATTTAAGTTCTGACTTTGAAAAGGCCAAACAACAAGGAAAAACAAAAAAGAAAAAAAAAAAAAAAGAAAAGAAAACCATACGCCCTCTTTCCTCAGGGATACTTATTATCACTATTGACCTGTTCATGGAGAAGTAGCAGCCAGAGGTGGAGTTGCACAAAGTGTTCCCTGGCATGCTTTTACTTCAGCGACAAGGACTTCTCTCCAGTTATCAATGTTTAGACTTAACAGAGCTTTGACTTTCATGTTTCCTTTACAATACAGGTCAAGCAATCAATGTAGCAATACTATTTCTCTTCAAACACTTCAGTTCTATAGGGTACTCGTTATCACAACCATATTCCCTTTAATTTTCAAATCAGTTTTGGATTCGTTCCAGGATCTCCCTTAGTAAATTGATTTTAAGCAGTACGTCACTTACATTGTCCATGTATCTTCAGAAACTATCTTGCACTGGTGAATTCAAAAAGTTGAAGTAAAAAACAACATACGCTTCATTTCTGTTTGTAGAGATTGAGCTACATCTAACATTTATTTTTGTGGGTGTCTTTAATTCTTTCTTATTTTCTTATTCTTTTTTTTTTTTATCATATACCTTTTCCTTCCAGTTAAGTGTATGGTACATCTTACTTCCTAGCAATATTTTGTTATCTACAATCAGAATTGTCTTAGTTCTCATGCTATTTTTTTTCTGACTGCCTGTATTATCAGTATTATCATCACCCTTTAATTTCTCTACTTGGCTACTTACACGTTGATCCCTTAATTGGTGTTTTAAGTTTTCATCCTCTCATGTTTTCTCTGTTCTGTATGAAACAGAATCCCTTTTGAGCTCCTGCATCTTTTACCCTACCATATATCTCTTGCTTTTCACCAGTTGTTGTCATTTCTTTCCGTAGCAATTGCTATCTTCCTTAGATAGATAGCCTCCTTTCTAACCTTAATCTATTCTGAGGAAAATGCAAAAATTTAGAGTGAGTATACTAGGGATGAATGCCTTTATTAATTGATTGGATATCAAACCATAGATATCACACTTAGTATTTAGCATTTACATAGTAGAATATTGGCAAGCTACTATACAAATAGTATAAAAAGTTAATCCCCGATAAAATTCTTGAAATAAATGAAATTATGCATTAATTATGGCACATTAACTAATTAATCAGCCTGGTAATTTGGTATTATAAGTAATTATTAAAAGTCAAGGTAACTTGCCTAACAAACATTGGATCTGTAGCAGATCTAGAAAGAGAAATCAGGAGTTCCTAGATGCAGCCCCAAGCTAAATACACTGTCCATGCATCCTGTATTACTGAACACCAAATAATACTAAATAAGAATCTCAATAGAAAATGCTTAGAGGCTTTCATTAATTTATTCTTTGCCAATAAAAGTTGGAGCTGAGACACACCTCAGCTGTGAATATCTCTCTTGTACGCTAAAATAATTTTCTCATATCCACAACAGACAAAAAAAAAAGTCTAGTATTAATGCTAAACTGATTAATGTCCTAACAATGGCATCATGATATTTGAAAGAACGGGTTGCATGACAGGAAATTATAAAAGCTTAGAAAATTGCAATAGTTGCAATTTTGAAGAGTTGCCAGACAGCACCAAGCTCTCCTCCACCAAAAATTATTCCTTGTATGGAGTACTCCTGAGTACTCAGTGAGTACTTACCATTGAATATTACTCCTTGTAACTGGCATGTGTGATAGTGATTTTTCTTGACACTGGTATTTTGTTCCCCTCTTTCCAGTGATGCAGATGCTGGGGCTTATTTTAGAAAAACACACAAGTTTCCCCTTTCAGCAAGTTATAGGAGCAGAGATTTGAGACGGACTATCACTTTGCTTTTCTTTCTCCTGGAAAAGAACTTTGCAATAATGGAAGAGAGAGGATCCCACCCACTGCAGTCTGCAAAAAGTGATTCAAAAATACTTTCCACTAAATTTTTCAGTGGTATTTGACAGAGATAAGGTGAAGACAAGGGGCACCTGTGATTTCCTTTCCTATAGTCTAGGATAGTCTAATGCTATGCATGGGTCATTCTTTGAATGACTGACAATGAATTTTAAATTCCTATTGAGCTAAAATCTTGACATTTAGTGCATTCATTCTTTATGAGATGTGGAAGAAAAAAAATCTCCCAATTGAATTTTGACTTTTCCAGTACAGGTTGCTAAAAGGTCATTGGTGCTTTTCACTAACTGCAACCATTGTCAATTCTTTGTACCAGAGGGTAATAGTTAACAAGAGGGAGGTTTTATATGACCCGTGAGGAGTAAGGAGTCACACTATCTCTACATTTCAAGGTTATAATACTTTTTGGCACAACAGGATGTAAGATCTCTCATTTATTAGTATTAAGTTTATTTGAAGCTATGATGATCATATTTCAGGCCCCAACAAAGTATATTTGGCTCATCCATGCAAACATGCATACCTATTGATAATGCAAAAATAACATGGGGATTCTTCTCTACATGACAGTAAGAGCTGCAAGCGGGGATAGTCTGAGAGCCAAGCAAGTCTCCACAGCCCTTTCACAATGTTCCGAGTCTGAGTCTCCCATGAGCACCAAAACTCCTTAGACAACAGGTGAGGACAGGAGATGGGAGCTTCCACCCCTGCAGCCACTCTCCTGCTGCTACCACCCCGGTGCTGCTTTGGGGCTCAGGCTTAGCTGGCTCAGATGCTTAATTAGACACCTCTCCCGGCCCCTCATCTGCTGCCAGGGCACTGAGCTTATTCTGCAGTTCTTCAGGTGGAGCATTATATAATGGTCCTCTAAATGAGAAGAACTGGATACACTACATGCAACATAAACATCCAATTGAAATTATCTGGGGAACGTAAGCAGAAAGAATATAATTATCCACAATGATGACTTGCCTACACATAGATATTTCCTGGCATAGCTATACTGGACTAATTATTCCGCCACAGTTCTATCAGTCTTAGCTCCCATGTGGACATCGTGTATGCCAAAACTGTTATATTGTCCCAGAATAATTATACTAGAATAATTATTCCAAATAATTCCAAATGACTATTATTTTGAAACAGAATGTCCGTATTGCTCTTAAACCAATGCAGCTATAGCAGAATAATTGTAGATATGCCAGGAAATATCTATTTGTAGAAAGCCCTCTAGTAATATTAAAATTACTATTAGTTACAACAATCTAGCACAGTTATACTTTTTTCCATAAGGAAGTGCAAATTTGATGTCAGAAGTAAAAATCATCGCTCTAGTATAACCAGGATCATTTTATATGATTGTCTGTCTGTGTCCTGAAACACTATTCTTTCAGCATAGCTGGTTTTACAGATTGTTCCCTTTGCTCTTCCGTGTGATTATGAACTGTATTTTCTACAGAATCATGCAAAATTTCAGAGCTCAACAAGCAGTAAATGACCATGATTAATGCAGCTTATCCTGTGACAGTTTTTGGGATCACAGCCTATGAGAGATGTCATGGTTATTACTCTGAAATGATTTTCCTCCACGTTACATGTTCTTAATCCTTTGTCTGTTGTCCTCTTTCTATTTTCTTTCTCTTACAGTTGCAGTACAATTGCTGAAACATTTACCTTATATGTTGCATTAATTATAAACAGCCATCTTAATGTTTCCAGGAATCCTAAAGCAACAGACCGAAGAACGAAGCGCAATCACCTTGCATTATTGTTGTATATATATTTTTCTGTGATCAAATAACATAAACAACACTTGCAGGCTCTGAGATCTTCAGAAAAGCATTTCCTCGTCTTTATTCAGCAGCTCAACAAATGATAAACCGTTTGGTATTCTCTGGGTACCTGTGCAGGTATATGCCAATTTAATATAAATGATTTCCTTCGGTCATTTCAGATAGCCTGATAAAGGGCACTGACTGCCCCAAACATTTTACTTGGGTAACCTTTTAGGTTCTCTAGAGTTCTTGGATATCTTTGAAACATTTGAACAGAAACATTTGAAACCTGTGCAAGAGTAATAACCACAGCCACATCTTTTGTTCTTTCAAGGATACTTCTAGGTTTTACACATTTTTCTTGATGATAGATGGAAGTACTCAATTCTGGGGATTAAAGACAGAATACACTCTCTGTGTTTTAAAAGTTCTTTGCTGATACAGGCATTTAGCAGCAGAGCTAACAGCTTGATTCTTCAGAAAGATTCAGGCAAACTCCCTCCCTCCTTGCAGAGGGGCAACTGTTGCTCAATGCAGTGAGAGAAGCAACAGTTTGCCCTGATTCCATCACTAAAAATGAAACCACTAACCTGCTTCTGCAAATTAGCCCATTGAAAGGGAGTCTGAGAAGCAAAGTGGCTGAATTACTTCCTTGAACTTCAAAGGTAAATAATATTTTGAGTTGCCTAATACTGGTGCAGTGCAGTATAAAAAAAAATTAAACATCCCAAGAGAAATAAAGATTAGCAGATCTTGCTAAAAATGTCTTTCTGAGAGACAAATGAAGACAAATGTCTATTTTGCCTGATGTTCCCATAGAATAGTAGAAATCATGTAACCAAAGACATAGTTTATTTGAAAAATACAGTTTCTGTATTCTGTACTTGAATATATCATGTTAAAAGATCTTTAGATCTAAATTAAAACATAAGATGGAATAAGAGAGAAGCATACACACTGGAGATTATGCAGTTATATAACAAATAGCTTCAGGCTGTTTGTAACTCTCCCAAACTAAATTAATTACAGAACAGTATCTAAGGATAAAAATTTGGTGGCATAGTTCTAAATCTAATACCATTTTCTAAAAGTCATTTCTGCTGAGTTCCATTAACTTTAAAAAAGCTACAGAGTCTTAAAAGACAGAATTCTGAACACAAACAAAAGGATGTATCCTATCTATCCAACCAGTCACTGAAAAGTGAGATCCCTAATCTAAACAAATTTCTTGTGTTTCCTATGCAGCCTATAGAGAAAAACAGGATTTGCGGAAGACAGCATTTTTTTTTTGCATCTTTGGCAAATATCTTGATGAATTCCCTGCTGGTGATGCCTGCAGAAACGAGCTTGGACTAGGCATATAACTTAGAGGTAGCCAAGTAATACCTGAGATGCATGCTTATCTAAGGCCACATGTGTCTGCCTTTAACTCTTTTAATTCATTCTTATATTATGCTTTCCGCAGATCTATCAAGAGTGCCACACAGGCTTCTGTTTTTTAATGGATAACACAAAGCTGCTCCAGCTTCAGCTTGCAAACAGTGAAGTAGGCAATAGGTAGTCCTATTAATACATACTTTGTATGAAGCAGAAAAGCAGAACTGTCAACAACAGTATTTCAATCTCTTCCCCTTCTCTTCAATTCTCCATTAACATCAGGCTCAAGCACAGAAATTCCAATCGAAAGTCTTGTGATCTGCTTTTTAAAGAGAAACAATAATTTTAGAAAGAAATATATCATATTATTGATTTTCTTCAAAATTCTTAAGTGCATACTTTGCTGTTTGTGACTTCTTTTTTTCCAGTTTATTACACAGCTCAAGCATACTCTGCTTTGAATCAGTGTTTTCTGAAAGCATCTCTATTCTGCTATTAGTTCTGGAAAAGTTTTTATCTCCAAAATCCTGAGAGGATATTAGAAAATACAATAAATCTGCCAATTCCATTGTTTCTTTAGATATTCTAAGATTCCAGATATATACCGAATATGATTAGAACATATTCTTAATAAGTTACTGAATATTGATGATGACCAATATCTCTAAATCCATGTTCCTCACTTCCTTTAACCTTCCTTACTAAAGCCATTTTTTTCCATCGATGTTTGGTTACTCTACTTGAATAGGTAGTTGTTTGCTTTCCTTGAAACATCACTTACTAAAGTTAATACAATGACCTTAAGCATTAAGCTTAAATTCCGTTTCAGTATAAGTTTGCAGTGATGATCACTCATATCTACGAACTCAGCTCTAGTTACTGTTGAACACGATCCTACTCTTGAGTCAGCTTTATGGAAGGCTTTACTGGACTTATACTTTCTTTTCCTAGGAAGCTTAAATTGGTTCCTTTCCTGATATCAGCCCTGTATCCTATGAATGGGATCCCTTTCTGCCTTACTTTAATATTTACCTAAGCGCTTTATGACTCTATACAGGCTTACATCCCAGAACAGAAAATAAAAACTCCTGTGCTTGTGACCTAGAAGTTTATTGGTCTGTCTCATTTTCAAAGCACTTGTCATCACAACATGTCATTGTTTCACATCTCTAATCCCTCTTTTAATGAGATGGAGATATTTTAAAATTTCTAATACTGAATTTTTCTATTGCAGTTCCCTTTGAGGAACAAAGCAGGCAGATTCAAGATGATTCTTTTTATTAAATATCTAAAAGGTATTTTTATCTCATTCCACCCTCAAATATAAATATATTCATACTTATAAATATATAAATATATATGTAAGTCATCTCCCTGATGTTCATCATTTCTTTCCTCCACAGTGGACTGCCAGGCTCATTAGGAACAGCTGATATTTTACTCCCTAGCTACCTTTTTTGACGGTGTTGCTGTCAGTGTGATAAAATATGTAACTTCAACATTGATCAAGCAGTTTATGGTCTTCTCCTTTCAGAGCCAAGCAGAGGATTTTTAGAAAGAACATGACTTTCTAGCCCAATGATCAGGCCACTCAACCAGATGATGGAGGTCACGCGTTCTGATTCCTGCTCTCACGAGCACTTGTGGATTTACAGACATCGGATAAAAGGTTTGCCAGGTAAAGCAAAGCAAATCTTATCCAAGTCTAGCAAACAATTCAAGCTACTTCCAATTAATGGAAAATACCTTCTTTTTTTGCTTGAAGATATTATGTACTTCTCCTAGAAACACACAATTGTAATGGACTGTCTAAGCCACTTGGTTCTGGTCTGCATACTATGCAATATACTCTGCATGCAATATACTCTATACTCAGTATGCCATATACTCTGCTTTATAATATGATTGAGTGTTTACAACTCCAGAACTTATTCAGATGCATAAGAAAACCTCTTGCAATATGTTGGAGAAGAAAAGACAAAAATAACTTATTTTATTTGTATCCCCAGGAATGATCTTTGGTATACAGCATATGACCAACTATAGTGCTAAACCTCTTAGAAGTGCATAATATCTGAATCCTAATTAGAGCCCTATAAGTGGAACTCTGATCATAGCTGGCATTTCTTATGCTTAAAATCCTTAAATACAGGAGTGTATTAAAAAAAAAAAACTTGTATAAATTCCAGAAGTAAGGCACGTCATTCATAAGAATATGATCAGAATAATATTCATTTGCTAAACAGTGCCTACAATGTATACCATAACTATATATATCTAATTATATAGTTATATATATATATATAACTAGATAAACTAGATTTTATTATAATCAAGTGAATTCCATATTTCCTAATGAATTCAAGTAAATTGTTCTTTTTATACTTTTCACATAAATATGTGCCTGCCAAAAAATGGGGTTGCTATGTAAATTAAATTTCCACCGGGAATTATACATTTGTTTGATACTGTACAACCTATGCAGTGTACATAACCTCTGTTTCTTCCAAATAACAATGGTGAGAACAAAATTTCCTTTGAGAATTAAAACATCTCTTCATTATTTTATTTATATTCATGTTTCCATTAGATTAAATACATTGAAAAAGAAGCAAAAGCAACAACAAAACAAATAGGTAGAGACTGATTATCTTGAGATCCATCACAATAATAGAAATATTGCTGAAGAAAGTTATAAACATAGAAATGCATGCTCTTTTACAAAAAAAAAAAAAAAAAATGTAGAAATTACAGCCAACAGTTGTAACTGGTACAACCTTTCTAACAAGATAGAGTGCAAAGATACACAGAAAGGGATACTGTCTAGGTTGCTTCTGCTGTTTGATCTTATTAATTTTTGACTTTTCAGTTATTTGCATTTTATTTATTTTTTATGACCTGGTTGCACATTACAAAAGGATCATTAACCAAGCCTGATTTCAGGACAGGACATATTAAGCAGTAGGAAAAAGGACCAACAAGCGTAGCATGGGTGGGTTCCCAATAGTGGGGCCCAAACAACAGGTATGAATTAAAGACACTTGATCCTCCCATTGTCATTCTTCCTCTTTTACTTCACACTGAGTAAATTAGTAGGGTCCACATGAACAGTAACTGCATCTTAACAGAGATAACACAGTCAATGCAGTGATGACTTCTTCAATCATCAGAGCACATCTGCCTATGCCCTAAGTCATTTATAGATGTGATTTTTTTCATCAAGCTCTTCATAGATAAGTGCTTCTGCAATTCTGCTGTTTGTATAAATTAAAATTTCTGATTTTCATGAAAGAGCAAGGAAATGAAGAGAAAGGGCATGTTTAAATAGGCTGTTAAATGAAAATGTAAAAATGAAAGAGAAGGTTCCCTGTTAGAATTATTTTATTATTTGAAAAAAAAAAATAGACTGAGATAGAAAAAAACTTAGGAAATAAATCTAAAATGTCCTGTGTCTTATGTTATTTGAAATTGAATTTATCTATCTATCTCAGACAACTTCAGATGCCTACAATGTAGATGGTTAGAACCGTTTGGTCAGCTTAGTGACTGTAATCAATTAGTCAAAGGAAATAAATAAATGCTTTGTAACATCTTAACTTGCATATCTGAAATAAATCAGAGAATTAATGCATAAATTGTTATATCACTGTTTATAATATGTCCATCTTTTAAATGTTTAAATGTGGCAGACTTCAGCTCCATATGCATATTAATAGTGCTCCCTGCTTTGGTGCATACAAAAATAAACAAACAAAAAACACATTATTTTCTACAACATTCAAGCTACTGATATTGCTACATATCAACATGTCTATGAAGGTTCCTTAATGAATCTCATCTTTGGGTTATGCTTGAGTTGCAAGGTCTTTAGGACAGGGCTTCTCTTTGTCTCATGCTTAGCCTGGTACAAAACCAGAGTGGGACTCCTGCACTTTCTGATAGTATTGTAATACCTTAATACAATGAAGCCAAAAAAAAAAAAAAAAAAAAAAAAGGGTTGTGGGAGGAGGGGGTGAGGGAGGTCTCTGTACTTTATGGAATCTAAGATCAATGATTGTAAGAAAAGCTTCCAGAAGAGAGCTCTAAAATTCTATATCAAGTCTATATAAGTACTGTATATATATTAAAAATAAAAAAGAAGTCAGTTGACAATTAAAAATGGGCTGCAGATATATTTTCAGAATGCTCAGCAAAGCAGAAAATGCACAGCATTTTTGTTACAGTTGGAGTATAATAGTTTTATTCAACTTCTGAAAGCAACAACAAAAGAAGAAAACCACTACTTCGAAACCTCAGAAGGAGATGTGACTAAAGGATAGAAAGTAGGATATTTTTATCATGACAAAGGTAGATGTTGTTAGAAGAAAGCATACTAATTTTCAGTCAAATAGCTGGATTTCTAAGAAAAGTATCCTACTGAAATCCGATGTAAAAATCTGATCAAAGGAAATCATTAGAATATATCAAAAGGAGTAGCCACATAGGGAGGTGGTTTACTGCCTAACAAAGCTGAATTAGTTGTACTAGAGGAAGCTGACATGATAGTGCAGTGAAATTAAAGAAATGTGAGAATCATGGTGGAGACCCTCAAGATAGAGGGAACGGTCTTTACCATTTCCTTAGAGAAAACACCAGCCTATACTAAAAAGCTCTAAATCTTCTCTTAAGCTTTTCAAATATCTAATGTATTTGGATGTAGGAGTTTGGCTAGTACCAATCTCCATCTAAAAAGTATATATTGAAAAGAAATGTTATATACACAATACCAGTAATAGTGCTGAGGAAAGGATTCATTTTAACAGAACTCAGAGACCTGTAGGGTAGTGGCTTTCAGAGATTTAAATTAGTCATCTAAGTTCTCTCTCAAGTAAATGCAGAGAGATAGACACGTTCAGCACAAAATGAATTCTAACCCAAGTTAGTTGTCTAACATGGATTGGATAAACCACCTTCTGACGTTTTCTTTCTCTCTACTTCAGAGCCACTGGATGGCTTCATCTAGTGATTTAAATTAGGCAAAGCAAATCTTCCAAGTGCATTGTGCAACTTCTGTGCACTGGATGAGTATATACATTTGGTCTGTATTTTACATTATTGACCCAGACATGATGCATTTTTGAAGATGTTTCTCTGATGCTGGAGGCATCTTCAAAATTCTCATTGTAAACACATAGTTCAGGCAAATTCCAAAAAACGGATTAGGATGCAAAGGTAAGTCCTTATGTGTTGGATGCATCTCTGTATAGGACCACTGGCCACATCCCTCTTTTGAAGCTACATTATTTTTAATGTTATACAGAAAGGTGTAAGAGGAAGGGATGGGACTGCTATAACATGAAATCATGTGGGACTGCATGGGTGTGCAGGAAAAGAGGCTGAGAAGAAAGGATGATGGAAAGACAGTGGATGGTCCATGCTACCTTTATCGGTTTTAGTTCCTAATTATTTATTAGGCATGCCAACATGGACCTGAACTCTACTCCATGCACAGAAGATTGATTCCCACCAGCTCAAGACCTAAATCTAACCAAATGGGCCCAGAACCACATTATATGTAACCCTAGAATATTTTCAAAATCCGGCCACTGCCTGTTCAGTGTGTGCATGCTTCAGATCTAAGCCTTGGGGCCAGAGGGGCAGCCAGACTGACCTTTAGCAGTCATTACCTTGGGTTATGCCTAACATGAGCTAAAGAAAAGAAGAGAAAGCACTGTTATTTGATCCCAGGGTCAAGAAGCATGGACTGCCTTACATCATGCATCTGGGTCAGCCCATTTCCCGGTTTATCTTGGAGATAGGTCTGTGCAGAAGCCCTCAATATGGATTCTTCTGGGTATTTCCAAGCTCATAGGGAGAGACATATGCCAGCTCAGGCATAGTTATATGCAAGAAACATGTAACAAAGTGATTTATGATGTAGTTGTATTTTTTTTCTCTTGTTTTACAACATATGAAAACTCAATATTCTTATATTGAAAATTAATAACCAAAAGTGGTTTTGCATTTCTCTTAAACCTCCCTTTCATTATGTACTTGTGTGTACAAGCACACAGATGCATACACATGTACCATAAAATTACTTTTGAGAGTATGAGCAAAGGTTAGAGCTCTCATTCGCATTGGAAATCAGGGATTCGCTACCTAACACACAGGCTATGATGAAAACAACCCAAACACTCTACCTTTCCCACACATAACCCCGAAACTTATGCATTGGACCAGAAGCCCCAAATCCGGACCTTAATTGTAATCTTATCAATTCCTGTCAGACTTAGATCTGGCTGCTTCTGCTACACCTAACTGTGCTCTGATAACCCACTATGGACTTGTTTCTATCTATAATCTGTCAGCTGCTTTTTAAAAGCAAGTTTCCAGTCTGAAATCCAGCTCCAAATATAGGCACATAGCCTTGTTATCAAAATTTGATTCCTAAACTTAACTTTTTAACACTTCAACACTTTTTCAACACTCTAAATTCTAGTGCAGTCTTTGCCTTTGCCTTATTCTTAGCTCAGCTGCTTGGGTGATCTCTATTACCTCCAGTGCTAAATGGGACAATCCATCCTAAACTTAAACCAGTCTTAAATACATTCTAGTATAGCTCCAGAGATATTCACCTTAGCAGAAGGTCTCAAAGAAAACACAAATAGCATTCCCGTATTTTTATATATAAAATGAGGGATGATAGTTTATTGTTCTAAGATTACAAACCTTTAATGACAGTGTAATTGCTTCACTTTATATGGGATCAATTTCTTCAGACTACAATTATTGCTTCACTTATGTATTGCTTCCTATCAACATAAAATGTAATGGGCAGTGTAGAAGATGCAACAGCCTGATTGGTTTAATAATGCTGTGAAGACCTTTAAGTGCAATGATTCTTCCACTACAGATATGAGGTAACTTGGGAAGCTATTTAACAGAACAGAAGTAATATCTACACCTTAGTTTACACCAAAAGAAGAAGAAGGAAAAACAAAAGATTTTTATCTCTTCTCAAAGAGTTTTGTTATCCTATTAAGTTAGATAAAACTGCTTATCTTGACAAGGATTGATTACCAATTATATATCACATAAACTAATAAAATGATGCCTTGAAGTTTATCTGGATACCTTTATTTAAAACAATAATCTCAGACATAAACACTACTTGGAAAAATTGTACTGTGGAAATATTTCAGAGCTACGCCAAGTTTTAATGATATCTTTCCAAAGCAGGAAGTCTCAGTAGATATGTGGTAAAACTTAAGGTGACCTTGTAAATAGCCCATATAAAACATTTTATAAAACTCTGGTTTCCTGACATTCTACTTTTTCCAACATTTGATGTCAGGTTGCATCCAGTGAAATGAAACTATATGAACAGCCATCCTTCAAATATTAAGTTCCATCATTTTTCCTGCCTCCCAGGGCATGAAATAGCTACCCACCACCTGCTGTTCACAGGTTTGTTTGTCAGGTTGCAAGACAGAATTGATATGCACTGACTTTTGCTGCGCCCCAAACTTTATTATATCTGTGCAGTACTTAGAATAGACATTGCTGCCCTATGCTGGTCTACAAGAAATGCACAGAATTAAATGAACACAAAAATAATTCTAGACTAGACAGTTTGTATTTAAATTTTACCATATGTCATGCAAGGACTTTTAATGAAAATTGTGTATCTGGGGCAACTTACAGAACAGCCAGGGGCAAATTCATGAAGCATCTGCAGCTGAAATTATTTTGGGTTCACTGATTCAATGTTTTTCATGAAATAATTGTATATAGCTATTTAGACTTACAAATACACGCTACTCTTTTCCAAAACTGATGATAGCTAGAAAGGAGAGGAAATTATTCAAGGAATTTCCTATTAGTCATTATCTTCCAAGACCACTTATCTATGTGCATTTCCTTCTTCTTTTTGTTTATACTATTTTTTTCCAGAAGCAATTGAAATAATATTAGTTGTTTGCTTATTTGTTTTGAACACACATGCTGGAAGTAAAAAAAAAAAAAAAAAAAAAAAAAAAATTGGAAGATTCAACCCAGATAAGCAAGGGAGAAGGCTTGCAGGCTGTGTTTTTCTCATTGTTGTTCACTTTATGGAAAGAAACTAAATTCCTTGACCTTGGGTCAGCTATCATAAAATGTAATCAAAATTCTTTAGTCTCAGAATAAAATGTTCTAAATAGGGTAGCAAGTTAGGTTTACTCCATTTCTATGATGTATCATGTTCTGAAACAGGTCACGTTCCCCCAAAACAAGTGAAAAGAAAAAGTGTTTTCCTGTAGGAAAAAAACAAAGGTTAAGAGCTAGTGGCAAGCTAATCATAATGCATACTGCTATTTCTTACGAACACTAAAGAAAACCTAACAGGTTTCACAAGGAAGGACTTAGCTAAAAATCAGGCAGATTTGCTGAAACTATAGAAAACACCCTAAAACATATTCCTTTATTGAGAAATCCACTATATCAATTATGTTTGCATTACTGTTTTATACACACAGATATATATGCATACACATATGTATTTAATCATATTTGCTCCACTACTGCTCCCATGGCCCGGAGTAGTGATTTTGTCCAGAAGCTGTGCCCTTCACATTGCGGTTTCTGCTGACTTTTTTATCCTTCTTACAAGCCTCTCTTTATTGATATGACTATCAAAAGAGTCCTGTAAGTATTGATTTCTCTGGGACAGCAGAGAAATCTGGTGGATCACTCAGACCCGCAATAACATACTCTGAAGGTATTAGATGCTGTAGTTGGGGAAACACAGCAGGGAAACTTGGTGGCATGCCTTCATTCTTTTCATAAAAAAAAAACACAAGCAAACACACAAACAAAAAGAGCAAATGGTAAGCTCTGTTGGCAACACTGATTTAAACCAGCTACCATCAAGCCCAAAATACAATTGGAAGAAAAACTCTGTACATTTATTTGCCTTTTTTTAAAAACAGTTTAGAAAATTTATCCACCTGATGTTATAGCTGAATAAAATAATCAGCAGAGAAATAGATGTCTACAGTTTGATTAAATGTTATTCAGAATTGAATTGAAACATATAAACTTTTAGCAGTATAAGCTAGTTATTTTTCTTACTAAACTTTATTGTATCACACAACAAAGTGACTATGGATTTACAGAATGGAACTCCTCATGGTTTTCTTGCACACAGTTTTCATCTTTTGTTTTAAAAATTCTTAAATATTCACTAAATGTCTCCTTCATTGCAGACAGGTGATGAATATTCTTTGTATCCAAGAACATCTTTAAAAGCAGCAGCACACTGCTGAGGTCTGTGGGAATTAATTTTATTCTACAGAGTCTAAACAACAAAATGTGTATCAGTTCATATGTCTGAAACATAGCTGAAGTGAGAAATGAATTTGCATAATCCACAGTAAATGGTTATATGCTTTACCAAACATAGTTTTTTGGAACTTTTGTATAACCTCATTGAGCAATATATTTTTTTTTACAATACTTTTATTGCTTTTCTTCTGTCTATTTCCATGTCATGCAGTGAGTTCTCCTACTTCTCCCTAAATCAAAATCATTAATTTATTTATTTTAAATCTGCTGTGATTTCATTGACTTAACTCTTGATCTGAACAACAAAAACAAAAACACAAAACCTCAAAATGCCATTGATGCAATAAAAGCAACAGTTTTCTCGGGCTGAAACTGATTGAAAGCATCCCCTATATAAAAATGAAATGCATTTCTGTGGATGCACTGACGCTTTACCATCTGTCCAACATCTCAGATTTACTCTCTCAGATAACTTCATATTTCACCCTGCAGTCCCTAAAGAAACATCACTTTAAACAGGGCCACATGGAAAAATGCACTTCAATAACATCTGAAGGTCTTGCATTTAGCTGCAAGGGCCTCTAATCTAAATGAGTGATGTGCCTATACAGTAAGCTCCATCTAGAGTTATTGAAATAGGGAAGAGCAAATATAAGGGAAAGAATGTCAAAAAAAAAAAAAGAGAGAAGGAGAGAGGAAAAAAAAGGAAAAAAAAAAAAGAAAAAAAGAAGCTAGAAAAGGGGAAGAAAAGAGAAGAAGAAAAAAATAACAACAGCTCCAGAATGATGGCACTAAAAGACACAGGGATTTACAGATAAAGCCAAAAGATGCTGGCAGTCATCTATCAGTCTGCCTTGATGAAACAGGTATTGGAAATTAACTCAGGAACCCTATGAATTACATTCAATCCATGCTCTGGGCTAAGCACTTGTCAATTTTAGCTGCTATTGCAACCTATTACTTACAGACTACATGGCTGGCAAGCTAATGACACTAGGGAGTGTTAAAGAATAGCAGAATAAATATATGGCAGTATACAGTGATGCTTGTCACAGCCTGAACATATCTTCCCATAGTCCACCGTGAAAACTGAAAGCCCAAATTCTTGGTTCTTCACTGAGCACTTAACCTTTTATCACATTATTTCATATAGGAGAAAAGTACATACCTGAAAAATTAGTCAGTGATCCGCCTGTCTGCAGAAACCTTTTACCAAGATTTTCTGAGCATTGTGAAAAAGTGCTTTGATTAAACTTTTCTTGAACTTTCTTCCCCCGCCCCACAGGATAATTTACACTGAGGCAGAACTCTTGAATATGACTTTTTTTTTTTTTTCTTGGAGGATGCTGATAAAAGAGTAGACAATATGCCCTCACTATAGAATTTCAGCATCTGATACGTACAGTGCATTTCTTTGCTGTGGATTGGGACTTCCCACCTGACTAACATTTGATTACTTAGCTTTCAAAAAGAACCTTCCAGGGAAGGTTAATTTATGTTCTCAAATACATACATTAATAGTTGCGCACTGAATGGCTAGAAATGCGTGTTATTAGAAATGTACTCACCCAGTATACTGGAGCTTCTTTATTGTATTTTACAGCTGATAAGCTTGTCTAACAGTGAAATATTTTAATAAGCAAGTCCATCCAGAGCAAATGTCAGCCACTCTGATCGTGTGACTAGCAGTTGCTGCTGCTGTTGGTAGAGAGAGACACAGAAAGAGAGTATTCAAAAAAAAAAAAAACAGAGAAGGCCTAATTATAATAATTTTTTGTCAAGGAAAAAGGGCAGCTTTTTTTCTGATGGAAGAGATTTAATTAGAGAAGTTGCAGAAAGAAGACGTCTTGAAAGAACTACTTACATTTTCTTCAGGTAAGCTAATGAACCTCATTGAACTGTGAAAAGAATTATGCTGAACCGATATGCAAGGGGGAAAAAAATCCAGAAAATGTGCTGCAGCACCCCTTCAAAATGAACAAACCAACCTGACTCTTGATCCCAGGAAATGACAAATATGACATATTCGCTTACTGACTTTTCTTCCATTTGGTTGAACAATGGATAAATAAATGCTTACAGAAAGTAATTATTTTTGTACATTGTTTCTCTTTTACAGCAGACTATAAATTAAAAATTTAAATCACATGTTGTATGTGCTAAGTCACCTACATGGTACATTATCAGTTTGTTGTCTGATTCTATCAAGGATTTTTTTTTCCCTAACGGCAACCATAACAGAAATCTATTAAGGAACATAATATTTTGCATTAGACAAGGGCATCTTGAATGCATTAAGGATCCCAGTAAACAAATTTCTTTTAACAATGACATTGCAATAAAACTCCCAGCCCAGAGGAAGATGATTATGTAGAAATTCAGGGGAACTCATAAATTTGTTTTAAAAAAGAGGCCTCTAAATATTTTGTATTGCCTTATGCTTCATTAGTATTCTTCATGTACTTGTCTCCTTATTTAGCTTTTTGCAGTATATCCTTGTTGGTCAAAAAGTTGCTGGCATGGGAAGCAACTGCGCATATGGCACATATGGAACACAATCATAAGAAGTCTCTACAACCATTCCTACCGATTAACCAAAATTTTCTTTTTATTATAGGACAGATAAATATGAAAAATACATATTACAAAAACAAACAAAAAGCATTAATATAAGTTTGGACTTAACTGATTAAACAGAAGATTTGTGGCAGATGGATTTTCAAAGAAGAAAAGACAGGTTATGCAGTGCTTGAGAACTATGTTTTCTTTCTGTACAGCTTTGTTATAAACTTTTGGAATTAAGTATTTAGAAGATTCTCAAAGAGGTCATCAAAGGCTGGAGATTTGTGGGTGTAGGGGATGTCATTTTCAAAGAACAGCACAGTAAGGTTAGAGCTAGCATTTTTTTAAGTACATAAAAGCAAAAGAATTGCTACAATATTGCATTTTTTGCTATATCTGAAGCAGTTCAGTGATTTTCTACAGGCAAAAACAGATATGATTATAGGTGTAACAGTTCTGGTTGCAACTAGAGGGGCCAAATATACACCAGAGGTTGCCGAAAGGGTTTGTTTGTTTGTTTGTTTGTTATTTTAAGGCTTTTATTGACATGTGAATCCCTGAAGAACTAAATGTTCAGTTCATATAGACTACATAGATAGTTCCTGGTTCATAAGAAAAAAATGATTGGAAACATAACAGCATTGTATAATCCGACAGTGTCATTAGGTCCTGTCAATAGCACTCCAAGCCAATGGAGGTCAAAGCAACAGAAATATGAAGCAATAGCAATGCCAGAATCTAAATTACTTTCTATTGTTTGAGGAAAGTAGAATATATCTTTTCCTCATTAGGGAAGACGGTGCTGTGTACTGGTCCAAAATGCTATTGTGCAATATTCAGGATTCTGGCAAAGGTGACAGTACGCTGTTGCTAGGTCAGATGTGCTTGTTCATTGCTTTTGCCTGCAAATAGAAAGCTACAGGCAACAGGTGGCTGAGGTCATTTCCCCTACATGATGACTTTCTGAGGTTTGGACCTGTCTACACAAGCAGGAACACTTCAAATACAATATGGATTTTTTTTAATTGATAATATTTATAATTGCTGCTTGTTTCTCCATTTGAAATATGTAACATAATATTTCTCAGGGCTTTTTGATCCTCGATCTGTCCTAGGTGTCCAAACTTTCCTACGAATAAGAAAGCAGTTTTACAGACTAGGATGGCTGAGGATTTTGTTTCGTTTGAGGATTAGCAACTTGTTCATTCAGGTAATCTCTCCTTGTTAGGAGAGCTTAGAACCCTTGATGTTTTCTCTTGAATTGTCTGAGACTGCTTAGCCAGTGCATAATGTAGAATAACAATTTCAGTTGTGATCACGGTGGATAAGATTATTTAGTCCTTCTACGGTGAAGATATAAGAATTCCCAATACTGTTGCTTGTTTTCAGTACACAGAGGCTTAAAACAACAGTTGCTGACCTTCCTCCTTGGATGAATGGGAGGAAAGGGTCTAGTTCAGCATGGTAACTGGAGAACAACAGCACGGCAGCCTTGCAGATGCATGTGTTTTTGCTTTCTGTGAAGAACTGAGGAATCATTAAGCTTTCCACCTCCTATTGTTGCTCAGTAGGGATGGAAGGTAGATAACAATCTTGGGTAGGATGAAGTGATAATCTGACTGTTACCCTTAGGGTTCTGTGCTGTAAGTCAAGACATGTTCTTGTATGCATAGTACCAGAAAAGAATCTGTTTCCACAGAGATAAGGCTTGGAGGATGTGTTACCTGTAGGCAGACTGCAGTCTCTCATAATGAGTCTGGGGGAGTCATTGCCATACTGGGCAGCTGGTGGATGAGTCCCTCCAGAAAATCTGGCTAGCTACTTTCTGCAAAGTGTCTGTATGTATGTAAAAGGTGCTTAAGATTTTACCTGAATGAAACTCTATTCAAAAACTGACATTAATAGGGATCTCAACTACTCTACCAAGGGCTGGTTCATGCCTTGCAACGTCAGCTAGCTTAGACCTTTTCTGCATTTCCTGTTTTCCTATATGGTGTTATTGTTCTTGCAGTGCTGTGGTCAACATTAAGAAATTAACATTTATTGTGCATAGCTACACTACTAAATTCGGACAATGTAATACTTTTTATTTCAAAAAATAAAAGAGGTAATAACATTGGAGACAATAAATAAGTAAATGTTTCTGCTCTCTTTGCCACCCAGAAAGCACTTTTCAGGTCCCCTTTCTGCCTGAACACACTGGATTTACCCTCCTTGTGCACCTAGATGTGGCAAGACTACAGGGCATCCTCTACCCAGTCTATCTGTGGGTAGGGAAGAGAGCTAGATAGGCCTCGAGGTCCTTGGTCTGGGCAACAGAAAACTCACAAGGGCAGAGTTAATCAGTGTTTTATATTTTAGATATAGGTTGCATATACAGCTTCAAAGATAAATGATCACTGCATCTATCAGCAAAAAAAAAAAAAAAAAAGTTAATTGAATCTGAAACATACAATTATATTTACCCTAAAGACTGCCTAAGTATTACTTGCACCTAAACAGGATCCCTATTTGTTCATTTGTTCCTGGTTCAAGATGAGCCTTTTAAAGTTTGTTTTGAATATATATTTCTGGTAATATTACTAGCTTACACTTTTGACAGATTTCAATGGCAGAAAAGACCATGATCTTTCTATTTAAATTTAATTTGTAAGCCACTTTTTCACGAAGTGTATAAAAATGTATTTTGTTTTCTGTGTAGTCAACAGTTTTGTTTTGATTTAGGTGAGAGAAATTACTAGCTTTATGGCTGGATCACCAATTTTGACTGCATGAACTTTTCATCATGGTAAATTTGTTTTATTTAACTTGGAATGGGAATATTTATGTTGACCACTTGTGATCAACTGTGTGACCACCTGAAAAAAGTTTAAATGTTTTGATCTTTTCAATTATTTACAGTTCTATTTGGCTCAATTTATTTAAACAAGTATGTTACCTTCTTTTCATCTTGTATGCATGGCCACAGCTTACAATAAGCTTTCAGTAGTTCTTTATGCCTCTGTGAAATACACCTATAATTTTCCCTTTACTCTTATAAAGAATGGAAGTCAGACTAGAAGAATATTGTGTGTGATAAATTGATATACTTTTCATTACTAAGGAATGTGAACTATTTTCTCTACTATATATTTAGCTGGTTTTGGCTTTGAACTTTTGCACTTCAATCAAAGTGTAATTTTGAACAAAACTGTTTCTTAACTTTTATGGGAAGCTCAGCTAGAGTTCTTTTTTCTCTGGAACTAAACTGTAGGAGAAAAAATTATCAGTGCAGAAGACCTCACTGACAGGCACCGATCAAAATATCTATCATAATTAAGCAAGCAAGAGTAAGCACATATGCATACACATTGCCAGCAAACGATTACATCCTTGTGTAACAAAAGCAGTAGCTGCAAGTAAATACTTAAAGTGCCACTGTCATTATATGTATTCCTTCCTCTTAAACTTTTCCTCTGATTGCTGTCACCAGTGGGAAAACAACAGGAATGGTAGCAGAGACAAAATGCCGACTGGCTGCTATTATTGTTGCTCAAGCAAGGGGCATCTGCCTGTCACAGGAAAAATGTCAGCTACTCTTCTAAATATAAAGCCAGAAAGCACATAAAAGACCCACATTCAAAGAGGTATTTCTTGGTTTGATAAAACTAGAACATTTAAATAATCCTAAACTAATATTTGACTCCTACTGTGTTCTACATTTTATTTCAAATATGTGCATAATTCTGTTTGTCATACTATTGTTTTGCCTGGTACTATTTTCTGACTTTTCCACTGACTGACTATTTATTATTATTATTGTTTTTGAACGTATTTTCCATGTTGAATAAAGTGACATTTGGCATTGAGATGATTATTCTAATGACTAAACATTACAAATGTTGTGAATGGCACACTAATTCTATTTCTCCATAACTCCACTCTACAAGTCTCCAAAGCTAATCTCAAAGTGTAACACAATTTACAGGACAAGAGCAGGCTATGGCCATGTTTCCTGATTTAAGAGAGATTACTTTGGCTTCTTTGTATTGCAATAGTAATGCTACGAAATGACCTAACTAGTTTTTACTGTCCAGTTCCTAGAGTGAGGAAGTTGTAGGCAGAGAGTGAAACTTGTGTGTCCAGTTTAGGGATTTTTTTTCACCTTATTGCCTGCAGAATAACAGAAGAGTTTGTGCAGCTGGGCTCCAAAACTGTCCCATTATTCATCATTTCTTATATCCTCTTGAATTAAGGTTTTTGCAAAGATGAATTCATAAGGCTTCAACAAGTTGAAACACTAAAATGGGATTATTCTACACTGCTCTCAAACTGTGGGATAAAGGAAAGGGGATGGAACGGGGAATTGGCATAGCAAGCTCTGGCTTTCTCCACACCATCATTTGATCTTTGTCAAACAAATTTCATGATATCACCTTCCTTTATGAAAAGGAGAAAAAAAAAATAAAAAGAAACAAGACCATCATTTAAAACACTTTCTAGGATCTTAGAAACACAGACTTTAAATGTAACTAGAAAGCATGTGCCACCAACCTGCATACAGATAGCGATCTTTTTTATTTATTTTAAAGCATTACAGATGTACTCAGAAGACAAGTCATCAGTCAACAGTGACAGCTAACATGAAAATGTATAAGAATAAATTGGGCTTTAATTTTTCTTGACTAAGTATAGACATCTATCATAACTAATGCACTTCTAATAGCACGGTATTTTTTTTTCCATGAAGTAACCTCATCTATTTTGCTATGTGTCTTAAAACTAATTAGGAAGCAACAGTCCTAGCAGTTATAAGAAGAAAGACAATATTTCTTTTGACCAACAGTAGGTGAAATCTACTGCAATTAAAGTTATGGCAAAGTTTATGCAAGAACAGAGAGATCATATCTTTGCTAAATAGGCTGTGAAGTCCTCCTACTTTTGGTGCCTAATTACTGGTGTCATGCTTGTAATAGCGGCATCTGTGCACACTCAACACTCTAATGGGCAGCTCCTACAGGACTAATGAATTTTAATTGATGGTGTTTAGCGTGGCTTTTGGTTTCTGTCTCTTGTAGAGGAGGCTATGCCCTTCTGCTCTTCTGTCCCAAGTGAGCTGCATCTCTGTTGGGGAGCTCATAGATACAGATGGTCAACAAAAGGTGAAGAATGCCAGAACTCTCTGGGCATCAGTCTCTTTTCAGCAAAGATAAAGCTTGAATCGCTAATCAGCTTCCTTTTTTCCACCCAAGCTGTTTACGCTGTGGGCTTAATGTTAATCTCCTTTAGTAAGATGCCACATTCCTTTTCAATTCAAAATACGCTTCCTTGGTTGACAAATCAGAAGGCAGCCTTCTTCCCAGCCTCCCGATAGGTAGTTTTGAATGTAGCGTCCTTTGTCTGAGGAAAAACAAAAACGCCTCATGGTGACATTTAATCTTTTTTCCACTCCCAGAGCTTTTTGTGAGAAAGTGAAGGAAGTACCAGGAGCAGAAGAATAGAAAGAATTATCACATGTACCTTGGGCAAACGGAAATGATGCATCTCCCCAGAAGTGCTGTTGCCTCTCTAAATGTTAGTTTTTCTGTAAGTATTCTTAATTCGCAGATCGAATATTCATTCTTCACATTGATGTTCCCTTCAGCTGCACTTCCAGGAAGATGCAACGTAAGGCAAAAGTTATTTGGGTGAAGTATCATTATAGTATCTTAATAGCCCTTGAATCTCTCTTGCTTGGTATGCAAGAACATTTTAAAATGGGTGAGGGTGGGAAAATCATTTGAACAAGCAATAAGATGACAGACTTATTATTCAAAAGTTCCTACTGCAGAACCATAAATCTGTAAGTCACATGCTATAAGCAAAATCTGTTATATATATAAATCAATAAAAAAATCCCCATTGCTAGCTAGTTAACAAACAGAGCTGCTTGTTTTAAGTTTTAATTTTAAGACAATTACTTGCCTGCTCACCTGTGACCTACGCACCTTCAGAGAATAATCCAAAGGTGCTATGGGCATGTACTGTTTGTGAGTAATATCTCTGGCTTGCTGCCATGTTTTACTAAAAATAAACGACCAACAAAAAAACAAAGAAAAACCCAACGTCCCGCTCTTTTAAGCAGTAATATTTTTTAGAGACAAAAACATGAAAAAAACTCAAAATGTCTTGTTATTGTCCATTCCCATCCATTAATTATAATAATTGGATATCATGATGAATGAAAGCTTCCAAATATCATCATTTAGTATTTATCAGAAGAATGAAAAATTTAAGCACTGTATTTGCTGGGGTGAGTACTGAAATAACCAGAATTTGTGTTTCTTTCCAAAACTCTTCTACTGCAGTTTCATCCTGCCCCTATCTCCACTGGTTTGTCAGCATGCACTCTGGTGCTTGAATGTGAGGATGAATTCATGGCATTCAAGGCCTTCTGTCTACACACTGCACACATCACTGCTAATTGACTTCTGTGGGTGTGGTGATGCCATAGAAGAGGCTTATCTCAAATACTTTTATTATCTCAAATTAATAAATCAATAATAATTAAAGTAATAATGAAGCAATACTAAAAAGAAAAAATCAAAAACAAAACCAAATAACACCTACAGCACTTGCATACATCTCACCCATGCATGAGCTTGTACAGTTACATCCTGTCAACACACTATGCCAGGGAAGTCAAGTTTTAATGCACCAACCCTGAAAGGAGCTCGGAGAGGGCATCCATGCTGGCTTAGCTGCTTACAGGATGGTCATGTTGTCCATGGTCCATTCTTCTGCACACCAGTCAGATCCGCCATTTTTTTTTTCTTGGTATTCTGGGCTTCATAACTAAAATGTTAAAATATTTTCAATAAAATAGATACCTTTTGGTATCAAAGACATATCAGCTAATAGCTACATATTTAAACGTTAAGGTTATTAAGAAGCTCAAATCTACTGACCTCAGCTTGCAAGCAGAACAACAGGGAGCCTTTAGAAAAGATAATTTCAGTGGTTGCATTTATAGAAAAAAAAAAAAAAAAAGGTGCTAATAATTCAGTCCAGGTTTGCTGGGTAACAAATCCCACACAAAAGCTGAAAAAAAAAGGGTTAATTCATATTTATTCAAATTTCAAAATAAATTAATTTCCCACTGCCATATGTGGTAATACTTTCTGGCTTCACTGGCTTGCTCTACAGAAGTAAATAAAACCAATTTAAGTAAGAAGCTTGTGTAGCCTGGTTTACCCCTGCATTGAACTGATCACTCCTGTACTATCAAGTCTCCAGGTCAAAACCATGATCATGGAAAATGAAACAGAATATCTGCTAATATTATCGTAAGCATGGTCACCATAAGGAAAAGGTCCAACACAAGTAGTTAAAGAAGCGCTGCAGAGCATTCAGAAGATGTGAAGTTTTGATATGTGAATCTCTAAGACATGATTAAAAGATACATCTTTATTGAACCATGATCTCTCTGTTTTTAGTCTAAACGACACACATCAAATACTCAGTACTTAAAATACTGCAGACTAAGATTTCTGTTTCAGGGATTATCTGCACAGAATTTCATACAAAGCAACGTATTAAAAAACGCTCTCAGCAAGCCTGCTTTAAGGTTTTCTTTGCCTCAGAGAGTTGGTAACAATATGTGAGGATCACAGCGGAGGTGATCAGACCTTTCTATTACCAAGAAAATTCTAGTTATTGCATTTGTGGGAATGGCAGTCCATTTATCAAGTGAGTTAGAATGCCAATAAGTGGGCAGCTGAAAAAAGTTACAAAGATGGAGTCAATGAAAGAAGTACAAACAAATAAACAAGAGCAGCAAAATGCTCTTCAATGCAGCTGCATGCTGAAAAGTAAGGTAGATGGGAGTTTTCATGGCACCAGGCCAAGCAGATCAGCTCTAAAGTGACAGATTTCTGAAGGAATTAAGTATATCAGTTTCAGATGGTGATTTGTTCTGATTTATTACGTTCTCTTAAGAACAACAGAATGTATTACATTCTGTTTAGAATGTAATAAGCAAAATAAATATATAACTCTGCTGATTGTTGTGTTCTTTAGATTTGAAGATGCTACAAATACTTCTGTAGGAAATAAAAGTTAGACCATGAGATCACTGTACATTGTAGTTGCACATACATGCACACACAAATATATAAAACCTGACATATGTTGATAAAGTTATTGATACCAGCGAAATCCAGAAAGCCTTTCAAAATTGCCCAGAAGTCCTGTGTCCACCATGAACAAAATATGAGGACAGAATGCAAATCTGCAGGAGGGATTTCCCCAGCCTTCCCTATATGTTCTGCCAGTAGAAGGCAGCCTTTATTCAACCTAGGAGATAACCAAGAGATGTTCCAGCTACCAGTGAAACTAATCTCTGTCAAATTAGAGCATCCTGGCAGTCTTTCCACCAGCTAATACTGCCTGCTATTTAGGCCTCTTGAAAGGGGGGCTGTATGCTGTAAATAGCTTCTTGGCAGATCTCCACTCAAGGCCCAGTGCCAAGGGTTTACCCAGGGCTTTCTGTAAGCCTGGACCCATGGGTTCACCTGCCATCATGAGATCAGAATTTTGAAAAGCTCTTGTATTATTTAGAGCAACAGATTAATTTGCTTTAAATGTTAAAAACAAACATAATGAAATCTACTGCAACAGCAACTTCATGTACATTCATGTTGAGCAAATATATTGATCATCTTTTGCGAAGATGCACTTTAATATGTTGTAAAACCTTCCTAATACAGTATAATAAATAAAAGGTTGAGGGGGAGGGTTAAGTGCATTATATTAGATTAGTATATTGTGCAGCAGAGATATGAAATTGCTCAGGGCAGTTGCTTCCTAAAGGATCATTAACTAGCTTCCATATGGTAGTCTAGTGATCAATAGATGATTCAATTCCCAGAGCTTCGTTCTAGCTCTCAGTAATAAGATATTATCTAATTCACATCCTACTCACTATCAGTGAACACAGAGAGCTGATCTCAACTGATGTAACCAACATAGCTCCATTGCCCACAGTGGAAACCCTCTGCAGGATCAGACCACAGTCAAGGTACCTCCTTTCCAACTTCTCTTAGTAAGATGAAGACTTAGTAAGGACACTAAGCAAAGCTAGTAGAAAAAAACAAAGCTGCTCAGAAAGTTCATAGAAATAATTTTGGCATATAAGTTGAGCATGAGTCAAATACATGGAGGTTTTTGTTATGAAAAACTTATGAAAATGAAAATCTAACATATCTATTCTTTCCTTTCTCATCTCTTGTTTCTGCACATCTCAGCCTTGGAGATCTGTTTTTTCTCTTCTCATATCAGTTGTTCCCTTGGTGGAAGCACAGCTCAGCTTCTGAAGGTAGGTATTGGAAACCATTTTGTTTACCAACATCTTTGACAGATTGAAGCTCTAACACCTCGTGCATGTGAAATACCATATCTACAAATAAATAAATAAATAAATAAATAAATAAATAATCTATATTCAGATTGTCAAATGCAGTTTCCACCTACCTGCGCCTAGATTTGGCAATAATGCTACTGAATAAGGAGCTAATGAAATGTGTATCATGGCTTAAAATGACCACGAAGATTTCTTCCAGAGTAAGCATAGGCAGCTTTTTGTTTTGCTAAAACTTTCAAGACAGACTGTGCAGTGTGCACAGATGCTCAGTGCCAGAGCAGAGGATGAGGTATCCTTCTTGGAGCTCCAGCAGCCCCCAGGAGCTGGCACTAGCTCCCTTTGTGCTCTGCCTAGCCCATGAGTCACACAAAGTAGTCAGGATCAGGTTTTACTCCCAAAAGCCCGTGACAGGACTGCCAAACCACCTGCAGGCAGGAAAAGGAGGGGTGAAGGTTTGCACCATTGGTACCAAGCAGTACAGTTAAGTCATCATTCCCGCCGCGCCTTGCTGGCAGCAGGCAGGAGCAGTGACATCCCCACACTGCTCACTGAACAGTGCAGGATGGAGGTGTCTGTCCTGCAGAGCAGAGCACGGCAGGCTGTGCTCTGTAGTCCAATGGCAAATAAAACAGTTAACGACAAATTCATTTGCAAGGCTTGGCACAGAGACTCTGTGCAGCCAACAGTTTGCACTGATCTCCTTTGGCCTTGATATGTCGATTTTAGGGGAGTAAATCCAAGGCATATCAGCATAACCGAGTAGAGCATTGCAATTCTCAAGCGCTGAGGCTGATGTCGGAGTCATTAATGTCATTTATAGGATCTTATTTTATTTTCAGAAATTATTTCTTTTTCTCAGGAGCTGAATAAACAAATTAATTCTGGAAACCTTCTGCAAGAGTCTGCTATTTAAAAGCCTAACAATTGGTATAGACAGTTATCAAAACAGGCACATTTCAAAATACATTGTGTTCTGTTTGTTTTTTTTTTTCTGTCTTAATGTTGGTGGTATTGTTTTTCTTAACAGCATTAACTAAAGAAACTCTTTTTCAGGGTCTGAGCATAGAGCATCAGCAATACTTAACGGGAGATCCTTCAGGGGAAAATTGCAGCTACCCCCCACAAACCTGCAGAGGAAGAGAGGCAGAATATGGCTTTTTGAAAAATCAAAGCTCAAACAGGAGAAGGCACAGACAAAAGCTGATGAGAGATGGCTATTAGAAAGCCAGCAAAAAACCCCACGCTTGCACAGCTACAAGGTAGTAATGTTGTGAATGAGATTAAATCAATAAAGAGAAAGCGGAGAGAACAAGAATAGACTGCATTTGTTTCTGCCTCTGTTCGTGCCGGTGCGTATAATGCAGAAGCTTGACCATTTCATGTGTTCATCCACATCTCACCAAATTACATTTGTTTAAATAAATAAATAAGTAGAACAAATAAATAAATAAATGCCAGATAGGGATGCATTAAATCCATTTTTGCCACGGCAACTTTATTTAGAAAGCTGTTTACCTTTCCGAAAAGCCTCATTACCCATAAAAACAAAGAATGAAGTTGATTAATGTGCTCTAAGTGTGATGTTCAAATTGTAATTTTCATATACGTAAATGGATGCTTCTGCCGTATTTTGTTTGATAATTTACAGAGTTAGCACCGTCCAAACCACTAATCAGTTTCTTTTTATGAAGACAGCTGCAGAAGATCCTTTTAGAATGCTAATTTTCATTAGTGCCTTCGCTCACGAAAAATGAAGGCCTTTCTCATAGATAACCTCATCACTGTAAACTGGGCTTGGAGAAATTTGGTTCACTTGTAATTCACTTATTTCAGGACTTTTCTCCTTGCCTTTTTTTTTTTTTTTTCCCCTCAGCAGTGTAGTCTGAAGGGAAGAAAAAAGAACAGCAAAAAATCCCAAGTGGATGGATTGAAAAAAGGAGAATACCTATAAATCAAGTCCAAGGTAGTTTATCTTTTCCTTTTCTTTTTTTTTCTTTTTTTCTTTTTTATTTTTTTTTTTGATATTATCTTCTGCTTAGCTGGCAGAAAAAAAAAAGAAAAAAAAAAGAAACTGCACAAAGGTAGCATTTCTCTAGGTATAGTCTGTATATTTTGTAGGATGGCGGCGTTAATACACATTAGCTTTAACACACCACTTTACTAGTCATTTTGTTCTAAAGCTCCTTTAATGCAAAAAATAATGCTGTAACCATATGCAATGCAGCAGGAAGCAGAAAAGGCAAACAGATTAATGCACTGGATTACCATGTATGAAAAATCAGGTTTAAATCAGAAGCAGTAATATCATGTCATGCTTTGCTTTGCAGAACTGCCTCAGTTTCTCTCGGCAGTGCTAAAGCTGGCTCAGTGGCAGCATTAGTTTCTGTTAATTTGGAATTTTCATGCTCCAGCGCCACTATTAATGTTTCATGCCAGTGTAAATAGTAAGTAACCAATCAAATGGTCTAAATATATTAATGTTCTGCCTTTGCGCATAGGTATGAGAAGATTAGACTAATTCTGCAGTACAAAGAAAAACAGTCTCATGGAAGCACTGAAAGTACATTTACTGTTGCAAGGAAGAATGATTTTTCTTGAAATATTTTGCGCGAAAATAGAACAAAATTAGAGGTAGTCCCCTAGCTTTAATGCCGCAAGTAGCAGTAATGAAACAGCCTAGCAGTTACTATAACAAATTCAAATTTAAAGGTGTTAAATAAACTCTGAAGAGTTTCAAAAATTATTCTGAGAATGGCTGAAACATGACCCTTGCAATATATCCAAAAATTTTATGGATCTGAATTTACATTTCAAAATGGAAAATGTCCTCTGTTGCCTTCCCCCAAAATGCATGCATACCTCAATAAACTCCATCCCGAGTGCCATGCATTAAATCCACCCATTTTTCCATTTATTCTATATTCTGCCCTCTCTTCCCCTCTGCCTCTTGATGGCTCCCGCCACATGCAGACTCCTGCACACCCTGATCCCAACCCTGAAACAGTACTTAGGGTCAGGCAGGCAGGCCTGGGATCCCTCTTGTGGAGAAGGAGACACATTGATGAACTGCGTAAGCAGGACGGAATTTTCCAAAAAGAATATCCCACAGTTAGACACTTTGAATATTACATTTACTACAAGGAATATGTTGCCTCTTTGTCTCTCCCCAATAATTCCAGTGACTCTGTGGGATGCTGTTTATAAGCAATTTCATAACATAATGAGAGAGCATAATTATGGAATCTGTGCCTTCCTGAAAGCGGGAGGGTGGCAGGTGAAAGATGACAGTGTACTGTCGAAATAAGTAGGTATACACTAAAATAACTGACGCAGAAGCCAAGAAAAGAGGATTCTACAAAAATAAATTGCAATAAATGGAACTGACAAACTGAGAAAGGTGTAAGAGCAGGACTTAGGCTGACTATTAAACTGTAATAGTAGCACACTGCTTATGCAAAACTGCTTATTTAAGACAAATGAACTGCCAAAGCAGCTACCTCTTTAGGTGCGTGAGAATGTCAGTCTTCAGCACAGATACATGGAAACAAGACTTTGTTATATAGTATGCCTTATCCGTGATAAATACAGTGGATCAGAATGAGTGAAAGAAGAGGAAATAGGAAATGCTCTTGCACCATAAATGATTATCAGAGTCAGGGTGCCAAAGGCAACAGCAGTATTGGAGGCAGGGAGGCAGAGTGCAAGAAAAGAAATGTAGGAGCATTGCCACTATTAAGGAAGTGCAGCTAGGAAGGTAGCACAGCAAAGCCTTCTTTGTTGATTTCTGTCTATTTTCTTTGTATTTCAGATACATAAACGGTTGGAACTCCTGTATCATCACTGTGAAATGTAATGTTCCCAAAAAGGGAAAAAAAAGTGGGCAGTTAACAAATAAAGATACTGAGGATCATGGCAAAAATGTCCTCCTTTTGCTTTAGAGACTTTAACAGCCACTTGGCACCCACAGAAATAATTTCTGTGCTGAAAAGTCAAATATGACTTCTGATACATAAGCTGGATTCAACATTCTCTATAACATCTGCAGAGTAGGATTGTCAATTCCTTATGTTTCGTGTGTTTACTGAACTTAAGCCATTAAAAGCATAAACATAAGCTATGAAGTACCTTAGTAGCAGAGACAAGTTTTAAATGAATGATTGTAGGCTATTTGGAATAACAATTATATTAGTTTGTTAATTTATATCTGTTCTCAACAAAAATATTTTGTGTTTATAAACAGAATATTAATTAATTGAATTGACATAAGTACGGAAAGCAAAGTAGGTAAGTGTGCCAAAATGAAGTTGTCTAGTAGCATCAAGCAAAAATATCTTTTTGTATTGGTATACAATGTGTTTTTTTGTGGGGAGTTCTTTTTCTCCCAGTTTTCCCAACCCATCTCTGAAATACTGCTCACTGAAAGAAGTTAAGTGTAAATTATAATTTCACCTTATGTAATCACTAAGTGAAGGAAGTTTCATATTTTTACCAAAAAGATCCATAGGTGTTCTGTAATAGAGGAAAGATGGGGTCTTCTAGTTTATAGCAGCTTGGTTATCACTCCGTAGAGTGATAACTAATTCCAGCAAAACTGTTAAATCAAAAAAAAAAAAAATCCAATGGAATTGTTGAAAGTTACCGGTAAAGTAACAACACAGAACTGTTAAAAGACTCTTTTGATATCAAGGTTGTAATTCTATTTCTACCAAAAGTCACTTTGAGTCCATATGCTTGTCTTCTACCCTTGAAAGCCATTCATATGAGAGACAATCTAAGAAAAAAACTTGTAACACTTCACTTGTAACATCTTTAAGTGACTACAGTATTACAGTAGGTGCTGATGTACAGTCCAAAATTATATAGAATCATAGTGCTATTTCAATAACTTTTATTAATGAAACCCTAGGAAAAAAAAGTAGGAAAAGCAATTATATCTTCATCCAGGTGCCTATATACATAGAACAGGATAATTTTGGTTGAAAGATACCTTCGGGCATCATTTAGCAGAGACAAACTCAAAGATAGAGCAGGTTGCTAACTGTTAAGTTGAGCTTTGAACATCTCCAAGGAAGGAGACTCTGGACAACATCTTCCAATCCTTAATCACCATAATTAAGACTATTTTTTGTTTATTTAAACCCAATTGGAATTTTCCTTGCTGCAGCTTGTGCCCACCACCTCTTCTTTTTTCACCATACACCTCTGTGAAGTGACCCTGTTATATGCACTCATCACTTACAGCAATAAGATCACTCTTAACCTTCTTAAGACTGAACAAACCCAGCTCTCTCAGCCTGCTATGTCACATGCTCCAGCTCACTGACCATCTTGGTGACCTTGGATTTGATCTACTTCATCAGCATCTTTCTTGCCCTGGAAAACCCCGAATAGGATGAAGCAAGTGCTACGAGGTTTCGGAAGTGTTAAACAGAGGTGTGCCCTCTTCCCTCTGTCTGAGGACTACAGCCTTCCTAACACAGCCCAACCTGCCCTTAGCCTTCATCCTTTCAGGGCATGCTGCTGACTCATGTTCTTGTTCTTGTCCTCTAGGACCATGGCAAAACTGCTTTCCAAATGGTCAGCCCCCAGGCTTTGCTGGTACATGGGGTTAATCTAACCTAGAGTGAGGGACTTTCCATTTTCCTTGTTGAACTGCACGAGATCATTGCTCCATCCTCCCAAGATCCTCCTGAATTGCAGCCTTACTGTCCAACTGCTTTCCAGCACCAGTTCTCTGTGCACTCTGTCTTGCTGTTCGGGTCATTAATGAAAACACTAATTTTGGCTCCAGTATTTAGCCTTAGGTATGGCACTCATAACTAGCTATTAATGAACTTTGAAACATTATTCCACAACCCTTTGAGCCAGATGAAGTCCCCACAACTTAAAAAAAAAAAGAGAAGTTAGTGACTTCTAGTTTTTCATTAAAGAGTTACATTATCCAGGGTTAAAAGGAGACACTACTGGCACTTAGGAAGGACTAGGATGAATAGGCAAAACAGGATAGGAGAGAAAAAACTTACAATTAACATTAAATCTTTTGGAAAAACATTTAGAGAGAAAACGAGAGAAAACCTGGAATCTTAAAGACTCCTAGATAGTTAAGGCAACCCCTTCTCCCACCAAAAAAACAACTGGTTTCTTCACATAAGACAACTAAGTATGTGGATACGTTTTTGAAGACTTTTAACAGTTTGACCTCAAAAGAACACATCAAATTTTCACATCTTAGTCTACTTTAAATCAATAATCTCCTTCCTTCCTTTCTCATGAGACTGGTGTGACCTTCCCACCTACTCAGTTTCACTGTAGTCACTGCAGCCCATATCCACTCTCCCTTTCATTTCCTCATCCTCTCTCCATAAATATATGGTTCAATTAAACAAAGTAAATTCCTTCAGGAGACAGAAAGCTAGCTGTATACCTCTTCATAAAGTGTCTAATGACACTGTTTATGGCAGTAGACATAGCTGCAGTAGAAGAGGCAGGTTAATTTTTCATGTTTGCACTTACAAGACAAGAAAATTAGCTTGATTACAAGTATAAAATTTTTAAGGTGATAAAGTAAGAAAACATAGAGAATATGCTTAAGGACAGGAAAAGGCTACTTAGTGTTTTTTGTTGGTGGTGGGGTTTTTTTGTTTGTTTGTTCCCATCCTTAAGGATCTTTAAAAAAGGTGGTGGCTAAGGGAGTCATTTGTGCATATGTGATCTGCCCAGGGTTCATAACCAACCACACCATGATCCACTGTTAAGCCACTTTATTTCCTGGACTGAAAAAAATCAAAATCACCTAAAAGATAAAGAGTAGCATAGCTCCATTCTTACAGGTTATACAGCCAGAAGCAGAGACAGCCCCCTGGACGTTTTGCAGCAGCTATACTGGACACTTCTGGACCGTAATGAACATATCATTTTTTATCCATTAACAAAGTCTGCCATTGCTGAGGGAAATTTTGAATCCTTCATAGAAAAATTCTGCACAGTTTGCTGAGATCTTTCAAATGATGCTGTATCTTCAAAGGTTACTGACTTGTTTCTTCCAAAATTTGCGCTTAGTACACAGTATAATTTTATCCCAAAATCAAGGGGAAGGGAAAAGAGAATGTAAAAGGGAAGACTGTTCCAATTGCTCTCATTGGCTACAGAGTGGGAAAGGCTTAGAAACCCAATTTAAACCTGACTTGCCCCAGATTTATTTGACCATTTTACAGGGAGCATGTAGCTATCGAATGATGGTCTACAGTCAAATCTCCAGGATAACCAAGCATGATTCCAGCTTGGCTTCCTCCTTTAAAGAGTGGAAAAAAGATCCTGCAAAAGGTCTGGGCATATATTGGTGTGTTCTGGTGGGATGGCATGAGTCAAACAGGGAGGTCTGAGCCAACAAGACACAAAGGGGCAGTTCTTGCTCTGTTAAAGGTTCCTGTTGAAACATGCAGGACCCTGCATGACCCCCTGAGATCCTATCCAATATGTATTATCCTGCACTATGGTTGAAACTTATAATTCCCAAAACACTGAGTCTTCCATTTTACAGATATGAGTCAGATCTGAAAATTATGGTACACTTTATCTGTCAAAGAGATTGTAAACAGAGCCTTGAAACTGTTTTTCAGCCCTACATCCATAATTATTCTATGAATCTTTAACGAGAATGAGCTTTTGTCAAGCATTCGCCACATGCTGTTTAAAGTGATTCTCTTTTTTTCTGACATGTTGAAATACTCCAGTCCAGTTATTCACAAAGTTCTTCTGTTTGCTGTATTGCATACCCAGATCCTGCAGCTCTACCTGTATTTATCTCTGTGAGCATTATGCACAGGCAGATCTTGTAAGACTGATTGCTTGTTCATCCACAGAGATGTAGCAATGAATTTGCATGAACAGGTAAGGAAGGGTCCATAAAAAACATTCAAGTAAATTACCAGGAATATAATTTAGTGCACAATATTAATAGAGTTCAGTTTTAAAACAGGATCTGAGAAAGAATCCAGATGGGAAATTTAGGGAGGCAGAATGTAATTATCCAAATTGGAATTTCATCAGGATACCAGGGTTGACAATGCTGTCCTTCTGGAAAGAGCAGTGGAACTGCTGATGAGCAAAAATGGTGTAAACACTGGATTTGCTCAGCATCTGTCATACAAGTGTTCTCTCATATTCTCCTGGGGAATTGGCCCATTGGTGGCTAAGAGGAAGAAGTGCTTGAGCCAGCTATTAAATTGCAATTAATACTGGATGAAATACCACAAAAAGAAATGCAGGATATTAATTTGAAGAAAAACAGTCACAACTCTTTTGATTCACTTTTCTTAAGCTGTATTCTTAAGGAATACAAGGAATGTTGTCAGCACGCATGGTCATGGAGAGTTCAAGACTCCTACATGTTCTGCATGAACACTCACACTATACTTTCAAGGTATCCAAATAAGGAATAGAAGCAACTCCATGTAATTTATATAATCATAAACTGCCAGTAATCAAATCTTACTCAAGGCAAATATACTGAGGTCTGTTGACACAAATTGATCAAACAGTTCTGAACAACCAGATTTCTAAAAATCAAAGTCTACTTGTGGGTAATTTGCAAGTAGGAAAAGGGCAGGCTTTGTTGATAAATGATTCATTATAAGTAGTCTACTCAGTACAGATCACTCAATTAATAAACAGCACAGATGACAATCTAATACTTTAAACCTCCTTTTTATATTCACTCTTCTAGACTTCTAGATCTTATTGCAAAGTTTAAGGAGTTTTCCTAATTGTGTGTTACTGAAAAGGTGCCCCACATTAAAAATGCTCCTCATTTTCTCTATATAACTCCTCTACCATCTCTAGCAATCCACACAGTTCTTTACACTCAAAAAAAAAAAAAAGATAATGAAGATGATGAAGTAAATAGACAATAAAAGCAAGTTCCAAAGCCAAGGATTCCAACACCCTTCCTCTAGGTCCTCTGTTATTTAATACCTGGGATCTTTGTTTGAGCTTATCATCTCGTTAGAACTGATGTTATATCACAGAACAGAAGGTTGCCCTGGATTAATTTTATTTCATCACTTTCAATGTTTGAGTCTGCAGGGCTTTGGAAACATTTCCTTTGACATCAGCAAAGGCATCAGTTAGAATCCAGATTTAAACATACATCTAAAAATATAGTAGAGCCATTACCCTTTTTTTTTTTTTTTTCCAAGGAGCACCACTTGCTTAGACAGCAGCTGTATATTCCACCACATCAAGTTTGAGCAGTTTTAAGGAGCCACCCCATGTAGAGCCCATTACAGTAATCCAATTTTGATGCATGAAATCCAAGCATACATGCTCTCCTGGAGATTTTGTGTCCTGAAAATATTTAAATACAATGAAAGAATTACAGAATTTAACAAAATTCCTTTCTGATATTAAATAGACATTGAAATAGAAAACTCATAAGTGCAAGCCAGAGCCCTTATACTCTAAGTAAGTTGTACAGTGTATATGCCTAAGCATATACCAAAGAGATTTAACAAAGTTATTCTTAACAGCCATTCTGAGTCCTTTTCCTTCATGAAGAACTGGTCTTTTTCTTCCTCACAATCAGTATTTATAGATGGCATGTCACTCTGTACCACTTTTACTCTCTACGTGTATCACTTACACAATAGGCCAATGGAGTGTGCTCTTTCTGAAATGGTGTTTTGAGTAGCTGAGCAACTCTATGAAACATTCTCTGTATAGCAAAATAAATTTTATTGTCAGCTTTGCTCATAGAAATGCCTGTGTCTCACGTTAATGCCCACTAGACGCTTTCCAGTAGGTTTTTCAAATCAAGGAAAGAGCAGTGGGACAGTACGCATGAAGTTATAGGAAGAGTTCGATCTTCCTGAAGAGTAGAATTTCTTCTTTCTTTCCTGAGGTACAAGGAGTCAGAAACGATCTTGAGGATTTTCAAGAACGGTCAGTAATTTTTAATTTTTCAGAAACCTTTTAAAGATAGGATGGGCAAATATATATCTATATCTATATCTATATTTATATCTATATGTATTTCAATTCCCACTGATCTTTCTCCATATATCTTGCTGCTTTGCTAGTATATTCATGGAGTCAGGTTTTGCCAGATATTCATTTTGTATAACTCAACTGAAAATGATATAGATTATACCTAAACTAGTAAATCTCAGGATTAATTCCAAAGGCCCTGGTGCTCCAACAATGTTTCAGTCTTATTTTGGTGAGACACCCAAATGTTTCCCAATGGAAGTCCTCATTATTGCCACTCTTGAGACTTGCTTTCTGTATTAAGGAAGCCTGACTGGAGGATCATTCTACCTTAGACTCTGTCCTAATGATGAGAGGAACAAGATTTGAGAGTGTGGAACAAGTTTTGAGAGTGTTAACATATCTGTAGTGCTTCTGTGAGTCATATTTTTGGATCAATTTCAGAAATATAATACCAGGTATTTTGAATCTTGGTGAGAAAACTAGAAGATAAATGAAATAAGCTAAAAAAAAATGGAATTGTTACCCCAGATTTTATACTACTAATATTGCTATTTTTATACTTTTAATTTTGTACATGTCTTGAAACACTCTGGAGATGCCCTTCTGGTATTTTCAATTCATAGCCTTAAACAAATTAGGATCACATCTTTCTGACTTTGCAGAGTTCTGCAAAATCTATGTGATCTTACACACACATTGTAAGGTGGAAAACATCAGGTATTAGCACAGTAAAAAAGACATATAGGTATTATCATATAATATTGTAAAAGAAATAAGAAAACCAAGGTAAGGATTTATAAATCTGCTATTTACAACAGATAGACAAAATACAGTGTCTCAGAAAGTCCTACTGAAATAAAAGTCTTCCACTGAAGAAGTACACATTATAGCAGGTACTGTGGTACCTGACATGAAAAGATCATTATCAGATTGTGCTTTTTTTTTTCCATGTCATGCCTATAGTCATTACTGTTTTTTGTTGTTGTTGTTGTTGTTAATTTGTTAGTTTGTTTTTTTATAGGTATACATTTGGAAGATTCCATTTGCTTTGTAATACTACATGTTGTTTTTGTTTTTGTTTTAATAAATTGATTTTTTGAAAAGAAACCTACTGAAATATATCTTACTCCCTTAAAATTCTCAGGTAATAATGCTCTCATTGATAGCCATGAAAAAACAAAATTCTCCAAATGAAGCAAGTGAAATTGAAAGATGTTTTGAAATGAAAATATTGTCTGCATTCTACTATGAGAAGTAATGATGAAAGAATATATAAAAAAGCCCTAATAATTTTAGAACAGCTTTTTAACTGTGTTTCCTTTATCTGTCTTCATTCTGCTGTGTTTTCTAGAATAAACATTCTAATAATGAAATTTCCTGAGAAGTATGCTTACTTAAGAATGAATAATAGGACAGAAATATGTCCTGTAGCTCTTGTAATGTAAGCTCATATGAAAACATAATTCCAAAAGTTGTATTTATTTTCCTTGACTGCATATGCATCGCTTAAACTCTATGAGCAATTAAAATTGCCTAGATTGTATCAACTGTGTTGCTTGATAATAAGCTAAAGTATAATCTGGAATCATTATTCAGCGAGGACCTTTATAGAAGAAAATCACAGTGTGTTTTCCTCCAAACTGAAGAAGATATGATATTCATCAAACACAATTCAAAATTAATGTATAAATTATTCACAAGAAGCAATGATCAATGTTTATCACATCCATTCTCATAATAATCACGAAACCTTAGTTCTCTAAAACACTCTCATAAAATTCTTGCCCTCCAAACCAAACTCTTGCCTCAAGCCTGTATCCTGACCAAATAACTTTTATCCTACATGGAATTCAGAGATTTCAACAAGTCTGTTGAGGATTATGTTGTTATATCCACTGTATGTAAATGACATCAGACACAAAAATGATAGGCATGATCTCCAATTAATGATACTTGTATAAACTCCAAGAACATTATAAGGCAAACATCTTTATTAATGTGACTATAATAGGCTTAAACATAAGCTTCTCATATCACTGCAAGCCTTTGCTGATGTCAGTGAAAGTTGTTTAAGAGAAGACTGTCACAAGAGATTGGGTACTTGAAACCAGCCATAATAAAGGTGTAAAGGATATAAAAACCTCATTTTTAAATGAGCTGAGGTGACTCAACAACCCATCTTCTAAAGCTTTGCAGCATATAAAATTATATAAATATTTAGGAGTCTGAGTATATTCAAAGCATACCATTGGACTGTGGTTTATGTTTATGAGGCATGAATAAATGGTTTGTACATAGTCAGGAACTTTTGAAAACATTGACCTACATTACTAGTTAAAATGACATTTTGTAGCATTACTGTATGGGTAATAAGAGCATGGGAGAAATCTTGAAGTAGAACTTTTCATACCTCAGAAAGAGTGATACTAGGTTCCACTACCATTTTTCTCAACCCATTAAACTAAAGATGTAGGACAAGTTTCTTATTTGATGAGATTCACCATGATGGGGAATACACAAACCAATAGAGCCACAGCAGTGTGGCTATATTGTAAGTTCAGTGGGAGATCACTTTAAACATACCCCTTTGCTTGGTGCTGCTGTTAATAAACCAATTGCTATGATGACATTGAAGTAAACGTCTAATAAATAACAGTATATTTAGAGGCTAAGTATTCAGCAAAAGCTTACCTTATGAGATAAAGGAAGAGCTTATACTATTCTCCAAACCAGACTAGTATCCCTACAAGTAACATCACCTCAATAAGCTGCAATTAAAAGGTCCTTACCACCACCTTATCACTCTCAGGAAAGATTTGAGAATTGGTGGTTAGCAGGCTGATCCATTAAGTCTTCTTCACCTGATTATTCAAAAATATAACTCCATTTGCCTTTTGTCTTATCTGCAATAGCATTCCATGCAAATCCAAACCAAATGTAAAGATTAGAACACTGAATTCAGTGAGTCCTAATAACAAACCACTTCCCAATTAAGTTGCATTATTAATTATCTATGAAAAGCTCTTTAATGAAGATTTTTTTCATTTCCCTATTAAATATTTTTGCTATATGAAGTGAGGTGGAGGTCAGGTGGAGAGTGTACTCATGTTTCCAATAGAGGACATATAACCTATATTCATATTCACCACATCAGGAAAATAATATTTCATTTTATGTTGTAAGAAGATCCATAAAAAAAAAAGTAGCAAAGAGCAAAGAGAATAACAGTAACTGCCCTCATTCAGTAGCCCATACCTCTACCACAGAAGTCACAAGGGAAAGTAATTAAATTTTTAAAAGAAACCACCCATGATTTGAAGCTGCCCTCATTTTAAGAATGCAAGGGCAAGGAATTCACTGTACAGTTCAGCTTCAATTATCCAGATTATTCAGCATCCCACGATAATCAGATAAAAGTGCTTCTACCTGAAGTGTTTGAACTGTTAGAAGTAACAGTTTCAAGGAAACATGCACAGTATATCAAAATAAATTCAACTAATGGAAATAATATTAGAAAAGATTCGATAGTCAACATGGGTGAGTTGGGCAGAAAATATCATGAAGAATGTATCACAATAGATAGAATTTTGAAAATCAAGATATGGGTCAAAGATGGTGATTTTGTTCAAGAATTTATAGGACATTCACTTCTGCATAAAAATAGATAGGACCAGTAGCTTTCTCCAAAGTGCCTTAGAGGACTGTCCCAGAGCATGCAGAGGTCAACATCAGAGTACAATGTGATATGTTGAGCGACAGGAAAAAGGTAATTAGGAGGAACATGAGACTGATCTGCCTTCCTTTGGACAGCTTATAGATTTTGCCCCTCCTGGCAGTCTATCTATCTGGCCATGATAGTTATTATGTGAAGATCCTTTTTTTTTTTTTTTTTATCTCAACATCAGTGAGTTTCTCAAGTCTCTTTTGTTCTCTGGTTTAACAATGATCTGGTCTACTTTTCAATATTTTCTGTAGTATTCATTCACAAACTCACTAGCATGTGTTGTCCTATATGGTTGTTTGCTTTCAGGTCATTCATCAACCTACCCTTTTTAAACTAGCTTCCGCCATAAATACCATGTCTCAATCTGAATGTACTACTGAACAAGCAAAGATTATCAGTGACTATGTTTTACAAACAGAAGAAAGCCTACAGTTGATTCATTTCAAATTCTGGAGAAGTTCTGATTGTACAAATTAAAAGCACTTACAATATACAATTAACCTTACTACTTCAAAGTGAAAACACTGATGTGCACAAAATCCATCCTTGCACAGATTGATCAGCATAAGAGAACAGGTTTAATTTTAGTAAAGCAAATACGTTAAAGATTACGGAATAGTTACTAAATCAACAAAAGCAGTTTGAGACTTTTCAAAGAGGTTCGAAAGAAATTATATGAAATATTGGCATCATCTAATAAAATGTTGCCATCTTCTGAAAGTTTCTTCTCCAATTAGCTGATAGTCACCATATTATTTAACTCTAACAAGTATCCTTGAAATATTAAGATAGCGAAACTGGCCATCAAGTCCGTAATAAAAAAGAAAATGTTCTTTCTATTCATGTATGAAGCTGTATAGGAAGAAAACGTAAAAATAATAACACAGAGTTTATATACTATGTTCATGAATATTTGAAACATCTGGTTGTATCAAGACTATGAGTAACACTGGATAATAATTTAAGAAAATAAAAGACAGGATATAAAACTGTAAGGAGTGTAGAAAAGAATATAAGACAAATTATCCACATATGTAGCACTTTCACTTGATTTATAAACAATCGAAAAGAAAAAAAAGAAAGAGGAGAAGAGCAATGTGAAAACACTGGAATACTAAATAATTGTTGACTAGATATATGAGGAAAAACCAGATCTGCTAAAACAAACTACTCACAGGAAAAAAAGAAATCTTGCTCCACTTGTTAACAACTGCAGTGTTTAGTCTCACACATTTATAACAATGGCTTAGTATCTGGCATTTTAATACTCTGCAAGTAGAAATTTAAATCAATGTATGCTCTTGGTGATATATTAATGTTAATGCTAAATAATTAAAAATAATACTAAATATAAAAAAATCTAGTTATATATGTAGCATTTTATACTAGTAAAACAAACACGACAAAAAATGCCAGAAACAATACATCAACACATGCTTATCTTTTTTTAAAAGGATTTTATTACAAACATTGAGCATTTGTTGCTGCAGTGTACCTCAAAGTCTGTAAAACATCAGGATGATCAATGATTGAATCTTACTATTGTGCAGAGAGATACAATCATTGATCATCCTGAAGTCCACTACCTTGCACTTTTGGCACAAGTTAACTGCATTTGTGCAAGACAACAGAAAAAAAATAAAGAAATAAAGGTCTGAGATCACTAAAAAAAAAAAAAAAAGTCTAACAAGGGTAAAAAATCAGAATCATCTAGATCTAGATGATCCAGAGCAAAAAAAAACTGCCAGGTGTGATGTCTTATCTTTTGACACCTAATTTAAAGGGTAATTTAGTCCCATTTGTTACTTCCATGTTCTTAGCAAAAAGAATCTAGCACATGCAAACTGACAAATAGGTGTTGCATCATAAGCCCAGGTAACCTTGTTAACCTATTATTAGCTTCTTCCTTAAAGATAATATTATTATGCTGCCTTAAATATTATTATAATTTATTTTTTTAAAAAAGCAAAAATAGAGCAAGAACCTATTAAAGAAACAGTTTTCCTGGCTCTAACTTTGCAACATTTCTGTCCTTTCTAATTGATTCTTATGTGTATTTTTGGCTTTTGGCTCTTCATCCTGGCCACTAAATCTGTTTAAATGAATTTGTCTTGCCGCAGTGCTCGTGACACAGCCAATTCATTGCAACAGAGTTTTCAATATTCTGTGCAGTGGCTACCAGGACAAAGCAAAACAGTCTTAGAGATGCTGTCTTAAAAGTTGGAACAGTGTTCACAAATTTATCTTTATAATAAGTTCTGTGTTTTAAGCACAACTCATGTTTCATTTCTATTAATCCAAAGTTCCTTTCAAAGATTGGCCCAGCTGGATTCTACATTTTGTTTGTTTTTAAAGAAACTCTTTACACCCAAAACAGGCATTGCAATATGGCATTAACAAATGCTGTCCACTGTAATCCACTATTACCTCAAAGATATATATAGATACATATATCAATATGTCAATTTCCTTTAATTAAATGGATATCATCTCTTTAGAATGAGATCTTTGCCAAAAGGGAAAAAGAAAGTGTTGCACATTGGCTAGCTGAATCTTCTTCAATTGGCTGATTGCTGACAGCTCAGTGGTATGTGAACTGAGAGCCAGAATGTCATTTGCTAACATATCAGGAAAATTATTTCTGTCACTAAAGTGCACCTTGTAAGAAAATGCTTCCATACATCTGAAAAATCAATCCAATGAGACCAACGGAAGAAACCCTGTTGTCAAGTCTTGTATATATGTCACTGGATTATTATCACAATGAAGAAATATTTGATTTCTCTAAATAAACCCGAATCAACAAAAGCATGAACAGCAAATTGGTACATTCAGAAAGTCTGAAGGCAACATTTTCAAAAGGCTCCAAGTGACTTCTTATAACATGAAAATCTCCTCTGAAGGTATAAAGTCAAGTCTACATATCTCTCCAGTGGAGAGAGCTCCATGAGTCATGAGATTGGTAAGACTAAAAATGTATGTCTTAGCATTTCTCCATTGATTAGTTAGGTCAAGCCCTTACTTCTCTAGTTGGAGTGCAAAGGTCCCCTTAACAACTTTGTGAAAGTCCATTCCTATGCAGTATAGATGAATGGGGAGATGTGAATTCCACCATGGGACCAGGCAGTTAAATATTACACACCCTTGTATCTTTGATTTAAATGATTCAAGTACCTAGGACAGAACTTGTGGGCAGACTTCAGAACAAGTGATATCTCCTTAGGCAATTCACCAGGCACCTATGGTAGAAATATTATAACCTAGATTCTCTCCGTGGAGAAAGAAGAGTACTTCCAGAAGATAATTTATTCAATTAAAATCTCTTTCATTATGCTACCTTTCTTTATGGAGCCCTAAGGGTGCTTATAGCCACTGGGTCTTGACCTCTATATCTCTGTTAGATGAAGATAATTCTCTGTAGATGTTGTAGGACAAACTATAATCCAAATGCCTTTATCCATGTAACTCATGCTATGATCTGAAAGTAATTTGCCTTTCTAGAGCTGTCTTTCTAAACATGTTCGGAGCTGTTCATATCTGTATGTCATAGTGCTGTCTCTTGCTCCAGTAAAATTTGAAAGAATTAAATGCAGACCTCTGCTCTGCCCACTTCACCCCCTGAAGGCGGATGGGAGGTGTCCTCAGAGAACATTGAACATCCACTCACAGCATGAGGTAGCTCTTCTGTCTTACTTTCTTATTTAGATAACTTTTAGCTCTTCTGTTCTGATGGTGGTCTGCTTTAATAACAGCACCTGAGTGTTACAAGCACACACTGAGAAAGCAGGGGTCACCAATCTCCTTGTCATGAGGAGGCTACGGGCTCTTGTTCCACATCTGAAGCCACGTGAAACAAAGAATTTGAGAACTCTGTGATCAGTATCAGAGAGCAAGCGTTTGTTTCCAGGAATCTTTATGTAGTTTACATTAAAAATCCATCTGAAAAAACAAGCAAAGAATCAAAAATCCACAACAAGAAAGAAACTAGAAATCACCAGGCAAACAGAATTCTGAGTTCTTGTTTTCTTAGCTGGTAGGATGCACAGTCATAATCCTTTCATCTTCCTCTGATGCATCTTGCATTTGTCTCCTCATGAAATAGCTTCAGTAAGGCAGACAACCAGCTTACATATTCTATAACCTGCTAAGTTTGTTATTCTTTTTTATTCTTCTAGAAAACAATAGAAAAAGACGTATGAAGAGAGTCCTAAATGAGTAATTTAGATTATCACTTTTCTGGAGAGATCAGATTAACAGCAACAGCCCTCATCCTCCCTGCCGCTGCCTCATCCCTTCTTCAAAAACAAACAGGCAAACAAACAACAAACAGGAAAAGAAACTATGCTGCATATTCTTGATTTTGATCTCTAGGTTTCAAACCCTTCCTTACAAGATTAAATTCAGGAACACCCTCCTCTAGTTTACTACACCCAAAAGCAATATAGATGAAACAGATTGATTTGGACTCCCTCCAGCATTTGTAATCCTCTAATAAATTCCTAACAGATCTTGCATCACAAACAGCTCCCTAGACTGTTATACTATGGTATAGGTAAGGTATGTAACACATATGCTTAGTGTTATTCTATAAAATTATATTCTAGTGGATTGCAGGTCAGTTATATCTTCATCTATCTCATAAATTCCTTGGCCAAATGGACAGTCTGGATCTGGTTCTTCTTCTCCGAAGGGGTTAAGTCTTTGATCGGTCTTGAAGCTCGGCCATTCTGCACCTCTTGGTCTAGGGAAATGGAGATTATTTATTGAGCTAAATACCCAAATTACCCAGTGATTATTGCATATTTCTTTTAAAGAAGAGAGGTAGTTACTTCCTTTTAAAGATTCAGCACTCTGTATCCGAGGTGGGCATAGGTTCCTCCCTGCAAATCCAAACTTTGGTAAGGAGGACATGCTGAAGGCATATTCTTTACATGGCATTTCCTAGCAGGTAGTTCTAAATTACTCCTGACTCAGTATAGTGATTACTGGGAGATGAAGTGCCTGTGAACTCTGGAAATTGTTCTGAACTGTAATAGCTGGGCCTTTTATTTGATAGAACCTTAAGAGTCCTTTCTGGTGTGGACCTAAAAGTCTTAGCCATTTTTGAAAATGGGGTTTGAACTCTTGCATCCAATATCTTCAAATGTTTTTATGCTTTTTTTTCTGCAGGACTGAAGCCTGCTAACATTATTATAAACTATGGAACATTACCATGTCTGTTACAAATGTTTTAAAAAAGGAACTATTTGTCTCCAGTGGCTTGGTTTGAAATGTTAAAACTTAAATTGTATAATGTCAGCTTCCATATTTATGGCTGATGCTTAAACTTTTTGTGCTGTGTAAGTGCCGATGGAGTTATACAAGTGCTGAAAAGCTCTTCAGCCAAGAATGCAATTTCAGAAATGTCTTTTGCATTCAAAGAACTTTTAAAAAAGACAAAAATAGTTTTTAATGTACTCCATTCAGAAACTAACTTTTAGTCCACTGATCATTTATGTGACTGAGTTACAACCCAGTAACTGGAAAATGGAAACAGTAGGGCATGTAGGGCTCTTGAAATCTGAACAGATATTACTATAGACAATAGTAGCTCGCTAAACATTTTATTATTTTGAGGATAACATGTATAATGACTGATTAGCATTATCTATTCATATTGTGAAAACATTCTCTACATCAGACCAAAAAAAAAAACAAAACAAAACAAAAAAAACACGTTAATTGAAGTGATCTTAATTAAAGTTCCTCTGGAAGGGACTTAAGGGAACTTAATTGGGGCCATTTTACTTCTTCATAGCAGGAGGAAACTCATTTGACTGACATTGATATTTGCATTACAGAAGTTTAAATCTGAGCCATTCATCCTGGACAGCACCTACAAATCAGCAGAGGCAAATGGATATTTCTAGCGAGCAATTCCTTTACTCTTAGATCAGAAGAATTACATCTTGAAAAATGCCTGTATCTTTCTATTGATATTACACAGAGCCTAAGATAAACCTGAAGGATTTGCATTTTGGATATCTCAGAATTACATGATTTGAATCTTTCCTTGGAAGTCAGGAAAGATTTATCTAGTTAATCTATTATATAATGTATATCCTAACTTAATTTCTAAACTTATTCTTAAGATATATAACATGAAGAAAATGTCACAAATACGCATATGTTCTCAAAGTGAAGTGTGTTGGAATAAGTTATTTCTTCTTTTAAAGAGTTCCTTTTAGAGAGTTCTCTAAGTAAATTTACTACTGCATGAGGTCTAGAGTTGATATCCATTGGGACCAAATTATTTTTCATCAGCACAAGAAATGGTGCTGAACTAGCATAGAACAAATGCCTTTATTGTCCTGTGCTTTAGATACATCTTGTAGGAAATGTGTTTAGAAGAGAGTTAGGCAGTTCATTCTGCTAAATCAAGGACATATCTGCTAATAATGACATAACTAACTCATTTCATGCAGTCTGACCATGACCATTAAATAAAATGAAATTTCCCTTTGAAAAATTCTCAGTTCTCATCTGTGAAATGCCAGGCTTTCAGAAAGTTTCCCAAACATACACACCAATTGATTGAAAAAGCCAGTTACACTAGAACAAATGGAAAAGCAGAGATACTGTTTTTAATACTCTAAAATGTAATAACAATGCTCCCTAGCAGCTACACAGTCATGATTTATCATCACCCCTAGCTTATATTAGATGCAGATTCAATTACTTAAGTCTTCACATGTTACTTCTAGCATATTCTGAAATATCAATTACACCAGTTCCCAGGAGGCTAAAATTTGGACAGCCCTATGTCCTCTTGGCCCTGGACTCTGTAAAATATCCTTGAAAGACTTGAAACAGTTAAGAGGCAGAAAAATCCTTCAGTACTTCTTTTCCTTTCTGAAGGGAGGTGAGTAAGTCCCAAGAGACAAGCAGGTAATTTATAGTTAAACATTTTACTTTGATCTGTATATCGCTTTTTCTATTTTGAGCTAATTTGATTAAGCACACGCAAAGGGGGAGCCAAAGGAGAAAGGTTTTTCTTCAGGCAGGCTGCCAGGAAACACAGTAGCAGAGACCTAATTTATTATTATTATTATTATTGATTGATCTCCAAGTGATGCACATAATTGATTCAAAATAACAGAGGAGCTGAATTAAATCTGAAACATTTGAGTGTACTTAATACGGGGTTTTCCGGTGCTAAGAGACTGGACATTTTCAACTACTTTTTAATACTACAGAAAATGTAGATAAAATTATATCATGCCTTCACAAGTTGTTTTATGTCAGCTGAACTTCAATAACTGACAATATGGATTCTCTTTCCCCACTGCAGATACAAAGGCATGTGTGCTAGCTTATGTCCTCTCTTGTTAAGACTTTAGCAAATGCATTTCATATTACATTTCCTCTCAGTTACACAAAGTACAAAGTAATTACATACATCCGATTTAGTGATTTAGATGCCTTTATAAAGTACGGGAAGGAATGGCAGCTGTATGGAATGATTCATCTCATTCTAAAGTAGATAGCTAAAATGCATCAGAGGAAATATATTTTAAAAGTACCTATTTTTTTTCTTACTAGAGAACCTACCAGTTTAGGTTTAGATATCTACACAGAGTTGCAGGAAATGAACTCAGCCACAGTTACAACCACTTGATCTGAGCAAAATAATTCATTCTGGTGTATTGTGTTAGGTCTGTGCAGATTTTTTTCTACATAAAGACAGAGAGAGGTGTTAGATCAAGGTATTTAGCACCTATACAAACATTTCCTTGCTTCCCTCAACTGTGAAACAACAAAAATATGATGAATCACAGGTAGAAAACTGCTACTCATGTCAATCCTGATGATATTCTAAGGGTGTCTGAATGGACAATGAAATTTGTGCATAGAAGAAGACTTCTGTTGGAGAGAGCTCTATAAATCATAATTTCAAATGCATTCTGCCTTTACCTGACTTCATCAGGGAATAGTCGATGCTGTAGCCGTGGAAAGATAACCAGTTCTCGTCTTGCCTGTATTGCTACTTGACTGCCAATTAAATAATTTTATGTTTTAAGCATTATGAAGGGCTAGACAGGGTAATTGGACTAGCCATTCATCAACAAGAGATGTACAAAGGGGGCTGCTACCAAAACCAATAATAAATAAATAAATAAATAAATAACAGTCAATCATCAGTTAATGTGAAGCAACAACTTTGTAAAGTTTACTCATTCTTCAAATCCATGTCCTAGGAAACAAAGTTTTAATCTTTACTTGAAGACTCAACCTTGGACAAAAGCCAGGCTTCTCTGACCCAGAACATTAATGTGTATAGAGTCTTGACTAGCATTTTACCAGCACATATGTTACCTCAAGTCAATTGCCAATGAAATAGCTCCTGTTAAAGGAGGAATATGAATTAACCATTCATTGCAATAAAGCTTATAGTAAAAATAAAAAGCTTATACTTCATATAGAAAAAATATAAACTGATCTGTTCTAGAAATATTAGAAATAAAATTCTATGTGAAGTGGTTTTAAAGAGTATATGCAGTGCTTAATTGATCTTAAAGATTAAAATAGCTCCTTCACTGCCAAACAGAAATTGCTGTCAATGCCTCCTCTAAGACTGTGATTAACTGTACTTAGAAACAATACAGCTGAGGTATAACATATTTTTCAGGGTGGATCCTGGATCTTTGTTACTTAGGAGATTATCTCCTAATTGCAGTTCTTCATTTGAATTCCTAACATCACTGCTATAGCAACTGTTAAATTGTATTTGAGGAGGCACTTCATTATAATCCCATGTTTTCAGAGGCTCTATATAAATTATCAGCTCATAAAGTTTTTCTCAGTCCAAAGAAGGCATTTTGGAACAGTCTGACACAACACCATTTGACTGTTTAGGATTTACATGTTCAAAAATGTGCTACTTCTTTTGCCTTCTTTTTTGATGACACATTAACATACTTGTCAACTGATGGTATTCATAAAACTCCCAGGGTTTTTTAAAGTGCCAACTTGCAGTTCTCAACAAGTAGCAATGCTTCTGACACGTTTGGGAGACTGTTTAGAAATAGCACCATTTTAAGTATTGCTCAATTAGGGAAAGGCCAGAGATACTTGAAATTGCCCAAAAGGAACAGGGACACAGGAGAAACTATCAAGATTTATTTATATTTGCCAGTCAGTCAAAAGAGACCAACCCAGTGACATGGAAAAATCCGGCTTCCTCCTTCTTCCCCTGTAAAATAAACTAGACATAAATTTGTTCATATTGTCTGGAAAAAATATTTACCTGTCCTAAGCAATTATTATCCTGTAAGAATACGGCAGCTAAACAGTTGACCAGGCGTATCAACATCTGACACTTGGCCACAGCTCACTGGGCATGAATTTAGGCAGTTTGCAGTGAAGTATGGGTCTAGACATCTAACTGCTACTCCCACGTGATCCCCAGTCAAACAATTTAGTGACAGTGTCAAAGCAATTAAGCACCTCAGAAAAAACAAACAAACAAACAAAAACGACTGTAAAATCCAATACGGTCTCCTGAATGATAACACCAATGAGGCATGGGTTTTCACCTCCTAACATTTTTTTCCTTCAACAGAAAACCAAAAATGTTGATGTCAGAGTCACTGGAGATTTGCAGATGTATAGGAAAAAAAAAAAAGAGAGAGAGAGAGAGAGAGAGATTAAAAAAAAGAGCTCAGTGCTCCCAGTATCTGTTGAGTCTTCACAAAAATGAAGCTGTATGATGCACCACAAAGAGAAACAACGGTCACAAAAATAAAGGCGGCATCACAAGAGGGATCCTCTTGGTCTTATGAGGGCGTCACTCCAAACGGCATATACTGTGAAGTAACAAGTAACGCCTTCTCCAGATCCCAGGGAGGAGGGGGATAAACAACGCTGAATTGGCTGCGTTTCCCCAAACTGTCTCCGACAAGTTACAGCCACAGCAGACTGAGCAGCTGAGCCCAGGGAGGCTGGGCTTAGCGTCTCAGGCAGAAATAAAAGATTTATTGCCATCTGGTAACAATGATGTTGATGTCTCGGAGACCCACGGAGCTATACCTCAGCACCGAGCAATTCCAAAGCTAGATGGGCATAATGAGGTAGCTTAATTGCAGGGCTGGTTATGAACACTTCAAAGTCCGCATTAGTTTTTATGTTGGCCTTGCACTTAAGTTTGTCAGGGAAAGGAGGATGTGGGAAAAATCAACCTTTAAGAGACTAGGATCAGCCAAACAACCAGTCATTGTCACGTGTCAAGTGATATCATCCAGGGACTCCTATTGTATGGTATGGAACAGATTCAGAATGCAGCAACTCTCTATCATGCTTCTTGACACTGACTGTTGAAAACACAACCACCTTGGAGGTTGACAACCTCTATATATTAACAGGACAGCTACAGCATGAGCATCTTACAGTACAAGTTGCTCCATTCTGCCTCCACCAAAATACCACTCTACTCATGAACTTCCCATAAGTAGGTATGCAATGATTTTGCAAATTCAATTCCCATTAAGATATAAAGTCCTCTATAGGCTGCTCATTATTAGCAGTGGTGGTGACATCAATTTGAGAGAGAGAATTACTTCAGTTATTTTGAGTAAAAGTTTGAGATCGCATGGCATGGAGGAACGACGAAATTCTGTATTTATTCTTGAAGAGACCTGCTAGCAAAACCGCAAAATACTGATGGATGAGAAGGATTATCAACTGCATTCTAGACATAGAGAATCCAAAGGATGTGACAAAACCAGAAGTCATTATCCAAACCTCAAGCATTTGTACTTTTGACATTAAAGCTTCAGATATGAATATGAAAAAAATTGTTAGGTTTTACCTGAAATCTCCAACCTGAATTTCAAAGTAGCTAGAAAACTGAAATTTGAGGGAGAAATTTTGTGTCTTACTGTCCTTTTTAATCTAAAACATATAGTCAAATATTGCATGAAATAGCCCATATTTCTAAATTTTGCTTCAACAATTGTTGATTTGCCTGCTTACATAAAATAAGAAGTGTCTTTAAACATGCTATTGTCATTCTAGTAGCACATTTTGTCATGCTAACACAGAGTAACAGCTTTGTACGCCATAAAGAGCAGACTAAAAAGTGAGTGTATTGCCATGGCAAAATTATGCATGTTACACAACCAATATACATCATACATAAATTAATACTTTCTGTGAAAGAAAGGGATGTCCGTATTACCGCACTCATCCTCCCTCTTTCATTCTGAAAGGAGTGAATAGGAGACCTGAAACCAAATTAAGCGTTTGGAGAAAGCACTCCACTACGTTAAACTAGCAGCAGAAGAAACAGTAAACAGCTACAGACAAAATAATCTTTCAGGATTCTGTAGACCATAAGACAATTATTCATTTTCAGGTGAAACCCATACCCTTTATCTGCCTTTCTTTTTGTTTTTCCCTAGACCCAGATCCAAATTGTTTTTCTCCCAGAGTGTAGCCTGATTTATTTATTTTTTAACTCCCTTGAACACAGCTGCTGTGTATACTAACTAGCTTTTTGTGTCAGGGGGCACTAAAAATATGTCAGTATCTTTGTGGAGACAAATGGAAAAATCTTGGTTTGGCAGGGTGATCTTGCCAACAAACAATAAAGGACCTACATGCACGCTGAAAAGCATAACCAAAAAAGGAATTGTATGGAATGATATTATTTTAAAAAGCACTAAAAAAATCTCTCAGAAGTACCTAGAAGACATAGAAGGAATTTTGTTTCCTTGTTGGGTTGTTGGGTTTTTTGTTTTGTTTTGTTGATGTTGCTGTTGTTGCATTTTGCAGCATAATATGAAGCCTAGGAGCATGTTATAGTACTTCGTAGTAGACTTTAAGAATTGGTTAAGTGTCGGTATTTTACATAAAACTATTGGAAGAAACTATGTTTTCTGGCAGAGCATGTCATTGCTTGATAGCATTTTAAGAGCATACTGTGCTTTAACTATCAAGGCACAGTATTTGTTAGTTTTGTGCTCCAAAGCTTACTTTGCTATGTGCCATGGGATAATTGCTATGAAGTCTGTATTGTAGCATTTTTGTCACAGTTATTTATTAGATATGCAGCCTCATTTTGAACTTTTTATTTGCTTTTTATGTTGTCACTTGTATGGCATTTGTAATGCACTGTGATTTAATTGGAAATAGGACTAGATAACATTAAAGGAAATTTTGATGTTTCCAGTAATTAAAGATTTTCCCTTGCCGGCATGTTAGTGATGTTCTTTACATGGTGCTTATTTGTTTGATTTGTGTTTAAAGGATATGTATATCTAAATCCATTTCATGAAATGAACCACAGGGCAAAAAGTAGTATATACTACATTTCCTCAGCAGTAGTCTCCAAGCACTGACATGACATAGATACAAATCTGCATCACAGTAAAGAATGAGAAGAAAATACCTTTATTCCAGGTTTAAGAAAATACTATGTATGAGACTTTTTTTTTAACTGACTCCTCAGAAAGGAAAAAAATAATATATGAACAGCAGTTTCAGGAAGGAAACTAGATAATCTAACCTCAGTATAAAAATTAAACATGTGTTTAGTGTGTGTTGTCTTTTTTTGGCCTGGATTATAAGATATACTGTAAAGATGGAAGAGAAAGAGTTCATTTTTCAGAAAATACACCCTCAGTCCCAATTAATATAAAAATGTTTATTTCTGTATACTAAACTCTTATAAGCTAATGAGCAGATCATTCATCTTCCTAAACTGACTGACTTTTTAAGCAGGGCAGTGGGAAGGCAGAAATGGCGGGACTCCGCTTACAAAAGGGTCAGGAAGGGGTTTGGGGGCTACCCAGCACAAAACTTCTCATTCTTCTCAAGACTTCTTCTGAGATCATCAGATAAACTCTTCGGGGAACATCAGGGTGCCTGCCAGTACCACGAAAAGATACCTAGGGGTGGCTGTGACTTCTCACTATCTTTAATGTTAGAAGAGTGCACAGGAGGGCCAGCTCTGCTGAGGACAGAGTATGTGTCCTCCACAACCATGGTGCAGCACGACTGGGCATAGTTCCCAGCAGCCATTGGAGCAATGGTCCCAGTAATGTCAGCAGCCTCCTCTCAGCCTGAACTGAAGAAGGATTCAGCTCTGCAGCTCTGGTGGTGCAGGGATCACTGGGGCCTCTCACTGAGGCTGGAGCAGCAGATGGGCTCCTTGCCTGCAGGCGCTGTGTGCTCATGGAGAGTCTTGCAGTAGAGTTGCAAGAGGAGATCAGCAGGCTGTACTGCACCAGAGACAATTAGAAGTATTGGCTGGATGTTCTCCAAGACCCTGAAGAATACAGGAGCCTGAACCCCCAGCGACACTGAAGGTAGACAGGCAGTCTGACCTCATCAGATTAGGAAATGCGGAGACCCATGATGGTGAAGGCTGAAAGCTCATGACTTCTGTCACCAGGAGGACATGTGCTCCACCTGCAGGTTTCTAACTAGAGAATAGGGTCAGTGCCCTGTTAGCTCATGAGGGGGTGGGTGCTGCATCCAACAAAATGTCCAAGCCAGCAGAGCCTGTAACACACAGCAGCAGTGGGAGAAGCAGTGAGTGGCAATGGCGAGGAGACTCCTTGCTGTGGGGAAAGAGAACCCAGTCCGCCAACCCAGCCCTGTCCTGTTGCTCATCAGGAGATTGTTGCTCATCAGGGTGACCTAGGTGCTCGAGATGTGGAGATACTTCCGTCTTGTCTGGCTCTCAGACACTAATGGCTGTACACTGATGCATGCAGGGCATGGAACAAACAGGAGAAATTAGAGGTCTGTGTGCAATTGCAGGGCACAATTTCACTGAGATCAAAGAGAGTGGTAGGATGGCTCACACAACTGCAGTGTGCTGATGGATAGATACTTTAGGAAGAACAGACCAGGAAGGTGAGGAGGGATAGCCTTACTGCATGTACCAGAGCAGCAAGGATGGAGTTTGGCATAGGCATGGGTAAGGAGACAGATGAAAGCTTAAGGATGAAGAAGAGCAGGCAGACCAAAGTAGATGACATTGCAGAGGGTATCTGTTACAGATCATCTGCTCAGAAAGAGGAACATAAGGCCTCCTTCAAAAACTGGAAGAAGCAGTGTTTTCACTGACCCTGGTGTTCATGGGGAACTTCAAGCACCCCAATATCTTTTGGAAGGAGGAGAAAACAGTAGGGTACAAACAAATTACAGACCACAAAGTTGATGAAGGGATGTCTCATAAGAGAAAGGGAGAGAGAGAGAGAGATGGGCTTTTTCAACCTGAAGAAGAGAAGACGTAGAGGTGTACCGGATGGGCTCGGGTTTTTGCAATAATCACCCCAGAACGAGGTGACTACGTTGAGCATTTATTCAGGTGAAAGCACAAAAAAGAAGCAAAGTATGGATAACTACTCACGAGGTGATACCTGCCAGCGGGATACTGGACCCGAACGTGCTCTCGAGCTGGCAGATCAGAGCAAGAAAGTTGCTGACCGGCTCCCAGGGAGACAGCGTAGGCCTCAGAGTGAGGAGTTTCTCCTCCCCCTGCTCTCTCCGCACTGTCCTCTCTATGCCCGGTGCATCCTGGCACATAGGGTCAGGCCGACCCAGGAGGCAGCCCGGAGGGTGGACAAACTCCGCTTCGAGTTGCGCAACTCTCCTCCCCGGGTGCGCAGGCACGCATGCCAGTCGGGGGTCCCAGCCCTCAATTCCAGGGTCCTGACTTCCTCCTCTTCTTCCTCATTTTTGGGTGTTTGGCCTTCAAAGCTAGTTTGGAGGACGTCCCTGGTGAAGTTGGCTACAAGCCCGGCCGGCTTCAACTGGTTGTCGGAGGGGGCTGCCTGTGAACCGGGCTGAGCAGCTGCAGCCCAGCCCAGGCAGGCCAACATTGTCTTTCTCAAGGTCTGGCCTCTGCTTTTCACAGGAGATTTTTTTATGACTCTATAGATCATAGAAATTTCCATCTCCAATACAGGAGGGGAAGAGGTGTCTTGTCAATGTATACAAATACCTGAGAAGGAAGTAAAGAAGATAGAGTTAGACTCTTTACTGGTGCAAAGTGACAGGACAAGAGGCAGGAGGTGCAAACTGAACCACAAGCAATTCCTTCTGAACATAAGAAAAAAAAAACATTTTATTTTGAGGCTATTTGAACACAAGAGTGGATTGCCTAGAAAGGTTGTGGAGTCTCCATCCTTGGAGGTGTTCTAAATGCAACTGGATTGCGATCCTGGGAAATCTGCCCTAGGTAATCCTGCTTGAGCAGGACAGTTGGACCAGATGATCTCCAGAGGTCCCTTTCAGCCCCAACTATTCTGATTCTGTGGTTGTCAATCTATCAACACATCACACTATTTTCCAGAACATATCTGATGTTTTTCGTACAATAATCCATATCTATGAAGGTTTCCCTGCCACTTTTGCTGAAATGTCAATATTCCCCTCTACTGCCCATCTGATGTGCTTATCCAGTTTGAATGAAATAATAGAAATATAGGATAGCTTAAATTCTGACTTTACCTATTCAACAGATTTAGATAGTTAATCGTGATGTATTTTGTGAGGTAAACAAAATAGGTTTGATTAAACAAGATAAGTTAGGATTAAAATGGTTTTCAGCTTTTTCTTCTTTCTTGTTCATTTTAAATGTTTTTTTTGGTTGTTGATTTCCCTTCTGATTTTAGCTGCTGCAAGTTCCAATTTGATAGGAACACTTTTTCCCCACAACATATTCAAAACAAGCGGAACTGGAGCACTTCAGTCCCTAGAACTCCAGGTTCTCCATTCCCTAGTGAGAATCTTTGAGAAATATAAATTAAAATTAGTTTCAGTGCATTGAATTAATTATTCCATTTATTGCTTATTATCTTGCTTTGTGGTTTTACGTGCCTCTGAACTGTAGATGGAATTAGAAAAGAAGAAGAGAGAATCAACTAATTAATCTTGGGTTTCCAAAAGAGACAAAAAGGTTTGAAAGCTAGGAAGGAAGTAGAGTAAAAACTTGATTAAACTTGGAAAAAAAAACTTTCCAAAGCACAAATCTATATGAAGTATAAAGTTGATTAATATTTATGCACTGCAACTATTCAGTGTGTGTGTGTACATGTATATATAAACTTAATGCATTAGGAGAAAGTCTCATGCTTTAAACCAATCAGAGATTATGGATACAAAATTTACTTGAGGATGTTGTAATTACATGTGTAAAATTATTTCACTGACTTCTTTTTCCGTACTCATATTGGCCCACAGTAGATGCATCAGCACCACTGAAAGATACATCATTTATCAGTCACTTAGGAAAAAGTTCAATTGCAGGCACTATACAAAAGTTCAATTGCAGGCACTATACCAGGGAAAAACATTTAGAACAGACACATATTGTGAAGACAAGTCTTATACTCCAATCATTTATGTCTAAAATGAAGCATGGCGAGTGATGATCTAGCAAAGATTTTTGGTAGTGGTTTTGTCCAAAACAGCTCCAAGTTCTGTGAGTAAACCATGAGGCCCACTAATTTGTAATTCACACTCTGCTGAAGCTAAAAAAATAGCCTATGTCATGAAGCACTATACCATATTAACACTGCCAAACTATTACCGGGTGTCATGTGTGAAACCTGTTAAACTTCAGTGCTAATGCTAGATCTGAGCTCAGTAGTGCTCCTAGCATGATGCTGCACACGAGAGAGCTAGCAGTCTCAGTCTCCACAATCACAGACATAACTTAATTTCACAGTAGAGACTTACCATGGCATCACAAGACAGCTTCTTCTTGAGCCAATGTTAGTGAGCAGTTCTACTCTCAGGATACATATGCAAGTCTCTACTATTTTTACTTCTTTCTGATCCAAGTCACTTATGTGTGACTAACAGCATTGTTTTTAATATATCTTTCCTTATACAGTTTTAATACATATTTACATACTGACTAAAGCTATAGCATAGATGCAAAACTTGAGTAACAGGATACACTTCATTATTTAGATACAACATGCGGTGTGAAACCATCTTCTAATGTTTCTGATTTTGTAGGAGATCTATCAGTAAACACTTTTGAAAATGTTATTTCTATCTCTTTTTTTTTCTTTAAACAAATTCATGTTTTACAGTTATTTGAGGTCTAAGTCCAAACAAAATGTATGGTCCAACAAACTGAAGTGCTGATTAATTAACATATTCAGAATTGACTCTATTTTAAAATATTCCAAGACTAACCCTCTGGCAGGTGAAGTACTTAGCTCAAACAAATGAAGTTGTGTCTAGATGATCTGGCACTTTGGTTGTAGTAATTTAGTGAGATGGGATTTAATGAAGAGCAAGATAATACTCAGAACAGATATAAACAAGGCAGCATCTCTACTGAGTCATAAAGGAAGAGATTTAGGAGCATGCAGAGCATAATTGTCAATAAATCAAATGAGCTCCCAGTACAATGCATTTTGAAAAGTTCCACTCTGGAATTTATATACAGATGACACTACTGTAGAGCATGAGAAATTACGCTCCAAGATCCACTTTGCTATTCTCCTACAGGCACTTAAGCACAAACAACTAGCTGTACTCAAAAGTGTCAACCTGTAAAAGTATTATCTATCTATCTATCTATCTATCTATCTATCTATCTATCTATCTATCTATCTGCATGCCAGAAATACGTAGTCTCTAGTGTTCATTTCCATACAGCAGTGGAGAGTACAAAAAGCAGTTTACAGAATTGGTGTTTTCCAGGATGATGCTCAGATTTCAGAAATGCAAATAATTATTATTTTATTTATTTATTTATTTTTACCAAGACAGATTAAAGCCAGAGGAGCCAGTTGTAACAGGCTTTGGCTAGAGTTTTAAGGTGAAGCCACCTGTACCCTAAAGTGAATATATTAAAAGTATTAAAAGGCTTATGCATCATCAAGGTTTACATCCAGATACAAACAAAAAGAGGGTAAGTTTTGAAAAGGAGAAAATTCTGGTCATATTTCTGAGATAGATTAAAGTTAACTGAGTCTGAAAACAAACCCAACCTCCGCACTCGTCACAGTATCCTTGAAGAGTTGGTCCTTTTTTCTCGTTGTACTTTAGAAATCAGTAACTTTCAGCAGGTTCCTGGACTGCAATAAAAATAGCCCCTTCTGAGTCCTCAAAAGAGTCTCTTTTTACTTTTTCTTTTTTTTTTTTCTCGTGACGCTCTGCACAAGCTTTGTCCTCTCTCTTCTCCCTGTTTTCTTCAGGCATCTCCCAAACTATGGCTCCCTGCTGCACTTCTAGCTGCTCCTCCATTTGCACTCCTGAAGGTTTTCCTGGGGACACATGATCGTGTGTTCTTGGGTTTGGCACAGTCTTCTCTGTCTCCTGTAGTCTCCAGATTAACCCAGATAAGATAGGACAAACAATCATTTCTTCTAGTTGCTCAAGACTAGCTTTTTTAAGATATCACAACAAAACACACTATACCCATTCCATAAACTGTGGCCAATCCAACAGCAACAATGGCAAAAGGATACATCAGTCATACTAGCGTATCTTCAGGCCAACTTGCTGCTCCAATCTGATCTCTTCCAATGGCGCATTTACCATAAACGAATGTGGATTGAGCCAGGTAGGTTTAGAAATGCAGAATACATTCTTGCAAAATCTCTCTTCTATAGGTGGAACATCACTTCTCACATATAATATGTGTGTGTGTGTGTGTGTATATATATATATATGTATATATGTATGTATGTATGTATTCTTGTGCTCTCTCTAATTATTCCTGATAGTCTTTTTTTTTTTTTTTACTCAGTCCCTGTAATTAGTTACTTTCTGCTACCTTAAATGTAAAGGCTTTTACAGCCTTCCTTTACAGCCTTCCTTCAACCTGGTTCCTCCAATAAGATTGCTTTTTTTTTTCCTGATAACTTGGCCATCTATTTTAGATGCCTACTGGAGAATGTAATGAAATACTTTATAGGGGGGCTTAATTCTTTCTGAAGAGTTTAGGGTAACAATCTTAGGCTTAGAAATCTGAGGCTAGGTAGGATGAAACTTACTACATTTAGCTTTTAATTAGTTGCAAAAACAAAATTGCAAGATGTACTATCCAGAAGCCAACTGCTAAAGCAGTTGGGAGAAGATTATGTTGATTCTTCTGTGTTTCTCCTTTGTCAACTGCCAGTAAAGTTTTTTCCATTTCCTCAGTATTTTTTGATGTAACATTTTAATCAGTTTAGACTTATTTGCACCCCTTAAGGCATTCATGCATCGCTTTGCACATTTATCAGCTTGGTTTATGGATCATGTTAAACCCTTGAAAATAGATGTGCTAGCACATTTCTATTGCAGTAAATCAGTGCTGCATTTTGCAATGATCTATAATGAATCACAGTTTCAAACTCTGAGACTATTCAACTGTTATTGGTGTTGGAGAAATTAAGAATAGAATAATGTGAATAAAACGGGAGAAAAAAAATCCAAGATCAAAACTACACAAAAACAAGAAATAAGCTTATTATTGAAGTAGGTACATAAAATAGCTATGGGCTGTATGGCTAACATATCCACATTGGAAATGTAGTAGTAGTAATTAGCCACCTTAAAAAGAAAGTCAAAACATTGCATATATTCATACTAATAAGGGAGAGATTTCTGCACAAATTTTACTGAATTTAATTTATCTATCTATCTGAGAAGCCTTACTTAGCTAGAAGTAACAACATGCTAGGGAAAAAGATAAAAATAAAACAACTGTCAATATGAGAGCAAGGCCTCATTTGAATAAAAGGAAGCTACAATCCTAAGCAGCAGACAGATACCTGTTAAAAAGCTGACAATTCTTCCATTAAAAAATGTAAGTTTTATCTTTGCATCTGACACTGTGTAATACATTTATTTTGACAGAAGCTGAAATATTGGAAGTATGCATGAGATGATAAAATAAAATCCAACATCAAGATGAGTTGTTGAAAGGGAAACTCATTAAACAAAATGAAATCCATCTTACTAAACACATTTCAGAAAGAAAAAAACAAGCTAGGAAAATATAAATGAAATTGGTTACTTTTCTAAGGGAGTAGAGACATAATTGCCCCAACAAGAAGTAGATTAGAGTATTACTAACACTACTGGTGCATAAGTCTGCAATATATTTTTTTGCTGCAATATATTTTTTCGGTGGGGGATGATTAAGTCTGAGCAGGAGATAAAAAGCAAAATAGAGTGCAAGGTACAACTGATTTTTCATGAGATGCAAAAACATCCCAGCGTCCCAGCAGTGCAACTGTGGGTAAGTATGAGCAAACAGACCTTACTCTCTTCTAAATTGGGTAGAATATGGTTTATTTGTTTCCCCATACCTAGGAAAACAAACAAACAAGCAAAAAAATCAATAAAAAGGAAGGTTTCTTTATTATTGTTTTCTTTTTCTTTTTTCTTTTCTTTAATGTCTTTAACATTTAGCTACTGCAGGTTCCTGCGGGAAAGAACTTTCTCTAGAAATGCCGCAAGGAGGAGGGTTTTGGAGGCTGTGAACCTTTACAAGAAGTAATTATTTACAAGGAGTAATTACTGCAGAAGGTCTACCTTCAGTGGTCCTAACTAACAAGGGTGGGTTCACAATTATTGTCATGCTTCAGAAGACACTCTCCCCAAAATGCAAAGTGCCCTAAAAGAGTTAGGCTAGTTTGTTTTTTCCCAGTGGCTTTTTAAAGCTGTTAATACCACCTAGGGTTTTGGAAGTCTTTAGCTAAGTTTATAATATCAAAAGACACAGCACTGATTAGACCTCTAAACATGGGCAAACTACTAAATGAATGCAAAAGTAAGATTAATTAATCTCATTTACTTCTTAATCTGTTTTTTAAGCCCAGCATTTGCACATAAGCTTACACTGAATTGCACAAGTTAATTATTTTTATTTACAGCTCATAAAACTAAAGTTACTTGAAGAACCAGAGCTGCATTTGCCAGTCTATAACCAAGAGTAGTTATAGCAACATAAATACTGAACTACCATACTGGACTAGCAACATAAATACTGAAAGCATGCTTACTGTGCTTAGAGACTTCTCATGGAAAGAGGCAGTGTAGAGTGATACTGGCAACTGGACTGGGCCATCAAGAAGTGTCCTCACATTTACACATTTTATGGCCCATACATGTATGTACACGCATATACATATGGTCCAGTCACTTCTATGGCTATTCTGCCCATTGATTAGCAACACCCTTCTGCCACCAATTGAGGCAACTCCACTTACTCCTAGTTGAGGCAGTCAATTTTTTGCCTTCTTACCTGCCTTCCAAACTTCACGTCCTTTTGTACTGCAGGATCAAAAGCAATACCCATCTTCAAACCCATTGGATATACAGCCAGAGCCCTAATGGCAGAGAGCTGTGTGGCATACTCATGAATTTAAGCATGTGACTCATTGCTATCTCATAAACGAGGGATATACAATTATAGAATCATAGAATGCTTAATCATAGAATCATAGAATGCTTAAGCTTGGAAGGGACCTCTAGAGGTCATCTAGTCCAACGCCCCTGCACATGCAGGGTCACCTAGAGCATCTGGCGCAGGACTGCATCCAAGTGGGTTTTGAAGATCTCCAGAGAAGGAGACTGCACAACCTCTCTGGGCAGCCTGTTCCAGTGCTCTGTCACCCTCACTGTTAAAAAAAATTTTCTTAAGTTCCTGTGGAACTTTTGGTGCTTCAGTTTGTGGCCATTACCTCTAGTTCTGTCGGTGGCCACCAGTGAAAAGAGGCCAGCACCATCCTCCTCACTGCCTCCCTTGAGGTACTTATAGACACTGATCAGGTCCCCTCTCAGCCTTCTCTTCTCCAGGCTGAACAGGCCCAGCTCCCTCAGACTCTCCTCATAGGGCAGATGTTCCTGACCCCTGATCATCCTTGTAGCCCTGCGCTGGACTCTCTCCAGCAGCTCCACATCCCTCTTGTAATGTGGGGCCCAGAACTGGACACAACACTCCAGATGCGGCCTCACCAGGGCTGAGTAGAGGGGCAGGATCACCTCCCTCAACTGCTGGAGATGCTCTTCTTAATGCACCCCAGGTCCCATTGGCCTTCTTGGCCACGAGGGCACACTGCTGCCTCATGGTCAACTTGTCGCCCACCATGACACCCAGGTCCCTCTCTGCAGAGCTGCTCTCCCAAAGGTCGGTCCCCAGCCTGTACTGGTGTCTGCGGTTATTCCTCCCCAGGGGCAGGACCTTGCACTTGTCCTTGTTGAATTTCATGAGTTTTTTCACTGCCCAGTTCTCCAGTCTGTCCAGGTCCCTCTGGATAGCAGCACAGCCCTCTGGGCTATCAGCTATTCCTCCCAATTTCATATCATCAGCAAACTTGCTGAGGGAGTACTCTGTGCCTTCATCCAGGTCATTGATGAATAAATTGAACAGGACGGGACCAAGGACTGACCCTTGGAAGACACTTCTAGCTACAGGCCTCCAACTGCACTGCTGATCACCACCCTCTGAGCTCTGCCATCCAGCCAGATCCTACTCCACCTCACTGTCCACTCATCTATTCCACACTTCCGGAGCTTGCCCAGGAGGATGCTGTGAGGGACGCTGTCAAAAACCTTGGTGAGGTCGAGATGGACGACATCCACTGCTCTCCCCTCATCTATCCAGCTGGTTTTTCCATCATAGAAGGCTATCAGGTTAGTCAAGCATGATTTCCCCTTGGTGAATCCATGCTGACTACTCTTGAGGACCTTCTTGTCCTCCACGTGCCTGGAGACAACAGCCAGTATGAGCTGTTCCATCAGTTTTCCAGGGACAGAGGTGAGGCTCACTGGCCTGTAGTTCCCTGGGTCCTCCTTCTTGCCTTTTTTTGAAGACTGGCATGACATTGGCCTTCTTCCAGTCCTCCGGCACTTGCCCAGTTCTCCAGGATCTCAAAGGTGATGGAGAGCGGCTTAGCTATGACATCTGCCAGCTCATGCAGAACTCTGGGGTGCCTCCCATCAGGGTCCATGTGGGTATCGAGTTTCCTTAGGTGCTCTCCGATCCAATCTTCCTCCACCCAGGGCAAGTCTTCCTCTCTGCAGGCTTCTTCTCTTCTCCCTAGGGCCTGGGACTCTAAAGGGCTGCCCTTGGTAAAAACCAAAGCAAAGAAGGCATTCAGCAACTCTGCTTTTTCTGTGTTATTCATAACCATGGTACCCACCCCATTCACCAGCGCACCCACATTTTCCTGTTAATATATTTGAAAAAGTTTTTTGTGTTTTTTTTTAACATCCCTTGCCAGACTGCATTCCAAACGCGCTTTTGCTTTCCTTGTCACATCTCTGCATTCCCTGACTACGTTCCTGTATTTCTCCCAGGGAGCCTATCTTTTTTTTCCACATTCTGTATATTGTCCTCCTCTGCTTGAGCACTGCCAGAAGCCCCTTGCTCGTCCACGCAGGTCTCCCACCCCCTCTGCCTGACATCTTACACACAGGATTGCACTGTTGCTGGGCATGGAGGAAGCGCCACTTGAAAACTAACCAGCTCTCTTGGGCCCCCCTGCCTTCTAGAGCTCTAGACCATGAGATTCTTCCAAGGAGGTCTCTGAAGAGGCTAAAGTTAGCCCTCCTGAAGTCCATCATTGCAAGACTACTTACAGCCCTGCCACCTCCTCGTTGGATCCTGAACTCCACTAACTCATGGTCATTGCAGCCGAGGTTACCACCCACCTTCACATCTCCTACAAGTCCTTCTCTATTTGTTAGCACGAGGTCCAGTAGCCCACCTCTCCTCATTGGCTTCTCCACAGCCTGCATCAAAAAGTCCTGCGCACTACAGGAACCTCCAGGACTGTGTGTGCCTGGCTGTGTTGTCCTTCCAGTTGATGTCAGGGTAGTTGAAGTTCCCCATGAGAAGCAGGGCCTGTGACTGAGAGGCAATATGAGGAGGTCCTGAGGAGGTCCGAGTGAGGGGCCGGGAGCGAGCCTGAGGGAGGGGCGGAGAGGAGGGCCGAGTGAGGGGCCGGGAGCGAGCCTGAGGGAGGGGCGGAGAGAAGGCCTGAGGGAGGGGCCGAGAACCGATCAGAGCGGACATTTCAAAAAATGCAGCCAAACATTGCATGCCAAAACATGGCAGGGGGTTGCAGGCCTT
>NW_010578279.1:220835-236934 GCF_000705375.1 Tinamus guttatus
TGAGGCAATATCCAGCTGCCTATAGAAGGCCTCATCAACCTCCTCGTCCTGGTCAGGTGGCCGGTAGCAGACACCCACCACGGTGTCTCCCACATTAGCCTGCCCTCTAATCCTTACCCACAAGCTCTCAACTCGCTCATCCTCGACTCCCAGGTTGAGCTCCATGCATTCCAGTTGCTGTCTCACATAAAGAGCAACTCCACCACCTCGCCTTCCCAGCCTGTCCTTCCTAAAGAGCACATAGCCTTCCATGGCAGCGCTCCAGTTGTGTGAGCTATCCCACCATGTCTCTGTGATTCCAATGAGATCATGACACTGGGACCGCACACAGGTCTCCAGTTCGTCCTGCTTATTCCCCATGCTTTGCGCATTGGTGTACAGGCATTTCGGGGAAGTAACCGAGTCTGCAGGTTTCCCAGGAGGGGTGAAAGAGGACCCTCTATAATCATATCCTACCCTCACTTCCACACTACCATACTCCCGCTGGATGCCATGTGACTGATTGCCCTGTCTGTGTGACACTCCCCTTCCCCCTTCTTGCCTAACATAAACACTAAAGCGATATTTGAACAATTAGTTTCAGACTTGCCATGTTTACCCAAATTTCAAACTGAGTTTGGACCCCTAGGAAAGATTTACAAGAATCCTGCTTACTACAGAAGAGCTCAGGAGGGGATCCTTGGTCAGATTAAGTTTTTCTCAATAGTGCCTCCAACAGAGATCACAAGTAGATACATACATCTCTGAAGGATAAACGTAGGATACCTCAGACCCTCTCAGCCTCCAATTAGACAAGTTTTCAGCTCAAGGACCTCTTAAGTCATTTGCGTTTTCTGTCTTTTTAGCAGTCCTAGAAGGGGATCTGTCTTCCAAGAACTTGTTCTAAGTTCCCTTGAATCTACATAAACCTTTAGTATTCACAATCAAGTTATCGGAAATGACTATTTGAGGAAAGAAGGCAGGTTACAAGAGAAGAATTGGAAGTCTTTGGAAGGAAATCTGATGATCAGCCAAGCTTAGAAGAGGTTGGAACGGAACTTCCTTAACTTGTTACTGATTCTAGGAAAGGGACTTAGTCCATTTCATTAGAAAATGGGTTGTTCTGCACAACGATTTGAGAAAAATTCTGCTTTGGAGAAAAAAAAAGTTTTTTCTGGTTGCCTAAAACATTGGTTTATCTAAAAATTCTCATTCAGTGAAAAAAAAATATTTAAATTAATTCTACAATGACTGAAGTCAATAAAAGTTGTTTTCAAGTGAGAGTGGAGTTGCATATGAACTGAATTTAATAAATTTAAATACTTGTACAGGATTTGAATTTTCATTTATATATGCAAATAAACAGTAACAATACTTGTATGCAGAACTATTTATTGCACAAGGTGAGAAAGAGTTACAAGAGTGGGTCATGCAAAGGGAGCTATATTCATCAAATGAAATGTCAAGGTCCACTGTGCTGGTAAATCCTCCTGGTGCACTGGATTCCTGACTGCTCTGATTAGTTTCCAAAATCCTTTATGGTCTGTTATGTCAGCAATACACAGATTAAGAGACGTTACTGGCATACACTAACATAGAGGAATTTAACCTCTTCCAAGGTGCATGTTATTGGAATAATTAAAATATTTTCTCCTAAAAAAAGAAAAAAGGAAAAAAAAAAGTTGCACTTAAATAACAGAATTTCCATCTGTAAAGTCAGCAGTCACAATCAGAGCAACATAATGTTTTTGATTCATCATTCAAAGTTATCTTAGGTCTTGGGTTTTTTTTTTTGCCTTTTTTTGGGGGGACAAGGGAGCAGGAATCTAAAGGAAAAAAAAAAATCTAAATTGACTAAAGACAAGAGAGTCATAATTTAGGCCTGAGCTGAACTCAACTCTTGGTGTAATATCCAATGAACAGCAATTTAATGTTTCTTGGTAACATACATTTATTTTTGTTGTGGACACTATTGTAGCATGAAATTGGAGGAGGATTTCTTCCCAGCTGAGATGGATTAAAATACTTCTGTAATGAAAAACAAAGTTCCTGCTGGCTTGAAGTTTCTTCTTTTTTTTCAAGAAAATTATTATTATGCCCATTTGGAGACAGGATAACACTGTGTTGCTTTGATGTGTCTTTGCTTTTGGCATTCTTATTTTTTAGGTCTAGGGTGAAGGGAAGAGCATAAATGTTACCGCCGAACTCTGGTTTCATGTGTGCTGCTACCATCATTTTAGAGCTAGGTTTTTCCTGGCAGTATGTACCACAGGGAAACCTCTCACCTTTGCAGCCAAGTGAGGACTAGACACCATTTTATGTGTATTTCATAGAGGGAAAAGACATTTGTGATTCACTACTCCTGAAGGTAGATGTGGTGCTGGGGACGGGATCCTTCACTACCAGCAGTCCCTCTCCTCCCACGACGAGCACAGCAAGTTGCCCCTGCGGTCATGATTTCCAGTGCAATCATATGTAGGTTCCCTTGGGACTGCAGAAAAGAAAAAAAAAAAAAGATAAACCCTAAGTATTATATATCATCAGGTCAGGACAGACAGGAGGGAGCTCTGCCTGAATCTTAGCATGAAGTTTTATTTAGTCCTAGGATATTGTCCAAACAAATGCTGAAGCTTGTCTAGACCTAAAGCAACATTCAGAATAATGTCAGCACCATATCGCAGCTACCAAGACTTTTAAAACACTATGACAAATTTCTAATGTTTGAATTCCTTGACTTATGTGATAGCACCAAGATATGTGTTTCTGTTTTTCTTAAAAGTTTAAAAAATGTTTTAAAAAAATCATTCTAAAAATATTTTAAAACACCTCTATTCTAGAAAAAATAATTGAAGAGAGCCTCAAAAAAAAAGGCAAGTATGTTAACACTTCCAAATATTTATCTATTTCTTTCTTATTACTCTCTTATTTTTAAAAACAGCCAAAAGTACATAACATCATTGACTGATGTTCTTGACATACTTAGGACTGCTAGTTTGGAATTCCACATCTTACTGAGGAACAAAAGAGTACTTTTGTAAAAAAAGTCAAAGAGATGGCCACCTTTCTATCCCAGAAAGTACTTGCCAGAAGCACCTTTGGTTTGTTGGTTGGTTTGTTTTTTTCTCCATCATTCACTCTTATACTGCCCTTTGCCTTACTTATGAATTCCATCTCTCCCAGGCAGTCATTGATAGGAGATGGTTTTCACATTTACCATTACAGCTGAAATAATGGTCTGAAATTCAAACTTAAATATTAAAACTACACATTAGGCAGAATGTCCAAAAGGTTATACAATGGAATAATTTGTCAGGGAACAAATGGTTGAATCATCATGACTGCTAGAATTCAAGAACAGACGAGATAAAAAAAGATTATTAGGAGATTATTGTAAAGGGCAAGCACCAGCTGCCCGCTGTTGCTTCCTGTTTTCTAATTTAGCATGAGTAACATATTTTGCATAACAAGGATGATCTGAGATGCTCTGCAATGCATAGCATGCTACGTTGCAATGTTGAAAAGATGAGAGAGCATAGGACTCAGAGCATATGGCAGGCCAAGTAATGAAGATGTATAAACTATAATTTATACTTAGATATATTTTATACATATATATATATATATATATAAATCATAGTCCAGCATCCTATGTTTTAACTACGGTTGTAGATAGTGCACCACAGGGCACCATTGCCCAGAACACGCTCTAGTCTGAAGTAATTTCCTCCTCTTGTTCAAATAATTTAAAATTAATTACCTTCATTCACTTCCACAATCTTTATGTTCTAAACAAGTGCAGGGTGTGGGAGAGAGACAAATATTAAAGATATAGTGCATCTGCTATACTTTTAGTTAATTTTAAATAACCACAGGGAAATATTTGGGGGAGACAGGAAGCACTAAAGGAGTTTTTAATCATTTTATTTATGTATTTTATTTCAAATCCAGTTTCATGAAAAGCACAGAGCTCACTTCATCAAGCAGAGCAACTCCACAGCCTCATTTCAGCATATGCCAGTATAATTACCAGCAAGCAATCCTGCAAAATCTGAGCGGAATTGTACCATAGTTTCCATATAGCAGCAGACCTACCTCAGCGGCTCTGATACCGCTCTAATAAAAACGACAGTGACATTTCAGGCTCCTTCATTTCTTTATGGATGCCACCCAGATGATACATAATTATACCTTGATTATTAGCGCTGATATTACAGAGCCCAGTGAATTTGCATTAGCTTTTGACTGCGACACATATTAGACCCTGGCCTCACGCTATGCAATAACACGCCGCCGAGAACTGCCTCCAGCTTCCCTCAGTTAATAAAACCCAGTCCAAATCCCTCCCTCATTTAGCAATAAATCCTGCCTATATCGTAAAGGTGAATAACAGTACGGGGTGGGGGGAAAGTTGAGCGGGCGAGAGCAGCATCTGCAGCAGCGCGGGCCAGCAGACGGGCGCGCTGCCCCGGCGTGCGGGCAGACTGCCGATGAGGCGCCGCGCGTCTGGCCGAGCGTCTTCCAGGATTTTATGTCACCTGCAGAGACGGCCTGACAGCTTTATTAATGCCGAGCGTTTCGAGCCTGATTCACTAGCGCATTGCTGCAGCGTCGTGCCCACGCAACGGTAAATCAAGAGCGGACTGAAGCCAGTCCCCAGCCCGGGTGGCCCCGAGCAGGGGGACTGCGCCCTGCACCACTTAGGGGTTATTTATTACCCAACACGCCTGGCAGTGCATTTGTGTAAACATCGTGTCAGTCGGAGCTGACTTCCTGGCATTAAGCTGAGATGTTGTCCTTAGCTTTTAAAATGAAATTAATTATACAGCTCCCCTTCTAGTAGGATAAATATTTCTGCTAAGTATAATTTCTGCTATTTCTACCTCCTGAAAAGGGCTGAGTGACTCAGCTTGAAACTTTTTCTGATAAAAGCTATCAGAAGTTCCCTACATGGAACTTTTAGATTGACTGGATTCTAGAGTAACCCACTGTTTATACCTTAGGCTGGATTTAATTCCTGGCACTTATTTTGTATAGGCACAGCTTTATTCAGATGTATACAAAAAAAGTGCAGACTGGGTTTGCTTTTGATGATTTGTGTGGACAGGAGAAATTTCTGTACCCAAACAGCACTTGTGTGCACAAATTAAGAATTTGTCACTGTCTTCATTCAAGTTCTTAAACATAAAGCATTTTTCAAATTAAAAGAGAAAGGCAACTCAACCTCTTTACAAATTTTGGCTCCTCTTTACTGTAGAAAGTGCTCAGAACTTAACTCTTGATGTTCCAAATCTTTGTAATTTATGTCCAGATTGCCATTACATAGCTTTGATGGAAACAGACCAAATGAAAAAGAAAACAAAAAACACAGCAGATAGCTAGATAGATACACATTTGTGCACATGCACATAAATGCATGCCTTCCAACTACAGGTGATCCTGTACAGGTGATCCATGTATCTGATGATCACTCTTGACCACCTTCCTCAACATAGGAGAGTTCAAGGATATTGTCTCTCAGCAAGCGCAAAAATTAGCTACCTTTTATTTCTCAGTGCTTATCTTCCATCTTAGAAATATTTACCTAGGAACTGAGCTGCACAGAATTCAGCACCTTTTCTCTTGGGGCTCAAAAAATGCTCAGGGTGATAATAGAAAGATAATCTTAAAAGCCCAGAAACCTTCGACTAAAATTAACAGAACTAGCAGAATCTGTTCTTTTCTGTCATTAAGATTGCTGAGTGGACTAATGCTGTTGATGCTTTTCTAAACTACAGAGGCAGAGTGTATATTACAAAAAAAAAAAAAAAAGATTGGGAAGTGGAAGAAATTTGTCCTTCAGCCTCTCTCTCCAGTACCAAGCAGGTGCTGGAGGCACCGTCCAAAAAGTCCACATCAGCTATACATTACTGTACACAAATGTGCTTGTTTCAACATATAATTGTATGACTGTCTGCATTCGTATGGCTGTTCTTATTTTGCTCTGTTTTTCCCTGCAGGACTTCTCTCTTGCTACATATTTTTTTTTCTCCTATATTTTCCAAGAGAATATGTATAAATATTGTAATTTACTATGTGATACTCTCACAGAAGTTGGTTTGATTTCTTTGCATCACGTAGCTCTGATTCACACAGGGAATCACATGGTTCTGAATTTCTAAAGGGCTTCTGAAGGTTGGTACCTTATTGACAGGATCTAAATATGCATAGCTGTCTTTCCATTTTGCATCCTATTCAAACAGAAAGGCAAAGCAACTACATACCTCCAGACTTTCTTCTTTGCCCCATATCACTATACATTTTGGTGGATATATTTGTACCACCAAATATAAATCATGCACATCAGCTAGAACAGCAGTAAATAAGTAAACAATTGCTTTATTGTTCTTGAAACATTGCATATGTTATCTGCCATGTAACTGCTGCTACAATGATGAGATTGCAAAGGGGAGAATTAACTACTTTTCATTGTCTTAAAATAATTACATATCCCAGCTCTTTTTAGATTTTCCAGATACAGCTCACTCCTTTTGTGTGTGTGTGTTCTGTAGTGCTGTAATTTGACATTAATTCACAATCAAATGTCAAATATACTTTATGTGCCTGCTGTATAATTGTACAGTTCTCCTAGGTATTAGAAGAGAACGTTTAGTAGAGGGAGTAGAAATTTGCTAAAAATAACATATTTAGAGCCCTAAACTTTTCTAGAGACCCTTGACAGTAATGAACCTTTAAGGAATATTATCCCCCAACTGTATCTTCTTTCTCCACAGGCTTTTTTCTTTTTTTTTTTTTTTTATGGGATACCAAGAGTAACATAGTTCTCTTACAGTCCCGGACATGGAGTACCCAGAGGACTCCTGAATTACAGTAAGCAAAGCAGAACTATCACTGAAGTATCATCAGGTCTGTCAGTGCTTCCCAAAGCTGTGGTACTTTATACCTCAAATTTTTCCTCTTCCGACACAAGCCGAGAAGTTGTTTCATGAAGCCTTTTATGGGATATTTAATCAAGAATTCTTCTACTGGGAACACCTAGTTACTTTTCCTTTGTGAAGCTCCTGGACAAGCCACCAGCGAGAAAGAACAGAACTGTCCAGGACGACAGTCGTACAATTCAACCTTCCAGGTATTGCTCCTGTGAAATGGCACCTTGATGTTAACTGAGGTCAGTGCTTCCCTTTCAACAGGAGAACTTGCTCACCCACGGTGACCGAAACCAACCTATTTACCCTTTACAGTTCATTCATGCTCCAGAATTTCACAGCGTGTTATGTCATGATATTATTTTATGGTAGTATAAAGCAGTGAAGTGGACACCCTTTAAAAAAATGAAAGTACCAAAAGACCCTTTGGTATCCTCATTAAAAGCTTGTCTGTATTCAGAGACATACATCTTTTCAGATGAAAAAAATTATATAGAAAATTTTAATAAGTTAACTCTAAGGGGTAAGGGGCTTTCCCTAAAAAAAAAAAAATATATATATGTTAAGAATTTCAAGTAAAAGCACTCTGATATTCTGGGGCAGAAGTGAAACTAATAATTTATCTTTAGAGATTTAATGAACTGCATAATAAACAAGTATTAAATAATTAAGCCTGGGTGATAGACAGTGATATAAACCAATTTTTTAATTCCCCAGCTTTCCAAAGTTCTCTGCCTCAGAACTAAAAAGCAGCTTCAGGAGGACATCAGTATTTTTCCCTCCACACTAACCTCACAGTTTATGTTTCATAATAAAATAAACTGATGTAGAGAAATGAAATACAAGGTACGCAGAGATGGACAGGGGAAAGTGTTCATTTTAGAAAAATTATTAGCAATTAAGAAATACACAGACATACCACAACAAACTGAGAGGCTGGAGGAAAAAAAATCTCATGGTCATGTATAATGTAGCTTTGTCATGAATTCTTAATGGACCTGTAAATTGGAAAATCAACATCTGCTCAGTGACAGCAGGTGAAGGACATACAGCCTGGCACCACATTTCCATCAGCTTCAGCATGAGAAAAATCTTACCTAATCACTTGCTATTATAAACTTGTCCTGTAGAATTTTTTTTTCTAAACACTGTACATGTCCTTTTCAAATTTACTTCCCTCTTGATTTTTCTATTTCATATAATCCATTGCATGAATTATGTTGCAGCATGGAAGAGAAATAAGTGAGAGCATAAAATGTTATCTTCCTGTCTTCCTTCCACGATCTCCAAAAGAGTCCTGACCACTGACTGTACATAGATATTTGCGCAGAAATCGGTTGCTGCCATGAGCCACACGTTCTTAACAGACCACTCTTGTAATGTTTTCTCCTGACGTATAAGGAAGCCACTTTGAAAAGGAATAGACGGTTCTGATATTGCTCTAGACACAAGACAGCAAAACTCACACACTGTAGAGTGGAAGCTAATGTACTGTGAGCATTAAAGGGCAAATTACCATCCACTCAGCTGATCTGTGCAGAATTTCTCCCAGTAGTGCTCATAGAATGACACATTAGCTAACAATCACAATCTAGCCCCGTTTGATCATTAAAAGAAGTAAGTAAGAATGTTTTCTTGTCCACAGCTCCAATTATTACAATTTTTGTCAGAAAAATTTGGAATTCAGCCATACAATGATCTCCATTTTAATCTCCAGAATATAGTCTTTGCTTGGAAATTAAAGCTCCAGAGCAAGTGTCCAATAGAAAAGAACATTCTGTCTCACAGGATTTCCCCCAGACTCCCACATGCCCTTATATAAAAGTGTGCCTGTTGTAATGTCACATTGTTGACTTGCACTGAGACACTAAATAAATTTAAACCTGATCCATTCTTGCCTTTCCTGAGCTACTCTCCCCCTTCTTTAGATTTAAAAATTAAACGGCCACAGGAAGGAGCATGTGGGTTATAGTCTCACAAGCAATTACAGTGTGGGTGGTGAATTACTGCAGCAATAATATTCTGGTCAGTTGTTTTCTGTTCCAGCATATGAACTTCTGTGAAGCATCTGGCCTATGTCTCTGAAAAGTTCTCCTATTTAATTTTTGGACAGGGCTCATCACCTGGTTATGAAGTGAAACTCAAATCATAAATCTCCCTATTCAACAACAAAGATCTGGTTGAGTGACTTTTAGATAGCAACATCTGCTTACACAGCAAATGAGATCTATGTTCCAATAAAGAGTCTTGTTCTGGGTATCACAGGATATCTAATGTGATAAAAGGCATAACTGGAATAAATAATATACTTCAAAGACAGCTTATGTAGATGTCAGTGGTCATTATGTGATGATGATCTATATCACATGATCTACCAGGCATGTACTTTCTGTTTTAATACTGGATAGTAATTTTACGTGGATACACGCCCTTTTTTGGGGGGGTGGAGGGAAGTGTATATAAATTTACACAAGAGCAGCCAGATTCAGTGTTGAATACATAAATTCTTCAAAATCATTTTCAATGGATTTTTTTTAACAATTCTTATTACTAAGGGTAGTCTAAAACATAGTGTTGGTAATGCCAAATGCAAAGAAAAACAACACTATTATTAAGAGTTCCAATAAACAAATATCACATTATAAATTGCCGCATTTATATAAACAAAGTAATAATTAGAATGAAGCATGACATTATCTGCTAATCTGTACTCAAAGAAATGTGGTTGACAGCCTCTCTTTTATACAAGCAGATCATAAATAAATAAGAGGTACTGAGTTTGCTCAGCCTATAGTACTAAACTGAATGTAGATCCTATGATTCAAATGAGCTAAGAAAAAAATCCTATTGTTCTTCAAGTATAAGGCTAGTTTTTAAAAATAAAGTGACTTATCACAAGTGTTATCAAGAACTGGAAACTTTAAGCCAGCTGATAAACCTGTCATTTGATAAACTGTAAACAAAAATAGGTACAAGACTATGCAATTGCAGCAGACAAATGTATACAAAGTTAGTTCACAGTTTGGTATGTTCATGTGGATGATAATACTCCTTCCTTTCACATCTTTCAAGAGAGTGATAACAAAATTACATACTTCTCGCTAGGGAATTTTGTATCAGCAGATTGTCAATATTGAAACTCAGTTTTATTTCATAGCATTCACTGTTTAGCGATGCCTGTGGTTTCAAGTCCATGTTATTCTTTTATCCTCATATGCATAAAGTAACAACTAGAGAGGAGCAGCTTGCCAAAAGTATCCTGAAGCAAAATCATCCATTCCAAAGCACTGATGGGTTACATAGAAACGACCACCTGTTCAAGCAGTGGGAAATAATTCAGTACAGGTGTTAATGGGAAGTCAGGTTTGCACAACTGCAACTTCCTGTGCTAGAAATTTAAGACTTTGCCATCCAGATTTTACACAGGCAAACTAATTAGTTAAAACCTTTATAAATTATACATGATAAAAATAATTCTATGAGAAACCAGATTTTACCAGATTTCTAACAAGACAGAGTTTATTTAAAATGAGTAGAGAATTTAAGGTTTCTAAGCTTCATAGTTCTAAGGTTCTAAAGTTTCTCAGCATGTGAGCTTCCATAGTTTGTTGGTATAAATCGAAAGTACTTGAGATTATTGTCTGGAGGCTATAAACTTGCATCTATCTGGAATCCAATATATATGCATTTTAAGATGTCCGGATATGACCTGCTACAAAAGATTTACATAGAATTCATAGAAACTGAAATATCCTTTGGAGTTTAGCAGCGTAACTTATAAAATAACACAGAAGCTGAAGTTATTAGATCTTGGTCTGAGTTCTCGTATTTATAGAATTATAGCATAATTTATGTTGGAAGAGCCCTCTGCATTTAGTCTCATCCTTGCTCACAGCAGAAACAAAATCTTGGTCTGCCTTTTCAGAGGGAGCATTCTTCTCTACTTTGCTCTGCTTACTGTGCCCTGTGCTGGGCTTTCTGGGAGAAGAAAGATGCTGACACAAGACATTGTCCCCACTCCGCTCCCTGGCTGCCTGGTACATTTTCCATGTTGAACTTCATGCAGTTTCTGTCTGCCCATTTCTTTACCCTGCCAAGATCCTTCTGCACTATAGCCATGATCTCCAGTATTCTCCTCAGCTTGGTGTCACCATTCAGGAAACTTCCAGTTTAAGAAACAGCTGCTCTGGAATAAAATCTACACATGCATAAATAAATTATGGAAACAGAGAAAACAGAAGGCAGAAATATCTTACCACTGAGGATATACAAAGTATAAGTTGCTTGGCGCGTCCATTGGAGGACTGTAAAAGGATCTGAATAGTAAAATGACAGAGTTTGCTGTCGATACAGAGTTACCTACAGCTATAAAGTTACTGCTCAATTAAGAGAAATTGCAGACTAGGAAAAAAAAAGTCAGGAGAACAGAAATGTGTGTAAAAGTAATGAATATAGGAAAAAAATCCAAAGATAAGATAATTTATATTGGTTTCTGATTTGAATATTTCCAGTTGTGAATGTGCTTTTATTTTATTATGCCTATTATTTTATCAGACCTTCAGATCATGGGAAAGATCCAGGCTAGTTTGGTACCCAGAGAATTTTCAAAATAACCATGCATGTTTCCTTTGATTTTAATATCCTTTACCCAAGCTAGAGACCTTTTGTGTTCTCTGGAGTGAAAAATTTCATGCTAAGTGTCAAAAAAGTCATTATATGCACCTATTATCAGTGCTGTTTAAAATAATACCCATATAATTCTTATGGGGTGCATTCCAATCCATCTAACCCTGTGTTATAATTTATACTTCAAGTTGCTTTCTGAAAATAAGTGCCAATGTCTTTGATGTAGTCAACTGAGAGCTGCAAGTGTCCTTACAACTTGGTCTGATAAGCTACAGATGCATTTAAAGTGGTATGATAACCATTTTCCATCATTTATTTATTCTTTAACCATAAAACATGTCATACTGGTGCCTTTTATCACTAGTTATTAGTATGTTCATCCATTGTCTTTTAATGTATTCCCATTAAACTGCTTGGCAAACAATGGACAGGCCAAATGATATGGTCAGTACCCCAGGGATGTAGCAGTAATGGATGGATGGACAGTAATGATTCACTTATTTCAATCAGTGCTACTCCCAATCACTTTCAGGATGCAGCATTGGTTCCAGAGCAGATATCAGATAAGAGAAAAAGGGAAAAGGAAATAAATCTACATAAACGGGAAGGAATTACACAGCAAATAGCATGGCTTCGATCCTTCTGTTTGTAACTGTTTACTAACCTTTTGAAATATATATGAAAAAATATAGTAAGCATTAAATGGGCACTAATGTTAAAAAAAAAAAAAAGGTCAAAGTGTCTGTAGACAGATTTGAAAGAAAATCAAGCCCATCTGCAATGCCTTTACTGACAAGGTCTCAAGACATAACGGAAAGCAAATAGATTATGTTCTATCCTTCCAGAAAACAGCTGTAACTCAGTGGCCCTAGACAGAATATCTACATGCAGAATTTTAAAGTAATTGCCATATGGAGAAAGAGGTATTTTCATATAAGCCTAGATCAGTTAAAAATGTGAATAATCCTACTGAATATGGCAAAATGAGTTATGTATTTCCATCTGTACCTTCCCATAGGTGCTCTTACATAAGGTAAGGATCTTCCAAGCAGATTAAAAACACAAAGAGGTCCACAGAACTTGTTAAGGCTTTGTTAGGCTTCTGGGTAGGCTTTATCTTTGAATTCTCTTAACTCTACTGATAAACTTTTATTTGTTTTTAACTTCAGTTAAGACAAAAAGGTTATTTCAACAACTAGAAGCATAAAACATTGTTATTTTTTTCAGTGAGGCACACTGCAAAATCTACAGAAAATTATGAAGAATTAAGTAGATAGTTCATTTTATTGAGATGGTTTTATTTAAATACCCATATATAAACAAAAAAAAAACTTTCTAGTTATTAAAATATTGAACTTGTCAAAAATTAATTAGTGCCTTAACACCATTTTTTTTTCTTTTGAATGTAATTTACTGGGACAATATTTGATCAGAAAAAAATGCTTTAGTAATAGTTTAGTAATACTAAACTATAGTAATACTAAACATGGCCAGATTGAGCAGGAAGTATTTAGGAAAGCATATATTTTTAATTAATAAAAGGATGCAATTCTGAAAGAATAGTAAGAAGTACTTAGATACCGGCACAAGAAACTTCAACTTTTTAACAAACAAAAGTTTTTTTTTACTATATAGATATAACATGAAACAGAATGTCATTTTATTTTTATGGAATTTAATTTGTTAATCTCCTGCAAATGGGCAAATATAACAGCTGTGCTTCCAACCTTCGACTTTATATACTTTGCAATCATCTAGCAAAACATTCTGTTAAGTTCTTTAAATTGCAGGTAAATATATAATTTCTTTATGTGTTTATCCATGGAATTATGAAAAAGATAGCAATTGAAGGGTTGAAAACTGTATCTAGTACACTACTTGCAAAACACATTATAATTAAATGTTTTATTTACAGATAATATTTTATGGCACACATATACACATATAACATCTGTATAGCTAGCTATTCATTCTCTGAGCTTTAGCTAACCCCATTTATTAAAAGGAAAAAAGATCATACACAATCCAAAGGTATCAACATAATCAAAGATTACAATGTGATCTAATATAGCAAGACTGAATGCAGACCCGTATTCAGATGAGAGATGCGGCAGTGGAGGGAGGGCACTTGCTGATGAGCGTGGGCATAGCAGCAACCTTTGCTATTAAAGGGGTTGCTATTATCACTGCTTCTACCCATTTTCCTGGGAAAACTGTGCCTGACAGTCATATAAGTGTGTCTTTGGGTTTTTTTGTTTGTTTTTATTATTATGGAGCTATTGCAATGAATCTGTCCATATAGCCAAATTTCCTACCACACTATCATTTCTGTTGCTCTTTTAAATCAGATCCATAAGCAGTTATATAGCAGTTAAATTGGATACTTCACTTTCTGGCAAAGGAAAGTTATACTTTACCATTTTTCTGCTATGGAATTTATTTCTGCATTTCCTGTGTGAGTTTGGGAATATAAAAGGATATGCATTACCCTGCAGTTCAATAGGATCCGGACAGATTTATTGCCAAGTGGCATGCTCAGGCATAATAGAGACAGAACACAGCCCAAATACTCCCCAAATTCAAATTCAGTTTGTAATCTCTCCATTTCCTCCCATTTCTTATCATACAGAAACATCCCATAGTATCCTCCAAAGCCCTGGGCCTCTTCTGCTTCACTGAAATTGCCAGAGAACCATCTCCCACATATTGCATGTCTAGAGTGCTATTTTTCATGAGGTGCAGCCAGTGTAAGGCAGGAAGGAGTCCATACAAATCTGTGTTTAAGAAAAACAATAACAAAACCAAAGCAGGTTATATACTTCTTTCTGCCAAAAGGAAATTCAAAACTTGTCTACAGTTCATAGTATTTCATGGGATTTGATAAGAAGAAGCCAAGCTTCAGTGTCACTCTATGAAAGTCAAGATAACACCTGGAAAGTTAAAGCAATAGTGTTTGGTTTTGTGAAATGATTAAACTAACTTAGAGTAATTCAGAGCAGCAGGAGCAACAGATGCTGTTGCCTGAGATTATTTTCTTTTGTTTCCAGCTGGGGTTAGAGAAATAAACACTGGAACATGAGAAGATCTGCAAAGATGTCTGCCTAGTCCTTCAGCATATCCCAGCACTGGCCACTACCACAGGACACAAGCTCTTGGGCAATTTTCTTCATTGAGCTAATATCCCTGTGGAATTGTTTTAATGCCTTTGTAAAGTCAAAGTCAAAGTAACTGACTTGGACATTGCAGATCCATTCAAAAACATAATATCTTGTGCTACACAATAGCATTGATACTCTGTAGACCATGCAGTAAATAGCTTGGAGATATTATATATTTGTATTTTTACTAAGCAGTGTTACCCAAAGGACCTACCTGATAGCCTCTCGATTAGATATCACTGCAATATTTCAAGTAAAATTATCCCCATTTTGTGGGGGTAACAATGTCCAGGTACCCTAGAAAAATCAAAAAGGTCAGGAAGTTAATGTTTTCCAGCAAGAAATAGGTGTGCACACCATCAGTCAGTTTCTGATTATAGTTATGATAGTCACATATTTATCTTCAAATCACTATTCAGTACTTAATTACTTCATCCAATCAAGAGAAGTGTCTTGCACCCTGCAGTTGTCCTGTGCCCTGCAAAACTGAAATACTAGAAATATACTCTGCCCGAAAGACTAATAGCAAGGCCTGTTGGCAGGTGAAACAAGTAGTAAAATTAACTCAAAAATCATCATCCCCAGACTCCTCAACACAACATCAGACCAATTGTGCATGAAAAAAAAAAAACAGTGTGATATCCTTTGTTATATCAAATTGTGCTGATTTTAACAATAATTGCTGCCACACCACTGCAGTAAGCTCTATCTGGGGAACATTCTTAACCCTGGGCTTCTCTTACATTTTTGCTAAAATAAGTAAATTAAAATTACATATAAAATGCATAATGTGTATATATATAATGATACACATATATTTAATTTTAATATATATTATATATAAAATATATTTTATATTTATCAAAATTATGTCTATATGCATATGCCAGGAGGCATATGCATCTATCTATAATATATATATAAGTATATATAATTGTATACATATATATATATATATGCATATTATATAATATACATATTATAATATATATATTTGCAGATGCCTCCTGGTTGAACTAGGCTAAGCTAAACTTAAGCTAAACTTAAGTTCAACTTAAATCATCCTAAGGGTATAGTTTTCAGAAAATGCTTTTCAAATTACTTCGTGAATATAAGTACTCCATCTACTCTGACGTTTGTGGCACATTGGACGCAAAGTTCTTCTGTAGTCTGATTCCATGACTGGGCTGATTAAATGTCTCAAAAAGAATTATGAAGTTGCAGTGGTAAGGATGTTTATCCTTAACAGAAGAGATACACAGAAAGGACTAAAGACTGGATAGACTTAGGGCAAAGATTCATGAATAACCAAGCTCAAAGAAAACCAGCCTTCCTTCCTTCCTTCCTTCCTTCCTTCCTTCCTTCCTTCCTTCCTTCCTTCCTTCCTTCCTTCCTTCCTTCCTTCCTTCCTTC
>NW_010578279.1:237224-267168 GCF_000705375.1 Tinamus guttatus
TTCGTTCCTTCCTTCCTTCCTTCCTTCCTTCCTTCCTTCCTTCCTTCCTTCCTTCCTTCCTTCCTTCCTTCCTTCCTTCTTTCTTATTAAATTAATAAATAAAACATCAACATAAAATCCAGGAAGAGCAATTATATGAATGCTACCTCAGGTTCTTCCACTGAGGATAGACTAGGGATTCAATCCCTTCAGATTTAAAAAAAATAAAAAAAATCAAGTTCCTCACTAGAGGAGGAGGTCGCCTACATACAAACCTAACAATTCTTACTGTTCCAAAAAATCAGAGTTGCTGCCTGTGATGGAGATATTGGAGTGCCTAGAGAAACCACTAGTGATGGAATCAGGTTATCTTACTTCCACAGTGTTCAGTCACTGATCTCCCTCAATGTGTGGGAACAGCAGTTCCTGAATTTCCTGCCCTGCCTTAATGTTCTCTCTCCTCTCCTTCTCATGAGAAATCTGTCATTTGTCTACCTGCTTGTCAAAACAGAGCAAAATATTAAGTTTTGCTTACCCTTCTGAGAAGCCAAGGGCTGGCATGGACTTTAGTGCTCTCTGTTGTTTGCAAATAACCTAGATTGTTCCACCATCATGTCCAGGTTTAATTAAGTTGTTGATTTCAGGTGAGTGTTGATCAAACTGACAGGATTAAATTGGTCATTGGTAATCAGAGTCTCAATAGTTTAGAAGAAGTCTTAGAATGAGTGCAATTATGTAAAATCATGCAGAACCAATATTAATGAAAAATAAATTGTCCCTCCCACTCTGAAGGCACAGATATAAGTGGGAATAAAATGGAGAAACAGAACCATACATATTAATGAGATGGCACTATCTAATCAAAACCCATTGTCTTCTGCCAGCTCAATCAACAAATTATTATAGAGTATAATGTTACACTTAGGAACTCTAAATGTTTATAAACAACTTCAATTATTATACAGCATAACATGTCTTCAGAAGCAATCAGGTTTAATATTTTATCAGAAGAACAGACAGAAAAATTGTATAAGATCAAACAAATACATTGAGAAAGACATTTAGTTATGTTGAATAGAAGCTGCCATTTTAAGTTAATGTATGCTCTTTTTCTGAGTGGCATAAATGGCATAAATAAATAAACACTAAGTTGGCAGTATAGAAAGATTGCTCAGCATGTGATGGTCTAAAAAAGGAGGGTTCATAAAAAGCTAAACTTAATCCCTAAAACTTAATAATGTTTCTTTGAAATCACTGTATCCTGTTAATGCCTATAGGACATTTTTAACCCTCATGTACATGTTGGTCACCTATCTGTGGCTAATATTGGGGTTTGTTGATTCAGCACTTTAAAATGTATTTTTTGTGAAATTTCCAAATTTCATGCTTTCCTTTCCTTCACTGCCTATTATTTGTAACAGATACTAGACCGAGTCATTTTGTTTCTTTTATTCACCACTGCCTCGTTTTCTTCTCCTTTTAAAAGCTAATTATATTCTAAGTTCTCCAATTATACACTACCTATAGCATTTTTTGATAGATTCTACTTTTATATTTACATTTTTCATAAAATATTTCATATTTGTGTTGTGATGCCAGAGGTTTTACATATATATGCATCATATGTTGAGTATTGTTGTAGTCAGCTCCTTTGCATGGCAAGTGCTTGCATCCTTGTGTATAGTGTATTTAACAAATTGTGAATTCTTCTGCATGCATGTTTATGCATAAAGAGGCATAAATATTGTTCAACTTGAAGCACAATAATTTCAGGTCTTTGAAGACTGCATTTCAGCACACTTCACATCATATTAAAATAAGCCTTTCTACTAATCTGATATTAATTAGGCAATATGGGTTCAGTGTTTTGTACAGTTATTTAATTTGGGAAACACAGCGTATTATTATATTTCAATGAATGCATTTCTATATGCAGGATCCATAGTTGCAAGCAGGAGGAAAGACAAGAACATGTTAATGAGTATTATTAGAAATGCAACAGTCAGAAAGTCATTTTTCATTTATTTCCTGCAACAAAAGTTACAAGTTTTACAATGAATTGCTAAAATGAATTCTTAACAAAAACTAAACACACACACACAAAAAAAACAATAAAAATCAACCCTAACATTCTAATTGACATATTGTAATTAAATTATTAGCATTTGTATAAAAATATGTACCAGTCTGTTGTAAGACAAGCTGTTCAAAATCAAGTCAATATGCTCTGCCGCACAGCAATGAAGATCCCATTGAAAGAGTGGTTGGGTTAATATTGACAGCTTTATAAAATTTGTCTCCAGTGTGTTTAAAAGCTACAAGTATATCTTTATTAGATGCATCCCAGCCTTCAGGTAGAAGATTTAAAGGGCAATAACATAGGGATTTTTCATCTCAAGTTCCTATGAACCTTTAACTAATTGGAGTAAGTATGGAGGATTGTATATGACTGTAGTCATTCCCAGCAGTCTAACTGATGTCTTTGTACTTCCCTTGGCAGTGGCCCTAAAAGCAGCTTATGACTGAGTGATGGGATTGTGAAATCACCTTTTCTTTCTTCTTCTTTACTGTTCTTTCCTTTTTTTATTTTATTTTTTTATTATTTTTCCTCTTACCCCCAAGAAATCAATCATCTAGTGACAAGCAGAATTACTCAGGAATGTTAAAGGCCCATGTTATTTAAACATGGAAGAGCAGCAGCATGATCTAAGGCAGGGAGTGACAGCTGGGACTGCTGGGATTTGTTGCCAGCTTTGGGAATGGCTTGCTCTGCGGGCTTGCCAACTTTTCTAGTCTATCTGTAAAACGGAACTAACATTTTTTGATGCTACAGAGCTCAGCATTTTGAAGTACTTTGAAGACTCAAAGTGCTTTAATAGTGTTAAATATCCCATTACAGCTGCATAGACCAAAGAAAAGGGCTTGGATTCTGCCCCTTTACCCCTTCTCCCTGAGAGACACTATAATGAAAATTAAACCTGATTATGGCTCAGATATGTATCTGAAACCAGTGCTGGATGGAAAGAAATCATGTTTTAAGGGGTAGCTATGTCTTAGTGGAAGCATATTAGCTTATTGGTTCTTTGGAACTTGTCTTAAGGGATATGAGTTAATTTGTGTATCATTTTCTGTCTGTTTCTCAGCCTTTTTGGTCCCAGTTCCATAATTAAACTTTCTTAGCATTATTATTTACACTTTTAACTTCACTTCCATACCACTGATCCACAATTGACCCTTTATCTCCACAAAATTTAAGAAATAAAGTGGATGATCATTGAAATAGTGGAGAAAGCCCTGAAAGTATGAGCTGATGGCCTTCTAAGACTTAAATGAAACCAAAAACATCAAAAGTGCTGTGCTGTCAGATGTGCACTAGAGAGGACCAAGTCTATAGAAGCATTATTCAAGGTAATGTTCAAGATACCTCCATGTAAAAGTCCCATGTTAAATTAAAATAGAATAAAAGTGGTGCAGAAAATCTGTTAAAAAAACGATCCAGGAAATATAAGGATTCTTTATACAATTGATTTTCCAGTAAAATGGAATACAACACAGAGATCCTAAACTGATACAAGTTCAGGCTGATACAACTGCATTACACAGCATGCAGTGGAAATACAAGATTAGTGCAAGGAGAAGAAAAAAAAAAAAAAAGTAGATCAAAAGATAGAGGGGCATTTTGTTCAAATTATTTCCAAATCATGGAATTTCCTTTCCAAAAAGATGTTGGCATTATGCATCTTGCTCTGCATCTAATTCATGTTCAGCTTGCTCAGGCATTTTTACTTTCTATTACATGGAGGGGAGTGTTCCTAAAGAAGGTCATTTTGTGTAACTAGTAAAACAAAAATGTAGAGAGGAGTCATAGCTTGCCATGGGCATATAGTTTTTTTCTTTAATGGAAGCAATAAACCAAAGCCTTGAAAATCACTATTTGGGAATGCACACCTAAGCATATGCTGCTATTGGCATAAATGGGCCTGAAAGGCCCACATACAGCTTATCTCGGAATACCTCTGTAACAGCAGAAGTATACAGTCACAAAATGGATAATCAGATAAACTCACATTGTCAAATTTAGTGTTCTAAATACAATTATTGGTAATGGATATCTGTAGGAGACTTGTTGGGACAAAGGATAAAAATGTAAGAACAGATACAAACCTAGCTACAATATATGAAATCCTATACTAAATTATTAATATAGATTTTTTTTTTGCATTTCTGTGTGGAGTGATGCATGTAAATGATTGTTGTAAACAGAACCTTCAGGAAAAGAGTAAGAATAAAGGAAATGCACAAAGTTCTTCACTTTGTGCATAATCTTTGGCTAACAATGAACAGAGCATACCTGTGCATTCTTTCTCAGCGCTGAGGATACCAGGTGGAATTATGCAGCATCATATTTCAAACACATAAAATAAAACTTTTTTTTTTTTTTTTTATCTTCTATAGGGCACTTAATTAAACTGAGAAACTCCTTGCCATGAGATTATGTGGATGGTGGAGATAGATACAAAATACAAAACAAATAAATGGAAGAAAAGGCCATTGGGGTTTATTAAATATGAAATTATTAATACAGTATCTGGCTGAGAAAATCCCCAAGCCATTAGTAGCATTCTGGAAATGCATGCTCAATCTACAGGCAGAGTATGAAGACATAGGTCCGGATTTACGAGACGGGAAATTTGAACCAAAATACCAGCCTTCAGGGAGTGCCTTCTGGGCAAAGAGTTTGCAACCACACGGGACAAACAATAACCCCAGTAGGAGTTGAGACCGTCCTCCATGTAGTTCTGTTCCTGTCTTTCAGTCCCTCAAGAACTCCTTTATTGTTTTAACAGACTTTGCCGTTAATACCTGCAATGCTTCATCTCCAGGCAGCCAATTTGAAATAATTTGCTGACAGAGGAAGATCTTCAGTCCATCATTTCATTTTCTAAACTTTGTCTCAGCTTCTGGATCCTTCTGGTAAGAAACTGAATTTATATGACTTAGTCTCAGCACCAGACCATGAGAAACAGTCAAAGCACTTAAGAATCAAAGATTGATTTTAACAAGGGCAAGCTGCCTATTAGGAATGAAGATCTGGGTGAAAATACAAGAATATTTTCAAATCTTAAAAAAATGTGGATTTAGATTTAAGATAAAATTTGAACTGAATCTGATTCTTTTTTCTGTGAATAAAAAATCGGAGAAAATAGGTGTTTTATTACTGAAATAGCAGTCTTATAATTCTAGAGGTCTAGAGGTTCTAGAGGTTTTTGTATAATTGGTACTGCCATAACATATAAGTTTTCAATTAAAAAAAATTAAATTCATTTTACTGTGTTGCCAAATTGTAATTTATAGTAGATCGGTAAATTCTCCAAAGGAAGTAAATAAGGACTGGTTATATCACAGATAATTAATAATAGATAAATAATGAAAATTCTTTTTTTTTAATCTTTTTTATCTTGCAAATGCTGTCATTAGTATTCATAGAGATTTATTACTTCAATGAGATTTATGTTTTAAGAGGCTCTCTGTATTTTCACCATTTCTCTCTGTACTGTCTTCTTCACAGCTATGATAGGATGTTCTGTAACACTTCACATTTTATGACACTAATTACATCTAAATTATTTGTGTAAATAGTACATATGTATATTGTAAGTTTGTGCACAGCTAAAGGAACTTGTACAGAAATTGCAATGTTGCCTCATTTGCAAATTATACCGTTAGTTGTACTAGATCTAAAAAATTTGCACATACTCTACATTCTCTTAGCTTACTTAATGAGTACACATAGTATTAAAATTGATTCACAGTTCCTGCTGCTCAGTGACGTAGGACTTATAGTAGAGATTAGGCCATCAGGATGCCTCAGCATTTTGTCAATAGATAAAATCTCACTCGTAGTCAGAAATACGTGCTCAGTTGTGTTTCAAAGTGGCTTGTAACTTGGATTTGTAACTTTCTTCATGTCTTTAAAAGGAATGATTTGTGGTCAATCACTATATTTATAAAAATTTTCTGAAAAAATAAATATATTCAAAACATTTAATTCAAAATATTCTGTTATGCTCCACAGAAAGAATATGTTAGCTCACAATACAGAAAATAAGCCTACATTATAGTCTACACTTCAGACAAATATAAACACCTAAAAAATCTGGATATTCAAAGAAACTCATGATCATAACTCATGAGTCGATCAACGCTTCAAAACTATATACTCTTTTGCTTCTCGGGGGCCAAGAAACAGAATCTGGCAATAGTCTAACTCTTCTCCAATTGCTTCAAGAATATCCAACTTTTTGGATCCCTCATGGTTTTGAGTTTGCTCGTGTTCATACCAGGTCCCTACACAGCTTAACTTGCAGTTTCAAGGCACACTTTCAAGGTGCAGAGCTTTTGTTTAACAACTCCCTTTTAAGTTCGAAAAGCATCTTCTGGTTATTGCAAATGAACCAGCCTTCCTCCCCAAACTCATAAGTAGCTCAGCTGTAATCCATTCTCAGGATTCCACTGACGATTGCAGCTTTCTGTTCTCGTAGTTTTTCTCACAGACATTCTAAATATGTTATAGTCTTAACAAAAAAAGTCAAAAGATACAGCACATTGCTTGAAGAAGAGATTGATATTTGAAAGTTTGATGTGCTTCACTGTTGGTTTTCCTCTCCTTTGGAAGTTTTTTATGAAGGTAGAACTTTGTTCAGAAAGGCAGAATAGTCCCATCAGACTCCTAAGAACTTTTGAAGTCTAACATACTACAAATGGAGAAAAAGTAGGTGAATTAGAGCCCATTCTTCTGCATTCTTAGAGTTTCTCCACTAAGCAACCTTAAAGTCCACTTCATCAGATAATCACTGACTTGTCACACCACTTATTTTTCTTTTGCTAAGGCCACTTCTTAGCATATTCCTTTTCTTACTTGGAACTTCCTAATTGACAAAGATTGAGAGAGAAATGTATCTGTCAAACTAAAACTTTTCAGTCTGTGCTACCATCACTTTGGAATTACAGTCTAACACAAGAAACAAAACTGAAGATAGAAAGCTGTACACCCAGAATGGAATTGGCTGCATGCAACATCTATGTAGAGTGTGTTACAAACACATGCCAAATTCCTATGCTGTACAGACAAATTTTCCCAAATTGTCATAGATGAAAACACCAAAGTACTAGCACAACACTAGATGATCATCTGCCTATGTTCAATTACAATATTCTGGGATTCCCTGCTCCAAGTACCAGCTCCTCGTGTGAGAAGCGATATTCCATCTGCCTGGACTACAGTGTAAAATAGAGGAACAAGATAGCCTGCAGCAGCTGTGCTTTTCCTCATACTATTTTTCTGTTGGTGGGTGAGCATCCTATTTCTACAGAAGAGGAAGGAAAGGAGACTGGAGACAGGAAAAGAAAAAAAAAAGAGAGAGAGAGAGAGAAAAAAAACTATTGCCCTTTATGAAACAATAAGCTCTGCAGGGATGAAAGAGGAGATATCAGCTGGCCCTCCATGAAAAATAAAACAAAGGCAGATCCTACACCAAATATTCTTGTATCTCCAGTGGGAGATAATTGAATTAAAAATTGTTGCCCTGAGGTGAAAATAGTTTCTCTGTCTGTACATGCTGCCCTAAACCAAAGGCTTCTGGCTATATGACACAATTTCAGGAATTGCTTACCCCCTCAGGCAATATTTTGCAGTTGCAACCCCCAGCACCAGAGTTTACCTCTGAGATACCACTAGTGACTCTTGGGAGGGTGGTTTCCAGTAGTAAAAAAAATGAAAACATGGATGGGAATTGGATGTCATTTTTGGAAATGTAGAGGGCAGGTTGTAGAAATGAGAGCATATTTCAGATTTTGAAGACAAAAAGGAGAGTGAGACTGGAACCTACAGAATAAAGTGGGCTTTTCAGCAGAAGTAGATACGAGGCAGGTCGTTAACCAGAAATACTTGAACAGGAGACAAGTTACCTGAACATATAGCAAACATAAGGAGAAGAGGAAAAAGAAGGAGAAACAATTTTGCCTGAAGCACTACATTCAGGAATCAGAGTGAGGGGGACAACCACAGGTTGTGTACGATTATTGCTTCAAGTGATGTTGCTTGCTAGCAACCCATGTTTCTTTCCACAAAGATGCTAACTTGCACCTTTCAGGTGTTTCCTTAACACTGATCTGGGCAGAAACACCTCAACTTTTGAGACCTCAGATTTTCTTTTTTCCCACTCTGGCTGTGTGCAGGGTTTGCATCAGGGTTTATGTATAGTGCAGTTTTATTGGCATACATTGCTCTACACAACAGAGATACACTATACAGCAGAGATCCTATCTGCTAAGAAACACTTAGCAGATTCACCTGTGTTTATGTTATCAGGCTTTCTTAAGCTCAAGTGAATATAAGCCTCACTGACAAATCAAAGGAAAAATGAAAGAACAGTAGAGGTGAAGCAAGTAATGAAGCAAGGAGGAGAAAAAAAAAAGAGAAGAAAAGATAAAATCCTTTGTGCTCAGACACATTTACAAAACAAATTTGAAATTAAACAAATACTTTCACGCTCAGCTATTCTTAACAATATTCCATGTAAATTAATTAACATCCTGAATCCATGTTACTGAAGTTACCAGTAAGTTACATTAAATAATTTCCTAGTTTTTAAAATTATTTAGTTGAAGGAGAATTAATCTAAAAGAGAATAATAAATTTGTCATCATTTCATTAAAAAAGCTTTGATATAATAATTTTCTTTATATAAAGTTAAGATCTTTATGTTGTTAGAGATAATTAGTATGTATCAAGGGAAGAGGTCCCTCAGTTGCACCTGGTAAAATTCTAGGCCATGCTAATACTTATTATTGAATAAGTGTTATTCAATATGTGCTATAATATTCAGTATATAATCCTCAAACACCTTTACAACAGAATAACCGATGACGGCCTAATTTGCTGATTTCTGTTGCTCATAAACTGACCTTTTGTTCTTTAAAGAGAGGTACATAATGTTACACTGACTTTTCTGTATCTCACTGTTAGGAACAGTGGATGCTTCTACTCAGGTGATACAGAGGGTCATGAATACAGCAGGAGAAGTATCAGCAGAAAGTAGAATGCATTATTTCTTGGCAGAAGAATAGCTTTCCTTAAAGGTTTTAAGGAAAGTGCTTAAAAGTGCTAGGCAAACGGTCTCCAGTAGCTTCCACCTGCACTGAAATATAAGCACTCACGTGTTTGAGTCCAATACACTCCTTAACCAGTATCTCATCTTTAACAGGGGGTAACATTGAGGTTCCAAATCCTAAATATGAACAAGAAAATGAAAAATGTGCTTCTACTTATCACATACATGTGATTATGTCTACTGAATGCACAGGTAGTGGTGTCTTCACCAAAATAAACAAACTGTAAAAGTAAGTCTGTGATGTAGGAATAGATTTTGATTTTCTGGAGATATGTCCAGAAATTTTTGTTTCATAGTGTCCTCAGACACTCCATGGGACAGCCAGTCATGAGGCTAAGTAAAGATGGTAATCCCCACATAGGATTACCACCTGAGATGATCCATGGTATGTGTGTCACCAAGGCCCCTGCCCCCATCAGGATCATATTTTCTCAGATATTCCTTTTCTTTTTACCTTTTTGCCTTTCTCACCCCTCACCAGATTAAATTCTAGATGAGCTTTAACTTTTCTGACCCTTTTGCTGCATGCTCAGACAGCATCTTTATATTCCTCCTGGGTCACTGTGACCGATGTGCTCCTTCCCCAGCTCAGCCTGAGTTCTCACACGTAGCCCTGTTCAGGTGTTAACTACCACATTATCTGATAGCTGTCTCCCTGATTTCTCTCCCACTCAGACATTAACCATCAATAACAGTCCTGATGGCCATATCCTGATGGGGAGATAAGGCTAACTGTGCGTACACCAGCCAACAGTTATTTCTGAATTGAAAGAATGACTGTAAGTCAATCATCTTATCCCACAAATACGGGGACAGCCCAAGAGCCCATTGAGCTCTCCTTGCATGGCAATGGGCTGCATGCCAGGATCTCCCGTTGAGCAGGGAGCCTCTCAAGGATACTCCTCGAGGTTAAGAGATCCTTCCCTCTGTAGATTCGTGGCAAGTGACTATAGCGCACTTCTCTTTCTGAGCTTGTAAACTTTACTTTGTAACTGTGCACAAACCCCTTAGTTATAAACCGCTGACCAGGTCTAGGACTAGGACTGGATCCAGCCACACCCAGACTCCCCTCAGGAGTTTTGGAAAGCAAGGGGGTCCAATCCAAACCTTGTGACACAACGGGAGGGTGTCCTTGATAATTCTGTGTGTATCCTGAGCTTCCATGCAGTGAATAGTAACTGACCTTGCCATAGAATCTCATGAAACCATTGTCATTACCAATAAAACCTATTACCTTTCTTTCCCACAACTGAAGTGCATTGTGTCACTTACTCCCCACCATCGCTTGTTCCGTGACAGTCACCTGCCTCTGCTTCTACCTCTTCTGTGCAAAGAGTCACTAAGCTCTTACTTTATTTTATTTTATTTTATTTTATTTTATTTTATTATCAGAAGATGCAACTTCATGCCACAACTAAGTCTAGTATTACCTGGATTTGCTAAAGACTATAGTCCACCACAATTTTTCTTTAATATTTTATTTTTACCTGAATTCCTTTTTATTCTTTTCTTTTTTTCCTTCTTTTTTAATGCTATGCCAGTCTTGTTTATTTTCTGAAAGTAAATTTTGAACTGTGTGATCCTGTAAATCAATAAAAGCATCAGCATGAAGTTAGAAAGCTGTAAGCTATTTATCTCCTGTAGTCTACTTTAAAGAGGATGACGTGGAGAGACTGTTTTAACATATTGTTAACCATTCCTACAGCTTCAACAATCACACTGTATTTGATTAAGTAATTGTTATTAATCATTCATTTTATGGCTGTGTTGTGAAGAGAAAATAAAGCACTGTCCAACTACAACATATCTAACTCCAAATCTCAAAGCTGCCTTTAAAACATGCAACTATTTCCCCTAAAGTGTGATTGTAGGAGATGGATAACATTTTGATGGAAGTCAGATGACTTCTTTGTCTCTTCCTCCTCTGGCAAGCAGCTTACTAGTAAAATAATCCATAAAGACTTCTCAGGTTGCATTTTGTGAATCTGTCCTCAGTGGACAAGTACTGCCAATAACTATGAGTTCAGAAGCTCGAGCCCAGACCTTAAAAACAGGCATGAAGGAAGAGAAGGAAATACTGATGATTCATGGTTGCCTGTGCTCTAAAATAAAGGGTAAAGGTAGAGGGAGGTCTGAGGTTACCATCAGTTTATTCTGGCTTTCATCACTGTTCTGTATTGGTAGTTAAGTCCAGCAAGTATTTCTGTGTGTTCCAACTATAACTCAGTAACTGCAAAGTGCTATATTTAATGGATCTCCCTCTTCCTCACCAATAAAAACTGAGTTCTAATTTAAAGCAATTTCTGTGCTATCCAGGCCCATACACAATAGGAATTGATGATCTGCTCTTTCCCCTCTTTCCGGTCTTTCTGAAAAATTGATCTGATAAGCTAGAACATTAAACAGTGTCTGGAGGAGCCAGACTAAACCCCATACAAGAAGAAGAAGAAGAAGAAGAAGAAGAAAAAGGATAAATACTTATTTGGATCAGACCAGCATTTTGATGAAACTGTAACTGTAAATCATAGTGACTAATCATATTCTACAGTATTCAGAATGGCATACTGCTAAACATAAATGTGCAAAAGAATTAGCACAAGCTCAAAAAGAAATAAAATCAGGACTTAGACACATGTAACCAGTATGATTATCATTCTAATAATGTAACCTGCCCCTAAATCTTCCACTGAATTAGTTAGGGTTCACTGCCATCTTCCCCAAACAATGAAGGAAAAAACAATAACAATAATAACACATCAGAAGCTAGAAATCATATCAGTGGCTTAAATGAAAAATTTCACACTTATAATGACAAATGGCAGAAGAGTGGACATTTCAAGAACTCCTCATATGCCACAAATGGTCTATTTATAAGTGAATGCTTAGATATATTTGCAAAAAAAATGGATAAAATGTGTTAGAAGTTGGAAAATCTCAATACGGAACTGTTTATGTATTGTCAAAGCACAGCATTTTCCATACTGAACTGAGCTTCAGATATCTCATGAAAGACATAATATGCTTGAGAAGAGTAAAATAAGCAATACGCCTAGATGGTTACTGGAAATAATTCGTTTTTCATAAAATAAAGCATTTTATACCTGAAGAACCAGACTGTATTACTCTTCTCTGTTATAGATAACTAGAAGTTAAAAAAATAACTCCTTTTAAAGTTACTTCAGCCCACTGAAACACATAAAGTAAGGGTGGTCAATCCTTTCCAGTATTTGTACAACAGTATTTGTCACATGGGAAATTCAACTCTGAGTATACACAAGAATGGTCATTTTTACCTTTTTTTTTTTTTTTCCTTTGGGGTTCTTCTGCTGTTTAACCAAGTTAAAAATGTCGCCCACCTCTGTAGACCACAAAAATCAGTGCTTCAGAGTCTGAGCTTGGCTTGCATTCATTTTCTACTGTGTGCAAGAACTGGAATAACTTCTCATTGAATTTGAATATCACTGATTTAGGAACATAGATTAAAAGTCTTCATCTCACTGAAGCCCTGAGTTACATTGCAGTAATTTCCTTTTTAAGCCATGTGCAGCAATTACTCTGCATCAGAGAGCTAGCATTGGAAGGCTAGTTATTTTTTGATTCTCCTTGCTGCTCATATGTCTTTAACTTTCAGACAGATATTATCCTCTTGGTGTCAGGGACTTTAAAAACAAAATAAAAAGATAAGCCTTCAAAAGATTCTAAAGAAGAAGGAAATGTCTTCTGATTATGTTATGTTCCCTAAGGCCTTTATCTAAAGCCCACTGAAATCAATGGATAGACTCTATACACTTCGGAAGGCTTTAGGCCCTTACGATCTCTCTGTTGCTAGTGCTATACAAACAAGTACGGTGAGGACAGTCTTCCTGTTCTGATTGGTTAGGAATCTAGGCAGATGTTAAATGTAACACAAAATACATTAACATCTCATCTATAGTCCTCAGGAGAAAGTATAGTTATAGGTGTAAAGAGAAAGCCACTCAGAAGAGCTAATCACCCACAGTGCTCTTCTAGCCAACCCACTGCAGTTGAATTATGTATAATAAGGATGTTGCAGTTCTTGGAATCCTTTCTTCTAAACATCTGAAGAAAATAGAAAAAGTTCATTTGAGCACAGAAATTTCCCAAACTGGCATGATGAAAAGATCAGTTTTATCATCTCCTTTCTTCTTGATCACCCCCTCAGAAAAAAAAAGAAAAAAAAAAAAGACAGCTGAGATTTATTGTATTTTGCAGCTTTCTCTCACTATACCTATCTTTAAATCAAAATGACAAGAAAAAAAACTATTTTGCCCTCTGCTCACAGCAAGAGAACGTTTTTTTTCTAGTCACCCACCTACTGAGACACTGCGCGTTTGCTTGTTTGCATAAAAAAATATATATATAAAATATATGGCCATAGCAGTACTGAAATATCCTAGTATTATAATTTGGTAATATAAGCTTTATGCCCATCAGTCACCCTATGCCATTTCATATGAACAGGTCTTTTGGGAAAACTTTGATCCAGCTCAGTACCTGAAAGCTGAGAGAAATATCAAAGTCACTCTACCACTGAGATGAAAGTGAACATTCATCTATAACACAACGAATAGACGAACACAGAAAGCTAAGACACACTGCTAAGGGCTCTTCCATATGTAGTATACATTAGCGGCCTAGCAGGTGGCATTATGTTCACCAGGAGAAAACAGAGTCTTTGTCTTATAACAGCCCTTTGCAGGTTGAGAACCTACCTGCTAGAGAAGGCATGGGTCTTTTTTGTCTCCTGAGAGGAGAGACAGGCAACTGTCTCCTAAGTCGAGGAGTTCAACTTTCTCCTAAGTTGAAATGGAAAATGTGGTTAATGGTAGAGCATTACAATATTCCACATAGTCATTGCTTATAGCAGTTGGGATTGACAAGCCATTCTGGTGGAGTGGCTGTATGGCTTTTCCTACACACACAGTCTTTGTTTTTGACAAAGTCAGAAAAAAATAAGAGCATTAACTTGTGTGACTCGCAAGCTAGAAATAAGTTAACAGAAACTTTGAAAATATCATTTCAATTGTAGCAAATGTCAATTTTCCTGCCAGCTGGAAAATGTGGTTATAGATACTGCTATAACAATGAATTTTTAAGATACTATGGACAATACCATGGCAGTTGTACCTGGTGCCTTCTGCATGCAAGATTAGCTATGCAAGAAGGTGCCTTGAGAGTCATGCCCTATGTAAAAGTGTAAAGGACACTATGGCCACAATCCTTCCATGATTCCATGCACTCTAAACACAGGGAATTAGTATCAGCTACCTAAAAACTCAAGAGCTGTTCTCAGGTCTTCATGGATCACAGTGCCAATCAATCACAATGAAGAAAACTGGGGAGAAGTATTTCTGGAAAACAGGAGTGGCAAGGGAATCTATAAAGCCAATATGTAATTCACTGTCAGTATGGCCCATGGAACATGCTAAGCCATTTCTTCTGTTTGTAGGTATTTACAAAAACAAGACTGATCAAGATTTTGCACATCTGACTGGAATTGCTGGGAAAAATGTATATGCATATACCTGCAGACACTGCATCCATTTCAACCCCATTGCAAACAGGAGGTACTCTACACAGAAACCTTGTCCTACATAGTACATATTTGGCAAATGAACCCATTAAACTCTAAGTTATCAGATTTCTTGAATGTCTCAGGATCCAGCTGGAAGATGCAGCTGAAACAACAAGAAGAAATGCATGCAAATACAAGATATATAAATGCTCAGGGTCATTTTGGAGTGAAAGTCATGAAGGTAACCTGTATAGTTATAAGTACTATGAAACTTAATGTAGGTAATAAAACTCAAGAGCCTATGTTAACTAAAAAGGTGTTTTTCCATTATACTTGGTATGGAAAACACTGAGTATTGGAATTGGTTTAATCAATACAAAAAGACATCATCAGCTTTCTGGGTCAACCTACATGTTACTTGTACAGCCCAATAGGAAAGTAGTCATTAGTGCTGCAGAAATCTATTCCAGGCAAAATGTACCATGATAAGGAACTCCAGTTATTTATTTGCAATAGAGAAAAATTAAACCTCGCTCTTCAGAGGAAGGATCTCAGGATCATCTACAGCCTCTTTCCACCTAGTAATTACTCAATATCTTCTATCTTCATTCCAACCTATTAAACACTTTCTATGCTGTACTGTGGGAGACATGGGCTTCAGGACATGTTTCCTAACTGCTGAGCATAAACAAGGTCTTATGTCCGAAGAACATAGAAGGGTTAACAGAACAGATAGGAGGGAGCGACAATTAGTAACCACAGAATCACAAAATAGTTGAGGTTGGAAGGCACTTCTGGAGATCATTTAGCCCAGTCCCCAGATCCTTCATGAAGCAAGTTGTTCATGACCTTATTTCATTCTTTTTTTTCACATTCCCAAGGATGGAGACTCCATGCATTCTCACAGCAATATCTCCCATATTTCACCACCACAACAGTAACTTTTTTTTTTTTTTTTTGAGGGAAGAGGGGCAGGGTAGGGAGGAGGGTTGGGTGGCTATGGGGTGGGGAGAGGAGGGAGTGTGGTCTAAGGAGACAGGAAGTATTATTTCCTTCAACCTGCTGGCAGTGCTATGTGTAATGCTGCCCAGGAAGCTTTTGGCCTACTTTGGCATTGGGCCATACTGCTGGCTTATGGTCAGCTTGTCCACCAGGAACCCTAGGTCTTTTCTGCAAAGCTGCTATCCAGCTAGTCAGTCTCCAGCCTGCTCTGGTGCATAAGATTATTTCTCCAAAGGTGATGGATTTGGCAGCTCCATCTGTTGAAATTCCTTAGAGTCATGTTCTCCAGCCTGTTCTGCAGTCCAACCATTTGATGTATCAACCACTACTCCCAGTTTTGTATTAGCACTTACCTTCTTCACACACACATTCCTTATTTATTCCTGAAACACCTGAAGGATACTATTGTCCATCAAGGAAGGCAAAAACTTTTTTCATTTGTGTATGAAATAAAACAAAAACAAAACAAAACAAACAGACTTTGTCTTCAGTTAGAAGATGTTTTTTATTGGAATAGCTGGAGCAGTCATTCTCTCTGCTGGGAGGAAGCAAAACATGATTTGTACCCTCATCTTGGGGATGTCATCCCAAAATATTTTGAGGTAATATACCCAAAGTATATTACTCCCATGCCAATAATATTACCCCATCAAAGCCTCAAGTAACTCAGATTAACTGTCATATCTACCATATACTTCTGCTCTATGTGTTTTTCTTCTCCTGGAACTCATCATTTAAGAACCAGGGTTAGATGCAGTATTCAAACTCTTAAATTGCTGTATTTTTTTCGCAAAGACTGTGCTTAGTGAATGACATAAGCTCTTAGAGCAGGAAAATCTTCTACCAGAGAAACATACTCTTGGAAAAGAAATATACATTCCGCTTTACGATCTCAAAATACTTCATGTCAGGCAGATATCTATGGTTTTCAAAAGCTCTGCCCTGTCTATTGGGCCTAAAGAAAACAGAGTGGGAGTGGCATTCAGCTGTGTCAGAATCCACCCAATAGCTACTAATGGGTGTCATTGGTTGAACAATATTCATTTTTTTTTACTACACTGCTGTGAAACACCTAAAAGCACTTATGTAGCTGTTCATGACTAAAAGTTTAACCTCATCCTGAAATCTTTATAACTGTCTCTTGCAGTTCATGGAGTTTCACCTTTAGCAGTGTCCCTTCTTTTGTGTGTGAGCGTGTGTGTGTATGTGTGTTTTTTTTCCCCATTTTCAGTTTTCTCTCTCCACCTTTTTTTTCCACATTGATTTTCATTGCAATCAATATGAGTAGATTGATAAGCCTGTATAGCATGTGAATCAAGTGAATTACAGCCCATCAATCCATCTGTTTTCAGCAAGGGATACTACTGGGCTGGAAATGAGGAAAGATTGTCTACATTCTGATGGTTCCCTAGAAGACAGAAATTTAAGGTCACACTTGCAAGACACATGACAATTGCTAATGGGAGATTTACCTGCTAAGATTTACTCTTGAAATGGGTTTCATTTCACCTAATGCTGACCCTCTCTAGGCTAGTTATCCACACTAATCCAGTCATCAAAATTTTAATAGAAACTGGGAAGAAACAATTAGAAATAGAGAGTGATTCCTCAGAAATAATCATGGAAGTATATTTAATGTAATAGATACTATCTTCTGCAGGTATCAGTCTCTTTCTGTACACTTAAAGAAGAGATCTGTTCTATAATCACATACAAAAAAATAGATGAATTACACTTATAGAGTGCTTATTTATATCTGCAATCAAGGGATTATAAAAGGAATTGGAGAGACAAGTTCAGATGTAGTCATTGCACAGTACTACCTTTTGCCAGGCGCTATATTTGGGCAGATGAATCTTACCACAAATAACTAACTACATGGGACATTAGCTGGGAACACCTCTGGGGCAGGATGTGATGTACTCCTTTAGCTAAAGCAATGGTCTTGAAGCATGAAGTGTCAGGGACCTGCAGGCAGCTCCATGAGGACAAATGAGCTGGGAGCCAAGGATTAGCCCAGCAAGGCAGTGACTTCACTGATGGAGCGTAGTCCTACAGGGTCTGAGCACAGTGGGCAGAGCTACGTGCTGCTAACAGGATCCATCAGCAGCTCCTGATATGACAAATGCTGCACCAAGTCCAGTGACTCCATCATGCACAAAAGGAGATAGGACCAGAGACAAGACAAGGCTACAGTGCACATCCAAGGGCTCCATCCAGAGCTTCCTTTAAATTGTAATAGCTACTGGGCAAAAAATACACTTGGAATACATACAGCTGGGGGAAAAAAAAAAAAAAAAAGCTATTTATTTCAAAATTTCCATTCCATACACAAATCTGGATTTATGATTCTCCTAACTCAGAAATTCATTTCCCTAAATTACCTAAGTGGAGATAGAAAAAGACAGGATCCAAAGCATCTGATAATTTTTCATTTGACAGGTTTAATTAACTAATACAAATACTACAATTTATTAGGGCTTTTAATAATGCGACCTTCAACAGCTCCTCAGGGAAAAACAAACAGTATAGACAGAGACATTTCTTCTAAAATGACAGTCACTAATGAAATATTTTTTGCTCAGGATGTGTATTCATTCTTTTTCCAAAATGAATCCATAATATTTTTATTTGGAAAAATTTTATGCACAGCACATTACTTTTGAATTCTGACAGATTTTTACTATGTGAGGTCTATGAGATCAAAAAAAAATTAGCTGGTGCAGAAACATCTACTGTTCTCTTCGATGGGAACAGAAAATGGTTCTGCTGTTAAGAAAAAAAAGAAAACTTACAGTATGAAAACAAAGAGAATTTGCTATATGCTTCTCTAGTGATAGGTGTTTTGATTCCTCAATAGTATAGCTATCAACTCTGGTAGAGTTTCTGAAATACAGTATTGACTACAGCATGGTTTCCTAAAGTTCATGACTGTTTTACTAAAGGGGAAGCCTGAAATGAGAAAGTTTTCACATCCACTTTTAATGGTGTCTTAGTGCCAAACACTAAATGGAATCAGATTGTAAAATATACTTTTTTTGTTCTTATATAACTGTATTTAAGGTAACAAAACCACACCGGCAGCCTCTGGGGAAGTCAGGTGATAAGCAGCAATGTGACTTTTTCCTTCAGAAGGCTTTGTAGTGCATACCCAGTCAAAAGAAAGACCTTAGGAGGCACAGAAGTAAATTTAGCAAAAAGGTACAGAGACATCCACAGTCACGTGGTCATGGAAATGCAGTATCAGCCAGTCACTTTATGTATGTTGCAGCTCAAGATATACTTAACTCAAAATAACACATTGTGAAAGCATGGAGACAGTTAAGTTCTAGGAAGCAACTTCTAGAAGACTGTAGCTTAGTTTCTTTTCTGGAGACTTAGAAAAGCATTTTGAAGAAGGACTGTGAAAGTATCTCCAACATGATGACAGCTCCTCCTCCAACATTCATCACCACTGAAAAGTCACCAGTCAGAAGTCACAAACAAATCAAAAGTCACAACAGAGAATACTGTTGAAGAATAACTTGGCTTCTCATAGTACTATGCTATCATAAATTTTGGTCACTGAAAGTGCCACTGAGAACCTTATAACCTCAAGTAATTTACATATCTGTTACTTTTTTTTTTTCTTGTAGGAACAAATGGTGCCAGTAATTGGAACAAATTCCGGTGAACTGTCTTTAGAGATAAAAAGAGACATGCCTCAAGATAGTTAAGATAACACTCTTAAAAGTCATAGGATAACCAAAAGAGTGAAACTAAACATACAGTTTACAAATACATGGCAAGACTTTGTCCAGAAAAGTAGTTCCCCAGAAGTCAGTGAGTCAAACACCAGTAAAACAAATGATATATAGCATTGAACTATATCACTCAAAGGAAAGACAGATGGATAGGACAGACAGGAGTGAATATATTCTCTTTTTCCAGATTTTCCTTTACTGCTTTGATTTAGTATAAAAGTTTTTAATTGTCCTTGGATGTTTGAATATAATTTAGTGTTAACAAACAATAACTGCAATAACCTTTTGTGTGTGTATGTGTCTCTGATGGTGTTTGCATTCCTGTAGTGGGAGTAAGCACTACAACTAGATAAAAAGTTTAGGATTTTAATTTGTACAGCTTATTATAAATTTTATAGATCTATAGTTATATACAATGGATATCAATCAATCATCGTAGTTTCACTTACTTGGATGGATAATTTTTCATTTGTATCAAGAAATATTGTTTTGTTTTGTTTTGTTTTGTTTTATTTTCCTTTTTTAAGTAAGCAACACAGTTCCCCCTGTTTTACAGGTTATTCATAAAAACCTCATGTGACTGATAAAGAAGATAATTCAAACTTGTTTTGTTCTTTTCAGTTTGGATAAGCATCTGGATGCTTATCTGAGGTTTATCCAGACCTGTCTGGTCAAGAAATCAGCCAGAGAATCTTGCAAGCACAGATGCTTTTATGTGATTTCCCTTATATCCTAGATTCAATCAGTTTTAAAAAAATAATATTAAAAAGCTCACCCATCTGACAATGCAGAGCAACTAACTTACTTCAATTAACCCTCTCAGCACATTCCTTTAGCAAGAAAATATTTTACATGTATTTTGAAAGAGGCTCGTTTTTTTTCCTATAGTAAGCAAGCAAATATGTGGCGGAAAATGGAAAAGTATATTCAAACTCACATTTTTCAGTTTTCATTAACAATTGGATAAAACAGATACATAATTGCATCGGCCTAAATTAAAACTTCTTTCTTTCCTTCTTTCTTTCTCTTTCTTCCTTTCTCCCTCTCTTTCTTTCTTGGGTTAACGCTGAAGCCATTTTATTCTTTCCTTTTATCGTATAGTTGAGTAAAAAATAATAAATATGTATTTTCATTTTTAAAAAATGATGTAGCTATTGTAAATACTTCTTGGACAATATATGGTAGAGAGAGATGCTGAATACAAAATATCTTTCTCTTGTGACTTTCCAGATAGACTTCTCATGTCCAATTCTGCATGCCTATTAGTCACCTTTAACTGTGTGCTACACAGCTGTGGCACAGACATGCTTAAGACCTAAATTATACTTCTGACCTACAAGATGTCAAAGGGATGTCATCGTCAACTCCAGCACTGGAACTTCAGTCTGTATTTTTGGAATCAATATACTTTTATATTTATATTTACCTATATTTGTAGCAGCAGATCCTTAGTCTTCCCACTGTTTGCTCCTGAGGTTACTGCAGAGTCATGAGAGGAAACATGTGCCTCCTCTGCAGTCAGTTCTGTATGAACTCTGTTTCATGATTTGTTGCAAGATGCCAATTTGCACAGCTAGAACTTAATATGAAGAAAGAAGTTTCCTTTTGCTGAGTTTTTAATAAGAAAGAATAACAAATGTCCAAGGACAGTAATAACTTAAACCAAGAGATCTAGTAGCATTAAGGTCTATAAATAAATCTTTGTATTAAGTAAAACAAGTTAGAGAAGTTAACACAGCTTTCTTTGAATTTCTAGCTTTGTTCAGTCAGAGTTTGATATTAAATTCTCTCTCTTTTTTCTTTTCCCCAAAAAATTTATCCAAAACTTACTAGGAATTTGTACCTTTCCTGAATTCCATGATAAATGGGAAAAGCTTTAGTTAAGGTAAATTATTCCCTGAAAACTTTGTCTGACTATGAACTAAATCTCCTTCTCTTCCCTTTGCAAATTAAATTCAAATCTTCATATAGCTTTTTATATTTTTGCCTTGCAAATATGACAGCAATTACATTAAGTGAAAACCCATAAATTTCCATACATTATACATATTCCAATTGGTCTTGACCATTAGCATAAGAAGAAGGGAAAAAATTCTAAAGATACTTCTTAAGATTATACATCAGTGTAAGGTGTATTTACATACATTTATGTTGAAGGCTTTGCTGATTATGCTGACATTTTCCATAGGATTCCCCTAGCCCTTATAATAATATATTGTGTACACAACACCTAAAGCAAATTTAAGGTCAGATTAATGTTTGAATAAGTCTTATCTAAAAAAAAAAAAAAGGGATTTAATTATATCTAAGCAAGATGGCCTTGCTTGGATATTTCTGTATCATCTTTCCTAATGACCTCGTGTATGGATCAGAGAAAGTAAACCTGTAAAATAAAGACTTTTAAAGCAGAGATATAAATCCACATCACATTCATAGATGCTCCCAGAGCCAGCTGTAGCATGGGATTTTTAATGTTGATAAGCCCATCAGAAGGAACTAGCATTTCAAGAAGCACTGCACTCTCGCAGAACAATCTTTTCAGTAATTTTGGCTTTGCAGCAATGGGCAATCTCCAGAAGTCAATCCTGACATGTTACTTGTGTTAGAAACAGAATGAAGGGTGCACTAGTAAGGGATATACCATGCTTTCTGGCTTATTTTTGTGCTTTTGATCTGCTTTTCTGCAATAATGGTCTTGAATGTAAAATATATTAGTAACAACTGTTTTGAACAGGCAAATTGATTCCAAACATGTTTAAAAACAAAAATAAATGAAGACAAAAACTATTTGAATATCTCTGACTGAATAGATGGTTTCTCAACTTCATTCTACTCTAATTTCTCATCTTATTTTCCAGAACTGTTCTTAAGGGTAATTTTATGCTTTTTACATCACAGAAAATATCTCTGACTATTGTAGTTCCTTCACAGCCTGTACAGGAGTCAAACCTCAGTCATTATCTTTATCAGTGCATGCTGAAATTTTTACTAAATTCAACACAGTCAACTTTCTGCTATCCAAATCTGAGTTATGCCAAAATTGTCAGAAAGCAGACATTATGAGGATGAACCTCATTTTATAATTTTATTGCCATAGTCCAGGAGTATCTTGTAGACCTCTCGTGCATTTGCTGAAGGAAGTACCACTGCTGTAGTGTCAGTAACTCAATACTAGAGGTGCCAAGATTTTGGACAAAATAGATCAGAAAAAAATGCCATATACATTCTGCATGATAACATACATAAAGGAAAGCTGAGGCTTTTATTTGAGACAAGTCTTATCTTTCATTTAAAGTCCTCCTATCCAGTACAGAAGTAGCTCAAAACCTCTTTGGATAAAAGCTGCTGCATTTGAGAGAAGGACAAGGTGGCGCTGGGAAAACAGGTGAACATGCAGAAGTAGAGAATAATTGGCTGAGGCCTATAAGACGTTCAGCAGAATGGTAGGATAACAAATATAAAAAATATCGCTTTCCTACCAGCTAGTCCTTCTGTAAATGAGCAGGAGAGAAAATGTGCATATAAGAGAAATGTAACTCTTTTTGGTGAGAATGAGGTGGAATTTAAGACTGTAGGCCCTGGAGTGTGATTGCTCAGAAGCTGTTGAAGCCACAGGCACTCGCAGCTTGCTCGCTGTGCATCCTGGACCCTAGACCTGACTGGATGATCGGATTTAGTGTTCATCCACCTAACTTCCTGAGAAGGCTTAAATTGGTAGGTGTGCACTGAACATGCATAACCCATGCCATCCACCCATACAAACCAGTGGCCATGCACATGCAGGCAATTTCCATCGAGAACAGAGAAATAAAACCAGATAAAAGGAGGGGGTGATGCTGTCATGCTCCACTTTCATTGAATAACTCAGTGATTGTCCTGGAAAGTGCTAGGCATTTACTGCTTGTTTTATCCTGAGAGAGATCAGTACTGATCTCTTCTCCAGGAAGTGGGGGTTTTTTGTTTGTTTTGTTTTGCTTTTTCCCCCTTCCTAATGACGCTTCCAGATAATCCTTGAAACAGAAGCCTGCCTGCTCCATCACCCTCTTTTCATATAGACCCACAGCACCTGAGCTATAGAGCATCTTATTTGCTCTGAGATAAAGAACAAATTATTGTCTGGAAAGCTACAAAGAGGTGCTTTTACTAACTTACGTTCACTAAGGGTCTGTTTTTGTGGTGAGGGTATTCCCTTGGAAAAGGGTGTCTGTGAATGCTGTCAAGTTGGGATATCAGAGTGTTACAGATTTTCTCCCTCTTTAAATCTACATATCTTAAAACATGTATATGTTTGAAGACGGGACACAGTCACAGTCATAGTCACTATTTTTTTAGTGAGAACACTATCTTTAAGTATGTTCTTTGCTTTAGGAGAGGGCTCAGTTCCACAGATTTCTGAATGATAAGGGTACCTCCCTAACTTTACTAAACTTGAACATTGTTTTAACCTCTTTCTGAAGCAATTAAGTCTCCAGCCTGTACAGGCAACTCAGGACAGAACATCCAGTCAAGGAGAAGACGCCAAAATGTTAGGCAAAATATTAAGCATCGAAATAGAGATATTCCTTTAGATACTTGGATCGGTGCCAAAGTTGACTCTGAAAAGCAGAATACATCTTTTTTTAAGATGGCACTCACATACAGGAATAAAAATTCATAATAAATTAGTATTTTTAAAGTGCATGGTAGCAGATAATGGAAAGGTACAAAGAAATAATGAGAGGTAGATAAAGTGGCAGTGAAATATTCATTACAGTAATAACTATCAATGACAGTATATCATATGCCTTTTCTTGCCTTGTGTTGTAGCAAATTCTTTTGGAGACAAAGCTTTTCACAGCATGTGTGAAAAAATATATTCTGGATAGGGAGGAGAAGAGAGGAGGTAGATTATGGTGTAATACCTAATGACTATGAGAGGTATCTGAATTGGTCATATAGTAAGGCGAGAGTAGGACCATTGTGAAAGCATTACCAAACTAACTCTGTGTTTAAAACAAAATGCTCAGATAGTGAAAATGGGCCAAAGGAAAAATCGCAAAGCTAAAAAAAAATAAACTCTTACAAACAATATTCTATAAAGATATTGCAGTGTAGGACTTTCTACAAAAGTTGATATTGTTGAACTCTACAGAAAGGAGGTCTGAAGCTTGTTTGACATAACCTTCTGCTAAGAAAGGTCGCAGAGAAAAAATGTCTTGAAAATTACATGCAGAAAAAGCTATGTCATAAGATTTCACCCTAGTGCTCCAGGGCCTGTAGCGATGACTTGCTGGAGTTTCTTCAGAAGTCTTAAGTGCCGGGTCCTTTTTAAAGATATTTATATTAGGATATAGTCCTGTAGTTTACTTTGAACTAGACTCCTTCCTGTGAATTATGAAGATGTGATTTTCAGTCAAAGTCTAGTTCACCCCTGCATGGAGAGGTTGTACCAACTCTGTATACCATTTGATTCAAATGTGAGACTCTGAGCTGTTTGTGCAAACCATCCAATTTTATAAACAAAGCATAAGAGCCCATTATAACTGACAGTCTTCCTGGAATGTGGGTTCTCTGAAGAGTGTTTGGAAAATACTTAATCAAAGAGACTAAGTGAACCCATTTTCAACAGATATCCCAAAAGTAAAGGCTATCTCAAAGATGTAGGAGAGTTTCTGAACTCTCAAGGTAAGTTGAAAGTAGCCAGCCTCCAAGATGGGACAAAACCTGAACCAAGAAAAAGCAGTGCAGGTATATGGGTTAAATGGGAATCATAGGCCAGTTCTTGATGAGGACAACTGGGACACAACCTCTAAAGGGCACTCTAGCAGTCATACAACAATTGTGATGCAGCCATTGACAACAATGTAAAGTTCAGGATAATTAACTGTTTTGGAGATGTAGTGTTTGCCTCCTGTGTTAGAAAATCAATATACTTCAATCTTTACTTTCTGAGGGAAAACTGGTTGTGCTTTGGGAATTTCCTTATCATTTGTAGAAGAAAATGCAGAAAACTCTTTTTCTAAGTAGCTAAAGAGTCTGAGATAAAACATTTTATCACAGAATCACAGAATCATAGAAGGGTTGAGGTTGGAAGGGACTTCTAGAGACTAGAGTCCAACCCCCCTCTGCTCCGGCAGGGACACCTACAGCATGTGGCACAGGGTGGCATCCAGGTGGGTTTTGAAGATCTCCAGAGAAGGAGACTCCACAGCCTCTCTGGGCAGCCTGTTCCAGGGCTCAGTCATCCTCACAGTAAAGAAGTTCTGCCTTATATGGAGAGGATTTTATAATTCAACAATTAAAGCTATAGTTAAGGTATTTTATTAAATACATGTATATTATGCATACTAAAATATTTGTTCCTATTTATATATCTTTAACTTTCTTCCTGCCAGAAACTCCTCCTTTTGTGTATGCTTTGTCTGTAGCAGTATATCTTTGCTTCAGCCAGAAACTCCTTTTTTTTTTGCATGCTTGGCCTCTAGCAGTTTCAGAAATCTTAAAAGTCTTATTTTTTATTTTCCCTGTGCTTTCTTTATACTTTTCACAATTAAGAACAAAATACAGAGGGAAGAAAAGAATATTCAGTAAGGGCAGCTATAATACTAATACCTAATCTATTAGTAAAAGAAATACTTTATCTATCTATCTGGGATGATATTATGGATTCATTTTCAGGAAGAAAAAGCTATTCCACATCTTATACTCGAGATACTCTAGTCACAAACAGTTCCCTCCAGTCTGCTCCAGAACAGTCTCTGTGCTTATTTTAATTGTATGCATGCTCATTACTGGTTAATCTGTTTAGCATCTTCATAATTATTTCATATATTTAATTTCAAAACTATGATTTCTGCATTGACATAGTTGTCTCTGATTCATATGCCTAGCAATGCTTAGGCTTTTGCTACGAAGTGGTGGAATGTCAATTACAACGCCTCCACAGCAAGGAGAAGACACAAAAAAAGTTCATTGCTGAGTTAGAACAACTTGAGTTAGTATGGTTCCCAGAATGAGCAGTCACAAATGGCACACTGATGATCATTTCCTGCCCTGAACCATACCTGTATCATACAGCTTCTAAAAAGGGCCAATATGAAGTAGATTTTAAGATCATTGAGATCTTAAGATTTTTTTTTTCCTCTCTGTGTAGCTTGCATGCTTGAAAGAGCTAATGGAAAGTTTCTATTAAGATATACTTAATGCCCTATACATTCTTATTTATACAGCACTATAAATGTATGTAACTTTTATAGATTAATAAAACAGAGCAGGAGCTTACAGCCTAAGGGGAAGCTTTTGACTTTGCATCTTGCCCTGGCAACATCGCCTCTGGACATAATCAAAGGGAAGACAATCCTGACAATTTTTTCTTTGCCTTTGGAGAAAATTAGCTTGTGCGGTTCTGTTCCAGGCCCATATTCTTCCTCCTTTGTTTCTCGCTGAACTGTGCATACTGCCAAGGTGTGGGGCAGCATCAGCTCCCACAGTCCATTCATTCTCTTCATCCAACTGCGTAAAGAAAATGGAAAGGGAAAGAATGACTTTCAGTGCTTTATCCCCGTTCCAAAGCATATATAAACTGAAGTCTTTATGTCCTTTTATTCCCTGCTCACATTTATCCAGAAAAAGCTATAATCTTGCTTTAATTCACTTAATTGTTGATTATTCAGAACTTCTTAAATCCTTTAAAGAAAGGAATATTATTTTCATCTTCTCAATACAAGGCCCAGGCATAGAAATGTCTTTTCAATCTCAACCAATGAATTATTCATGGTCCCCCAGGCAGTGTGCTTCATATCATGAAATAAATAACTGTATTTGATAACGTCATTATCAAAGAAAGTAGTTTTCTTGATGTGAACAGAGCACTAAAGATAGACTTATCACTGTTCTTTTCACTCTAATCCCTGTCCACAGTACCAAGAGGAGACCCATATCTGCAGCCCTATCTTGAGGAAGTACTTCCCCTCTAGTGGGGAACTTTCCAAGGACGATAATGAGGAAGAAGAAAGGCAAGACATAACATTACTTTTGTTTCAGCCACACCAATAGCCTGTTCCAACAGGATGAAAAAAAAAAAGAAGTTTATTTTATCAGTGCATCTATTTGGTGATTTAAAGCACAGGAGCTGTTCTTTTAGGTGTAAAAAAATTGCACCTAAAATGTGTTTGGAGTCCAACAGATAGTGACCAGAGGCCCTCAAAGCTTTGCCCTCTTCAATGGTAGAACCAAGCGAGCACCAGGTGCACCAGTTGTAATTTGGACACAAGACGTAACTCAGATACAAGACCCTTTAGGCATGTGCAGTGCACCCCTTGCTGTCCACAGAGATGAGATGTGGATGCTCTGTCCTTGGCAGTGATGCACAGCAGATTAAAAACCTTGTCCTGCCCTCAGTGTACTGCACCAGTCACTAATAAGCTATTCAGCATTTCTGTCACAGTACTAACATTAAGGTGCCTCCTTTTCATTTTCTTTTAAAATATGCCAACATTATTTTCCCTTCATGTAAGAAAACTTTTTTTGTTTGAAATACAGAAATGAGAGAGAGTAGGGAAGGACATCATTGGCTTCTTACCAGTCGAAATGAGCCAAAGTGGGTCAGAAAAATATGATGGCATTTCTGAAGAAGGAGGTATATTAATTACTCACTTAACTTCATTTAGCATTTCCCTTCAGTAATAAATGTACATTTCAGTTAGACAGGTACCTAGACACCCCTGTCTAGAGAAAAATGACCCTCTTTGCAAATATGAATATATTTACAGATGAAAGATAGAAATCTGGGTAGGATAGAGTAACAAGCTGTCTGATTTAATGCTAAAAGAGCTCAAGGCTATTGTGGAATCCAAAACGAGGAGGTTTTGCCTGACTTTTCATTTACATTTACTGTGTCTATACTTTCTGACACTGTCAGTCCAAGGACGGAAAACAGTAATAACAAAACACAGGGTGATTACATGTCTCTTTCTTTGTTCTCTATTTCTAGATGGAGAATCTCATGTAAGAATAAGAGTTTGTATAAGATTTCCTCCCTACATCCTGATCAGAAAGACCCAAAACAGAGTAGCAACAGACTGAGTCTTAAAATGTATCTTAAAACATTTTGAAGTTTGTCTATACAGAATGCCTGCACATTGCATTGAATTCTTACATTTATGTTATTTGTTTACACTAGTGATTTCTGGCTCAGCAACGTTACCCAAACACAGAACTTTTGCGCAAGAGACAAGACAGAAACTAGTTCAGAGGTACATGTGGAAGATCGGTGCAAATACCATACCTTTCCAGGAATAGGTGGTTGATTATTAGAAACACTACAGTTCGTTTTAATCAAATTTATTCATTCTAAATGGAATTAATGTAGTTTGGAAATAGTCTACATCTGTGAGTATCAGAATATGACTTTAAAAGACCCACAGTTCTTGCAAATCCATTTAAGCTCAGTAATGCCTACCAATGTTGACTACATCATGCAAGCAAGAATTAAAGAAAATGTGTAAATATGTTGTGTGTAAATAAGATAAAACTCCAAAGATTTGGTAAAAAAAAAAATTGTATGGTAAAGAAGAACTTGAAATAGAGGTGTTTAAATGAAAGTACTACAGTTTTAGACCTACTGACTGTGCAATGACTTACCTACTAGTGTGTAATTGTACATATAATAGTATATAAGTTTATATATTGAATGACCATTAAAGGTGAAATATAAGCAGCTGTTTGAGCAGTCTTGAACAGAATTCTTCTTCCCTTAGGTAAATGCCCAAACTGCTAAGCTGGAACAATGCATGTCTTGATCATTTTTAGTATATTAATCTTCAGTTTTGTGTTGTGCAGGATCACACTTAAAAAAACAAACAAAAAAGGTTAAAAAGTGCCATAAACTAGTATAACTTGTTAACTAGGTTTTGGGATATTGTATATTCCTGCATAACAAAGTGGGAAATTAATTCATTCCCAATCTTTCTGGATGGGTGACTGGATCATAGAAAAGGTGGGGGGCTGTTGAGGCTCAAATCCTCTTATGAAACAACTCGGTATCATTAAACTACCACCTCTTTACATGTTTAATTGTTCCTCAGTAACAATAAAGGTCCAAAAAAACTTGCTTTTATTATTCTTAGCTAATAACTCGCTTACTGTATATAACAGCCCCCAAAAAGCAGCTGACCTTACTCACATTGACTTTACAAAAAATTATTCCAGAGCAGTGTAGAGAAAAATGTGTCATGAAAGGCACTTGTTGCTGACAGGAAAACAGGTTGTAATGCAGCAAGTGCTTTGGCAGACCATGAGGACCACATGGGGTGTGTCAAAATGTACTCAGCAGAAGAATCCTGTCTGCAAGCAGCCTGTGTGCAGGCAATTATATTACAGGCATTGGCACCAAGGGACAAAATCAACCTCAGAGGAGTGAATCAAGTAGAACTCAAGACACATGTTGTGAAATTGCCCCAAGAAATAGGCAACCGGCCAATAAAGCATAAGGCAGCATGGTCAGAAATGAGACGTGTCACGGCCTAACATAT